>WEIV01010359.1:268487-360231 GCA_013390005.1 Calyptomena viridis | reverse complement strand
TGTGTGTGAGTCCTTGGCATTTAGCCAGGGTCAAACCACTACAGCAGGGTAGGCACCAAGCATGCACACAGTTACAGCAGCAAATCAGAGGGCTTGGGACAAACAGCCAGTAGCCACCAGTAGCAGTTTGTCTAGTCACCGAATGCCCAACAGCAGCCTTCCTCTCTTCTCTGCTTCCCAAGCCCTGAGCAACTGTCTGCACAGCCCAGAGCACTCTCCTCGTGCCAAACACAGCTCCAGAAGCAGCAGTTACCTCCAGGGTATGGGGATGTAGGAGACTGAAGCAATGAATAAACCCCAGAAGAAGGTGGTTTCAGAAGGACATTATTTGAAGGGTCACCTACTGCTTCCCTTTATACCTGTCACCTCTCTGAGGTGCTTAATAACCACACCCAGGCTGTTTCTACAGAAAAACTCCCAGAGAAAACCACATAAAGGGAGAAACAATGAGGATTTGTCTCACGTGTGAATCAGTTATATCTTTCATAGCCTGAAAAGCGTAGGAAGGACTTTAGATGGTCACATGATTTTAATGCTTTTCACCAGAAGGACAACTGTCTTCTGTAGTTGTTGCTATGATGATAAAGAATCCCAAAAAGGGCTTTGTATACTCTGTGAGTTGTACAGTTGGTATTGAAAAGTTAACAGCATTGTGATGGATTATTTGAGTATGAAATATTCTTAGTCATAGTCAGAAGAAGAGCTGAGCAAACATTTTCAATGAAAAAATTGCACCAAAAGGATTTGTGTTTGTTTTTTTTTTCCCCTTCTCCCATCTCTATGAAATTTGTCTGTTTGGCAACCAAGAACAGTTCTTTATCAGAGTTTAGACGTGATGTCTAAACTCACGTTTAGGCTGTGTGTGTCTGTGTGTCTGTCCGTGTGTGTGTGTGTGGAGAAAGGAAACTGGAGAAACTGCTGCCTGCAGAGATGGAAAGCAGCAGCTCCTAAGCTCTGCTACTGTCACCTTGGTCTGCTCAAGTGATGCACCATCTAGCAAGAGCCCTGATTTTGGATCTGTTCCCAGACACCTGGGTCCAACTCCAAGGTCTGCCACAGACCTCTTGAGAGACCTTACACAAGACAAGCGTATCCACTAATCGTGCTAAACATGTGTTCAAGCACTTGTTCAAGGCAAGTGTGGCGGAAAGATGCTGCAGCATATGGGCTCAGTGAGAAAAGGTTGCTCCTGAATTATGCCAGTTGTGGGTTTACTAAGAGGCAAGGGAGCTTTGCCCACCCTGGCCCAGCTGCTAACTGTCCACATGCACCCAGGGATTCTTGCAGGTTGTGTTGATGTTCCATGGAGGTCAGAACTGTGTCTGTTGCTGGGAATTGCTAAAGCAAAGCTGTAGCCTAGAAAGTTGTATGTATAATATCCCATAGTAAGATTCACCAAACAGATACCTCTAACTGATTATAAGTTATGCAGGCAAAACTTATGATAATTTTAATATAATTTAATATAATAATTTTAAAACTTGCATCTTCCATAGACATAAATATTTTAATAAATAGACCTATGGAAGAAACTGGGAATGAGAACACCTTCTCTAGGGGATGTTACAGTGTTCTGCAAATTGCTGTGTGTACCACACAAAGAACAAAACAGAGTTAGCTAATGGCACATAGTGCTGCATATTTTGTTAGGTCAATCAAGTGATTGCTTTATCAATCAAGTGAAGTGTAGCAAGTATATTTCATGAGTGTATTTTCCTGAGAAAAATCCATGTTCTCTTAAAAGGTCTGTTTTCCTTCCTTCCTGTTGTTTCTGTAACAGTTATGATCCAGACTACCTAATTTTGTCCTGTCAATGGCTATTCAGTTCTCCCACCTCCAAATTTGGGGAGGGGGTTTTCAGTTCGCTATGTGTAAAGGTCACTTTATTCTTTTTAAGGTGATCTCCTCATTCTTATGCAAATGGAACAGCTTGAGGCAGAATGATACCTTTCTCCAATTAATCTAGAAATTACTTTTGTCACCACAAATCAATATTTTCCTACTTGTGGCCAACTTCAAGAGATAGGCACTAAAGGCCTTTAGTCTGTTCAGCATCTCTGGTGATGCAGAGCTGGTGTGGTGCTCTGAGCCATATAGCTCTGTGCCTGGGAGAGAATTGCTATGCAGAACACCATTATCTAATATCATCGTAATATAGTCTCATATAACACTCTTGTATCTTCATCACAGTCCACTGTGGGACAAAACACGTGCCTCTGGTAGCTCATTGCTGCCAGCAGCCTCTCCTGTCTTGGCTGGAGACACTATCTACAGTGGCTGCAGCAGGCTGGAATGACATCAAGTAGCTTAAACTTGGGATACTTTCCCCAGAACTGCACAAAGGGAATAATTAAGAGGCCTGGTTCAGACAAGTAATTTCTTCCAGGCTGGCAGAATCTGGACATTAAGATAAAGGAAGATCTGCTGAGCTAGACGAATCTGTTCTTACTGATCATGGTTTTTCACTGTCATCCTGAAATTAGAAGAGAGATTCCTCTCTGAACGTGGCACAGTAGAAAGTCACTCATTTTCCCTGCTCATACTGCAAGAGTTGAACTGTGGATATCATGAGCAAAAAATAAAGTCTTCTCTTGGTTCTGTTTTACTAAATCACGTTTAATGTTCCAACCTGGTTAATTTATTTAGTAAGGCTTAAAAAACCAACAACAAAAATAAAAACACAACCTCAAAAAAACCCAACCAAACAAAAAAACCCCACAAATGCACAACAACAGCAGCAAATCAAAACCACACCAAAAAACAAACAAACAAACAAAACCAAACCAAAAACAAAACCCGAAACCAAACAAAGTCTAGGCTGGTCCAGGAATCCTAAAGCCACAAGAGAGAAAATGTAACAAAAGTCCACATGGACTGAAAAATGAAGATTCTAATGTAAAACCAAGACCAAATATATCTGTATTTAAATGGAAAACAATTCCAGCTGGAAGTCACATGAGCGAACTCTGGACAGAGCCTTCCCTTTCCACAGACCACCTGGCCAAGCAATGGCAACCTTTACTCCCTGTGATACACACAGCCCCTATCCCATTCTTTGGCACCTTGCAAAGGGACTGGGTTTGTCGGTGAGGGGTCCCACATGGAGCAGCAGTGCCTCTTAGGTACTGAACTCTGACAGAAACAGGTGAATTCGTACTCTGCAGGCAGAATGGGGATGTTAGGGGTGCACATCAGTTTCTGAAAACAAAGCTATGGAGGGTCCTTGACAGCCCCTGTCTTTGTGGTTGGGTGTCTAACCCGACCATGTCCTTTTTTATTTCCTTGAATATCAGGACATGCAAATAGCAGCAACTGAAGGAATGTATCCTGGCCTGGGCATATCTACCTAATCAAGTCTGAGACAGTGTGTCTCTTCATTGGAGACAGGCCCAGAGCAAGGCAGGATTACTGAAGATTCTAATGTGCTCTTCCACCCAAGGGATATTATTGCTAGGAGCTGTGCATTTCCTATTGCAAGATCTTAAAGCTTTTTTTTTATCACATCTCATTAAGTTTCCATCACCCACTCCTCCGTGTGAAGATGCAAAGTGTTGCTGTCCCCATTTCAGAGTTAGGGAATGAAGGGCTAAGCTTAAAGCAACCTTTCTAAATGGATACAGTAGGCTTTGGCAGAGTCCTGTTAAGAACCTTGCTCTCCAAGGTTACAGAGCTTACAATTTTAGCCTAAGACCATTTTTTCTCTCCTATACAGGGCCCTGACAGTCCTGTGAGAAATCTTATGTAAATACAGGTTGTAGCTGTTGATATAAATCACTGTAAATCAGTAGCTGACATCAAAAGCACGAAGCTGCTGCTTCTTTCCTAATGAATGGGCATTTCATACACCCGACAGTGCTGAGAATCACATCTCCCTGCAAGCCTGCTCCCATCCCTCACTCTCCGTGTAACTGGAGGCAGTGCTGCCCCCTCCCTGCATCCAGCCATGCAAGCTGCGCTCAGCCCTGCTGCAGAGAAATATCCTTGCAAAAGCTGCTCCTTCTCGTTCACCTATATCAGATGCATCACAGGGAAAAGGGCTTTACTTCATTGCATTCACCCATCCACTCATTCATAAGCTGATTTCAACCCCACTGCAGGACGAAATCCTTTGCTCCTGTCCCTCCACCCCTTTCACTGCTCTGCTGGCATCCCCCTTTGTATCAGTCCCATATCCTGCAGGCTCACCACAGCGTGGTGGCTTCTCAGCCCCTGTTGGCATAGGCAGAGAGTGAGAGAGGCAGACCAGGGTTAACCACTTTGGCAGCCAAAGCACAGGCGGTCCAGTGGTGCTGTCTTTCCAGCAGCATGCCCCTAAGCCAGAGCTGGGTAAACACAACACAAAAGTCTCCCTTAACTTGAATGCTCTCTGGAGTAGGGCCCACCATCAGGTATGTCAGTGGTCAGCAACTACAAGGACAAAGGTTAAACTGGTTGCCAACAGCCAACATCAGACTTCTTAGTGTTACCAGTGGCTGAATGAGTGATCCCAGGGAGCATCCAGCATTTCCCATCATGGTACCCTGAGTCTACACAGGGCTTGCAGGCACTACTGTCCTCCTCACCCTTGTAGTGCTTTGGCATGGACTAGTGCTTGCTGGGGAAGCCAGCATCCTCACAGAGCAACGCATTATTCATATTGTGCAACTATCCTTTGTGCTCAGAAAGGTGATTGTCTCCCACCAGCTGTGCTGATATTTCAGTCCAGAAACCTTGGCACCACTGACTAAAAGGGTGAATAGCTGGTGAGAAACCTTCCTGAACCTATGCTGAATTCAGAGCCTGCTTCTCAACAAGGGGCAAGGAGGGGCAGAGCAGAGGGAGCACGTCATGCACAGCCTGGGAGAAAATACAGCGCAAGTCCCAGGCAGCTGGGTTGCCATGGCTGAATAAGCTAAATCAGGACTATGGTGTGTGGTGAGAATAAATGCATCAGTACCCAGTGGAATAGGAAAGCTGTCCAGGTATATCTCTTCTCCTTTTTCAGGCTGGACTACATGACTTTGCTCCATTGATTTGCAGGACAGAAATCTTTGATTTTTGAAGCTGATTATCTGGCTAAGAGATGACAGGGAGGAGAGGAGCAGTATATCTCAGCCCCCGGTAACCTATCTAGGGAGTGAATGAAAGTGACAAAAACCTGCCAGCACACTGCCTACACATGAAGAAATTCTGTTTCTAGTCCCCTGAGGGATATTTCTCCTGAAAATCCCTTTCCTGGGGGAAAAAAAAATTAAAACTCACTCCATGTGTGTGTCTATATGTGATTTTTCTGCTTGACTTAGACCTATACAAACAATGACACTATGACTGTCATCAAATTTGTGTCAAAGGAATGGGACAGCCTTACAGCTCTGGGCTGTGACAGACTGGTACCTGGGATGACCCTGGTGCAGGGCGGTACCTGCAGCACTGACTACCCCACATGCTGTGGGCGAGATGAGAGATGACAGGTTTAATTGCTAACTGCAGAAACGGAGAGCATGGAGGCAGAGGTGCAAAGAAGAAGCAGGAGGAGGCCATGCGTGGGATCTCCCCATCCCGCTCACATTATATCCCTGCCGCCCTTTCCTAGACTGGGAGAGGAGCACACAGGGAGTAGAAAATGCAACGGGAGGAGGATGGCACATATTTCTCCTTCAGACACATTCCCCCTTGCAGCGCTAGGTGCAATTTACATATGAATGCTGCGGTGTTCTTCATAAGCAAGAATTAAGAGAACAAAAGGGTGCAGGAAGTGAGGATAAGGGAAAAAAGACAAGAAAGAAAGTGGAGGTGGTGACAGACACCCAGAGGCAAGGTTACCACTCAGAGTTATTCGGTGCTGTCCCAGCTGAAATGCACTCCAAGGGTATAATTTAAGAAAGAGTTGCCTTCCCGTGCTTTGTCCCCATCCTGCCTGGCCCCCTGATCTGTTCTGCCCTGGTTTCTGATACACTCATGCAGCATCTTTCTAGCTGGTCACAGCAGGCTGAGCTTTTCCAACCCAAGGAGAACTTAGCACTGCAGCCCTCTCTCCTGTGTATTACATGCTTTTGTATGTGGCTGACAACCACGTGTACACTCAAGATGAAAAAATTAAAAGGATTTCAAGAGATGAATTCAAATGATGCTTACATATGAGATCCCCAAGGTCAAGGTTAGCAAGCACACAGGCTAAGGTCCAAATTCCCAGTGAGGCACACACAGATTACAATACATAAATTCAGAATTTTATTTGTCATAAAATAAAACAAAAGAACATGGATGTGCAAGTGTACATATTTAGTTAGAGATTTCCTTAGAAGTAGTTACTGGTAAAACAAGATTTCTACTATGAACAGAGAAACACATATTTATTCAGTCTCTTGTTAATTTATTCAACATCCTCAAATTGCTCAACTCTCAATTTCATTAAATAGGAGTTAAATTTCCAAGAATTCTTCTGACAAAGGGGTCCCCAAAATCTGGCATCTGTACAAATGTAATTTTAAGAATGTTGCAGCCAGAATGACAGAGTAAAGATAGGAGTGCTAGGAAAAAAAAAGAAAGAAAATGTGAGAGCATGTGCGAGAGATAGATAGCTTCACTTTCTCACAGGTGAAGTAAGGAAAATTATACCTGTCCTTAAGTTTTATGTCAAGCGGAGCTGAGGTTCCTGCTGATGGGTTTGGACCTGCTTGCTTTCTTTTCAGTCGTCTTCTCCTTATTTCTTTCTCTTTTGCTATGTGCAGGCCCTATATTTTTATGGAAAACTTACATTACTTCTTCTGGAGTCTTTTTAGACTTATATGCATTAACAAGGAGGTTAAAAGATCTGCCCAAGGCGGTACTGGCAGAGAATAAAAGGCTCTTGTTATTTCTGGGCTGAGTCAGATGGAGTGGTATATAGATTTTTTTCTCCTGGGGGCACAAAGAAGGTGTCAGGAAGCCATTTCCTTGAAATCCCAGCCAGAGCAGTTTCACCAAGTGCTAACAGCTCTTCCTACCTCTCTCTGGGTGATAGGAATTGTCCACAGAGGCAATAGTAAGGATCCTGGAAGGAGAACTGCATGATGATGCATTCCCATTCCTCGCCCATCAGAGATATTGCAATCCCTGGCTTGCAATGAGAGAATGTCCACTTGATTCAGAAGCATTTGAGATTGACTACAGATCAAACTCATCTACTCTTTATTGCTAACAGCTCCTGCCTGACTCACGTTTGGACACGGCTGGGCAAACCCTACTGTTAAACATTTGCATCATCAGATCAGACCTTCTGGTTTAGACAGCATGGTTGTCAACCAGTGCATTGCCTGGACAAAAGGTGGGAGCTCTGTGATGGATGTGATCCTGGGCTCTATGTTTGCCTGAGCTCTGGCTCTTGGTTCATGCAAGGTGTGTCTGCAAGGCGATGCAAAGTCTGAAGGCTGTGGAATCAGAGGGTTGCTGAACCAAAGGAAGCACAGTGAAAAAAAAAAAAAAAGGCAAGAAGTTATCAGCTGGAAACATTCATTTAAATTATAAAATTTTGCATGTTAGTACCCCATCTATGGTCATTTTGAGCAGGTTTCAGGGACATGAGTTCACTCATGTGAATTTACAGAAGCAGCAACGTTTAAATGAGTCCTACAGGAGATATGAGAAGAGAGATTTCAGATCCTCTGTAGTCAGAATTCGAATAAGAAACTTCATTCCAGGAATTCCACGCATCCAACAAGAGAACAAAGACCCATTATGTGACCTACCTGCCCAGTCTCATCAGTGCAAATGCCGAAAGAAATTAATTACAACAGTTAGAAATTAAAATGAATTTGCCAGTGTTTAGTCAAGGAATAGAACTTTGGAATGTTTCAATTACTTAAACATTTCAAAATCATGTTTTCAGTTCTCATATTTCTTTTTTAATTTAATTTCCTAGTTTATTTACTTTCTATAACTTTTATCTATGCTCTGATGATGTCAACATGTATAACCTTCACATCACGAAATAATTGGAAAAAATTAGTGAAGAAAAGTCTCTAACCAAAAATAGTATTTTTAAATGCAATTCTGGTGTTTTCTGAAGTTTGGGGATTTTTTTCCATATTTAAGTTTTCTTTTCCCACATCCTCTGAAGAGAATTTTACAAAATTGCTTCAAGTTTTATCCAGGGAATAAAAAAACAACAAAGAAACAAAACCCACAACCATTGTCATGAAGAAGTTTTCAGTTAGATACTTCTGCCTAGCCTTGCTCACAGCAGTGTCTTTCTGGATGAGTGGCAGGCCACAAATTATCTATAGAAATCACCTGCCAAATCATTTCAAATTTAGTGCACAAGGAAACCATGATGTGCTCTTGAACAATTCACAGTCACCTCTGCTACCTGTGACTGCCCAGCTGTAACGAGGGAGCTGCCAGCCGGTGCTGAGCCTCGCTGCACCTGCAAAGGCGGATTGAAGCCTTGAGAAGGAGGGGTAGGCACTGACGGCTGAGAGTTCAGAGCGCTGGGTACAGTAGAGCCCGACCATGTGTTGCTGTCTCACTTGGAGGTAGGATGGGAGGAAGTGGAGCTTGTGCAGGAATCACAGCCTCTCCTGCCTTCTTCCTCAGGTCCTCTAGTCTTTTAGTCAGTGCAATGGGTTTCCAAGAAAGTCATTCGGTCCATTGCAGTCAATTAATCAGAGCACCCTGTCTGCTGTCACAAGCGATTGCGAAGAGTTTCTGTAATCCTGCCTTTGAACTCTGTGGTTATTGCCGGTTTACAATGGGTTTATTAGAGGCTTAATTGAATTGGTGCTGCTTGCAATGCTCATTGCTAACGCGACGGCCATTAGCGGCTGCTAATGAGGGAATCCAGAGGATTACTGCATTAATTACCAGGTTTGTTTTGGACCGGAGGGGTAGCCCACAGCGAGCTCCCGTGAATTAATCTCACAAGTGTGACACAGCGAACATGTGGGAAGCCGATGTGCTCACTGGCTTCATCATCTTGGAGAGGCTTCCAGTGCCACATCCCCATGTGCTGGGCCTCAGCCATCTGGGCGGTCATCCTCATCCTGCCGTGGGCACGCTGGAGAGGGAGGGACCAGCACACCCCATTGCCACTGGAGGAAGAAATACTTGCTACCTGCAACTAGCAGAGAGATAAAAAATATGGTGTGTACCTTGAATAAGAAAGCATATTGCACATGAAAAAATACTGTATGCACTGCAGTATGCAGACCCTCACACATACTTCAGACAGGTGAACATCTCCCTCTTTGGGGAAAGGGGAAACCCCTTTCTTAGGAGAGGGAAGGCTGCCTTGGGAAGAGAGAGAGAGGGAGCAACAGTCTCCCATTGTAGAAGGAGGATGCTGCACGCAAGCCAAGACCTCCCATCAGTCACAACCTGCCTCACTGAGCAGCAGCGTGCTCTCCAAGCCCCCAAGGGGGAGCAGGGGACCTGACTCTCTGGCTGTGAACAAGTGCTGAAGATGCAGCACGGGTCGGCTGGTCTGTGCCTGCCAGGACCACAGGATGCTGGCTGCCCATCTGCTGCCTTGCCACACTGCCAAGCAAAAAGAAGGAAAGATTTTTTTTTCTTTTTTTATCTTTTTCCCTCTCTCGTCTGCCTTCCCGCAGCTCATTTTTCTTCTGTGTTTCAGATAAGAGAGTGTTCATGAGCAGCATTAATTATGTTCTGTGGAGGTCAATATGGAGCTGCTGGGTTGCTGCAGACAGGGTCTCTCTGCTCTTATACCTGAGGCAGTTCCTTTGCTGCTCTCCCATGTTGACGTGGAGCCCAAGGAAGCCTTGCACATGGACCTGCTGTGGAGCTGGAGGCAGGCTGCAGGGTGCCTGTGCCCTAGCTGATGGGCTCCCATGCCATGGGAGCCATGGATACTGCAGAGAGCAGGTCCAGCAGCTTGATGGGTGAGGGCTGTGAGGAGAAAGGAAAGGAAGAAGGGACTAGAGATGGAAAAAGCAAGGAGATGATTATGAGGTGGGAAGAAGATGACAATAGAGGGAAAAAGTGTCCCTATTGGGAAGCCCTACAGAAACTGAGAAACTTGTGGTCCCTTTTGCATTAGACATTTTCAATTGCTATGACAATTAAATTTTTAAAAAATTATGATGGGAAAAGGCAAGCTCTCCTTTCCCAGCCTCCACAAACTCATTCCCTTCTCTTTCCCTGGCTTGCAGTTGTAGCAGGAGACCTCTTTTGAAAGGTTGCCTGAGGGGTAGAGATTAACACAAAAATGTATGTTCCCCATGCTCCTGAGCTAGAGGAATAAAGTATTTGGGACAGCCAACCAATTTCTAGTTGGGAGACAAAAAGGCAATGAAGAGGATGACCTGCCAACCATCAGTTAAAAGGCCCACTTTCAACAGTTGTGAGGGGAACACCTGAGTAAAAGGACGAGGGAGTAATTTCCAGGAGATCCCTCATTTCTTTAAGCTGTCCTGAGGAGTCATAACACTGACTTTCTGCTCTAACGGGTGCGAATGCTAAGCAAGCCCTGACGAGCAGAAGGAGGGCAAAAACGGGGATCACTGGTGATGGGAAGAACAAGAAATTACCAAATTTGGGTCAAAATGGCACAGGAAGGAAGGGAAAAAAGCTTCTTGCTGAGGTGGAGTAGGCTAATCTTTAGCTCTCCCGAGTGGTGGAGGGGGAGGGAAGCTGCCGGAGGAACCGGTGGGACGATTACTTGGGGACCTGAGGAGCTAACAAGAGCAGCTATTTCCATTTCAAATGGAAAGGCGAGAGGAGATCAAACACATTTCACAGTAATGATCCAGAGCCTTTCCCTGAATACTGAGCCACACAAACGCTCAGGGTAATTGAAGCCACATGCAGCTAAAACGGAGAAGCTGAAATCTGCTCAAGGGAGCTGGGAGGAAAAACACCCACAAAGCAAACATAAAATCCCAACCTGCAACAAACAAACAGCTCTTCGATTCTCTAGCACTGGTCTCCCTACCCTCTAGTTTGCCTACCACAGGCAATCAAGAAGTGCTCTGTAAAATAACACCACCTCACTCTTCTTGTAGGTTCTCAAAAGCCATGGACGCCTGTTTGCAATCCCATGGGTAAATGAGCTAAAATGGAAAAAAAACCAAAATTGTTAGTAAATAAACATTTGTGTTAAACTTTGGTTTCAGATAATTATGGAACAAGAATGTCAGTAGAGCACAAGATGGGCTTGAGATCTTTCTGCTTATTCATCAATTTTCTAAAACAGCTAAGGTGACTTCTGTTTAGCACTAGTGAGGAATACTGATCAACTGCTCACTGCTTTCATTCCCTCATCTCCTGCTGAGACTTCATTCCAGTATTAAGTGGTAGTTTGATATGGTCCCATTCTTCCTACTTGGAAACCAGCCTGAGATCCACCAGCCTACTTCAGAGAGAGAGATCTGTTGCCATTGTCATCACCACCTCAGAGTTTAAAAAATTATCAGTGCCAAAATCATAAACACTGATTATTTTGCCCAGCCCCAGATTTCCAAATGCTGTCTAATAGCAAATCTGAGTCCCAATCCCATTCTCGCAGTCCAGGAGCCCCTAGACTCCTGGGAGAAAAGTGTTTCCATGTTGTAGAACGTAGGAAGATCAGGTTCATTTAACAGAAAGTGTAGTATGTTTTTTTTATTCAGTTAATCCAAATTTGGTTAAAAATGCCTGCCCCAGGTTGGAAATACTTTCTTTAGAAATAAGAGTATCCACGGCAGTATCAAGCACATCAAAAACTCTTAGCTTTTCCTCCATCTCCACAAGAGAAAACTATGGCAAGCTATGGCAGAAAACTGGGGGTTTTCACAGTGGCAGCAGAGCCAGGAGCACCTTCATAGAGAGGGATAAGACCACCCTGCAGAACACTGGGTCTTTTCTTGAGTTGTAGGCAGAAGCCTACGTGCCTTCTACTACCCATGACTTAACTTGCGCACAGCAGTAGGAAGAAGTGGGAAAGCAGTTTCTAAGGTAACCGCACACCCAGTGCTTTAGGCTGTGCAGAAGACAGCCAGCTTCTGGGAACACCTGGGAGGCAATGGACAGCATGCAGGTGAGTGCTGTCCATGGAAAGAAGCTCCACACAGGTCTGAGAAGACATGATGTTGCACTGAGTCAACAGAAGAAAAGGACCCATGTGGGCTCCAGTAACCCCACCCTGTGGGGACCAGGATGTTGGTTAGTGAGTTGGCTGGGGTCCCTGCATGCAGATGCAAGGAAGCCCTCCTGGAGCACAGTAGTGAGGAGGCTTGCTGCAAATCCCGCAGTGTTTCCTCCTTCCTGCAACCAGGTTCTGAAGACTGCTCATCACCTCAGCTGCCTTTCTCCTTCTCCACAGTCCCACACTGAAGATTTACCTGCCAAGAGATACTTTCAACCCTTGTAACTTGTCCTTCTCCAAGGGTCAGATATCATGCAGTGAGAGACAGGAAGTCTGCCTAGACAGAGCAGTTCCACCCTTAAGGGCTAAAGTGGGACAGAGCTTCATGGTAACATGGCTGAGAGATCTCCAGGTCAAACCAAGACCTGCCCTTCCCTTGGTGTATCCAGTCCCCAGTACTACTAATAAGAGTTAGTTGTAGGAGGAGTTTCAAACCCTTCAGAGCTAAAAAAGAGAGCCGAGGTAGCTAGAGGTGGGGATCCACTGCTCTAAGCTGAGGCTCATGAGTGGTACGAACCAAAGTGCAGGTGTTTTGAGGGTGTAGGTGTTCTGAGAGTCAGGCTATTCTGCACCCATTTTTTATGTGTGTTAGAGACAAGATAATGAGCACTGATAGCCACAGGAGAGTATGGTCCTCAGCTATAATCAAGTACAAAGTGGATGCAATTTGTTCCCATCGCCAAGAAAGGTCACTCAAACCACAGCCTGACAAAGCTGGTGTGGGTTTTGGACCCTGACCCAGGGTTGAAGCTTCTGGCTCTTGATGTCATGAGAGTTTGTTCTGAGTCTAGCTGAGGAAAAGTTCAGTGTGTGAAGGCATGAAGCAGTGCTGAATTGAACACAGAGCTGGGGCTGCCGGGGATATCATGAACAGAGATGAGCCTGTGCTCAGAGCCCAGACCAGGGAGGAAGGGGGCGGGGGGCACATGTATGTGCTGTGGGACTGCATGTGGGGGCATGCCAATGCAAGAATGAAAAAATCTCTGTAAACAAGCATGTAGGTGAGAGAATATGTCTGGGGCACAGTAGGGGGTGAAAGAGCCCCCACGGTTCTCAAACTAAAACAACCTGCGGTTTGTAGCCCCCCTCACGTACAGACTACATTGGACTGCACAGAAACCGATTTTGCAATGCGGAGCCATGGGTGCCAGCAATCCTGGCTGGAAGAGTCTCCTTTAGCATCTGCAGCATATAAACATGTGTGCAAGCTAGACCCATGCATGAACTCCATGTGCTTGTGTGCATTCAGGGTAGATAGAGGTACACAACACACATACAACGCACATAGGTGCTCTGTGCCAGTAAGTAAAAACCCAGTCACTTATTTCTGAACCCATTTTGTAAAATCCAGGCAGCAGATCCTCTGCCTATGCAGTAAATGGGATCACCCCAGCCAACTGGCAGCCCCACCTTGTGCTGCAGCCAGCAACAACGCAGCCTTGCCTGATATTGAAACCATTACTCTTCACCATTCCCTCACCCTGTGCTGCCTCTTCATCCCCCAAGAAGCTTGGAGCTAAAATTATATACCTGAATAATTATTCTGTGGCTTGAAAACAATCTTCCTCCCTTACCACCCTTTTCTTTGACGTGTGTGTTTAATATCAAATTATTTATAACCCAGCCTTGCGGTCAAGCTTTTAATAAAAGAGCTGCCAGAGACTTTTAAAAGTATCGTATTCACTCGACTAGCCACATTATGCTGAGTAAGGGCTGCAGGGCTTTAGCGGAAGCAGTCTTGCTGCTGAAAATCCCCCCAGTCCATGTGCACACGTGTTCTACTCACTCATACTGTCTCTTGTTCTCTCCATGTTGTTTGTTCTGTCTCCTTCTCCCTTCCCCTATCTAGACCTGCACTGCCTGCACTGCCAGTACTGATGTCTACAAATAAAATTATGATTACAAAGAGATTCTTCAATGCCACATGGATTTTTCCTTCCCTATGATTATGTATAACCAAAGAGAGGTCAAATAAATGAAGGAATGGATCCCTTAACCCTCTCTCCTTCCTTCCTCAGCTTTATCTGCTTTTTTTCACTATATGCACATATTCCTCTCCCCCTTCAGCATGAAATATTGATGAATTCTGCTCCCCTAAATGAAGGTTTGTTGGAGAAGAAGCCTGCAGTTCATCTTCAGCAGAAAGAATGCAAATGTGTTGAAATCCTAGGAGGGATGGGACAGCAAAATACAAGGGCTGCTGCAGTTGCTGCCAGATCATGTTTGATTCTGCGCATAGGCACAGACAGGAGCAGGGCAGGAAAGCTGCCCCAAGCAGCACCGACCCTCCTAGTGCCCCTAACAAGAGGCAAAAACATGCTGCCTAAGTAGGAAGCTTATTTACATAGAATTTATGCTTGAATAATAGGGAAGGGCCAAGCTACTGTTAGCACAGATGTAAATCTTTAGTGAAGCTAAAAGGGAGTTATTCCAGATTCACACTCCCATCAGGGAGGTTTATACATGTAGTTTTCCACAGTGCCTTCTGCCATCCCAGGCATCACTACACGTGTCCAACTTTCATAAGCTCTGGCAGGAATAAATCATGCATAACCACTTGGTAATCAATCCCCTCCGGGTCTGATGTAAAAGACTTGTCCCCAGGGGATCTGAGCACTTGGAAGAAGAAAACCAACAACAACCCATAACATTTAGGGAGCTGCGCTTTTCTTTGCATCCTCTGAAGAGCCAAGCAATGATGTCTGTTCATCTCCATATGTAATTGGACTCTGAGTGATAAGTGAGGAATATCAAATAGGTGAGGATTGCACACAGACCTCCAAGTGAAGTGCTTCGACTGTTCCTGAGCATTTGGCATTCAGGTAGGAAGAGATGGAGCTGGAAGGCTTCTAGCATCCCTGCATACAAAGGTCTCAGACCACAGCCCTTGCCTGAAAGAGCTATTGTTCCATTTTTAAATGCTTTATGAACTTCTGCATCTGAAAAGGCAACCTATGTCCTCCATTAGGGGCAGAGCACTCAGGGTCAGGCAAAATGACAGTGAGGAGTGAGGGAAGGCACAAGCAAGAAGGGGTCAGGTGCTAAGGGTCTTTCTGCAGTCTTCCAACTCACTAAAGCATTCTGGTTTTCCCCAGGTCATAGAATCATAGAATGGTTTGTGTTAGAAGAGTTGGCTTAAAGATCATCTAGTTCCAACCCCCTGCCATGGGCAGGGACACCTTCCACTAGACCAGGTTGCTCAAAGTCCAATCCTGCCTGACCTTGAACACTTCCAGGGATGGGAAATAAGAAGATATGAAAACCGCTTCCAATGCAGAGAGGAACGTAACAAGAATTTCCCCAGCTCTAATGCTATCAACTTGTTGAAATTAGTGCTGCACTGGCACCTCTAAAACTCACTACCATCTACACTAACTGTCTTCATTTTGAAGTGATTAAAGACCTTGGAAAATACCAGTTGAAAGCCTCTCAGCTAAAAGCCAAACTCAGTGAAGCCAAACACAAACAACAGCAGCTAACCTGATGCTTGCTGCATGCCTCAAGTGACCCTACCAAACAACTGCCATGCTACCTGCCCCAGGAGCCACAGCATCTCTGCTGGCCCTGCAGAGATTTACTGAAGCCAGATGTACTGGGGGGTTTATGAGGGTTCTCATGAGCTCTACTCAGCATTGAACACTCCTTGGCCACAGCCAGCCCAGGGAAAGACCTGTAAATCCCATTTCACAGACAAGAGGAGTGATGCACAGAGAGGTGGACTATTTTGCAGTCAAATCCCCCATCCAGATGCCTACTACCTTGGTTCCCTAGCCCTTTCCAAATCCTTTTGAGTGTCCCAGGCCACTTACAATGGGCTGTTCCCATATATTGTGGTGATGGAGGTTGCCCATTGCTCCCTTTCCTTTTATGTGCACTGGCAGCTGAATGCATTATTTTTGTCCCCAGTTCAGAAGGCAGTTTCATGCATCCCACTGTGTGGCTTATCTTCTGCAATTAGCACTTCTTGCCATATCTGATAGGAGAGAAGGGCTCAGCTGCCCCTGATTAATTGCCAAGTATTTGCTTTCTTTTCCACTTCTGTGGCCTGGAATTAATTAGTTTATTCCTCTTATTGCTTTCATGGGCCAGAGCGTTCTCCTTTTTTGTGCAATTATATGTAATAGCAACACTTGAAGTCTCCTGGGGAACAGTTGAGAGAGGCTCTCAATGGGGAGGAAAGGAGCCTGAAAGCAGGGAGATTACTAAAGGTCATACATCCTACAGCTTCCCTGCAGTCTTAAAATATATATTATCCTCTGACTCCAGCAAAAATTGCTTCCCTGCACCACTTACCTCACTGCCTTCTCCAAGTTTTTCTGTGAGTTGATGTCTGAACAGCAGAAAGAGCTTGCAGACCTAAATCACAAGTGTGAACAAAAGATGCAAAAGAAGACCCACCTTTGGCTGGACACCTTCAGGTGTTGCAGAAAACACAGAGCTTACAGCCCACCAGGGACAATCTAGTAATACTTTCCTGGCTCCTATTAGCTACATGGCAATAGGAACATTGGCTCTAATTTGAAGGAGTTACTACAGCTTAGATGCAGCAGCTAAGCAATCTATGGCTGAGGAGAATCACTCCCATTACTCCCTCAAAAGCCAACAAACAGCGTACTGCTGACTTAGGGAAAAGGAGTAGAGAAGAAGATTCCCAAGAGCAGAGCAAGAAGACCATGTCCAGGCCTTCCCTTTCAAAGGTGGGTGGCACTGGAACCAGCGTTCACATCCCAATTTTGTTTCCCCGAACAATAATGTAAACCACAAATAAATGAGTATGCAAGCACTGTTACTGAAAATAGTCTTCGATCCTTTGGCCAAAAGGATAAGGTTCGGTTTTGATATTTTTTTTATTGAATATCTCCAAGACAGGTCTTGTCTAGAAACTGCAGTCCTTGGGGAACAGTATGTGGGTCAGTCCTGACATGTGGGTAAGTCCCACCTGGCATGGGGTAAAATGAAGATATCCCTGGGAAGGAGTGAGGCAGAATTTAATCTAATTCGTGAACTATTGGCAGTGAATCTACTTAAGCCTACCTTTACTGAGGTTTATAGACCCATAATTGTTATCTTCATCCTTATCTCATTCACACCCACCATTAGGTAATCTGATCTTTACAGTCCACAGCACCTGGGCCACCTCAATTACTGCATTTCTCTTTAAGCTGGGACCTACTGACCCATCACAGCCAGAGTTTCGGGGGTGCTTTTCAGGTGTCAAGGTTCCTGTGTATTAAAATTTCAGTGCTGTCTCACTTGAAGATGTGGCACCGTGATGCAGCCAGGATGCTGTCCCCAGCTCTCAGGCTGTCAGGATGTGGTGGGGAGGGAGGGATTCCAGGACACTTACACAGCCAAAAGTTAGGGAAGCACTTGTTTTCCCACAACAATAGCTGCAGAGCTAGAGCTGTGCAGCTGTGAGTCAGAGAACAGACAGCAGGTCAACTCTTATGGAATGATGAGGCAAGACAATGTGCCTAAGATCCTTGACACCCTCTTCTTTGAATTGACATTTCTCTCCCCCTGCTCCCCTGCCTCTTGTTTCTACCTTCATTTGGCTGTTTTAATTATTAGCAGTGCCCAGTTGTCTCCTCTACAATTCTTTCAGGTAGATTAAAGGTGATAAAACCTCTGGAAAGTGAAGCCTCTGCATTGCCTGGGCTGCAAATCAAGAAGCAGCTGACTGCAGCTGGGATGGCATGGCATTTCCCACAGCTCTCCTCTCCTTTTCTCTCCTTTTCCCTCTCCTGATTTCTAGCTCTGTCAGTTCTGCATCACAGACCCCTCTGAACTTGCCCTGCAGGCAGGGTGTGAATGGAGCGCAGCCGTGCCTGGGAATCTGTAACTGTGTGGCAGTATCTGTGCGTCAGGGAGGGGGAAATGGGTCAGGGGCTGGCCACACACACAGTGTGGAGCTAGGAAACATGGGCATGCTAGGTGTGTTACATATGCATCCCCCTATTATTTGAATAATGGTCTGCACCCTTCAGTATGTACTGCATGCTCCACAGAGTATCAGCTGAGCAAAAGTCATTAACATACAAAAAGGAGGGAGCTGGCTTTAAAGCAACTGTATATATCCATCCAGAGTGTGTGTCGCAGTCAGTGAGTCGTTTCAGGGCAAATGGTTGCATCTTCCTCCTTGTGAAGGTGACTAGGTGAGCACTGATAGGCTTTCCCTTGATTCAGCACGGTGTTGTAGGAACAGCCATTTCTTTGCTCTCAGATTCAAAAGGACAAAAAATACCCGCAGCTGTTTCTCTCAACCATTTTTCTAGGGAGGACAAGGTGGGCTAGTTTCTTGCCTTACTCTGGAGGGAGTTTGTCTTGGAACTATGAGGCATAACTGGAGAAGATAAGTCTATATATAGGGAGAGTGAGTGTGGCCTGTAAGATATGCCACATGTGGCATATCTTACAGGCCACAAGTGAGTTGTGCTAGTGTGTCTATTGTGGTGTCAAACACAGCCACAGTGACATGTGCACTGCAGTCTCCATTAACAAGCACAGAGGAGACCCTTTTGCCTCCCTACATGGATTCCCATTTATACATGAAGATCTTAAATTGGTGTCCAGGTTCTGCTCCTTCAACACCTGCAATTCCCAGCCATGCTCTGCTGGTGTAAAATGGTCAATCTGCCTTTACTTGAACAGTGCTACAGTAATTTACACCTCCTGAACCTCTAAAGCTCTCTCTCCTTCATAATTAGAGGTGTGACTGACCTTATATGAAGAGCTCTGCATGATCTTATATGGCAGGCATACAAAACTGAGGTGTCTCTTCACCCCTGCAACCCTTCCCCCTTGTCTCTCTGCCCCCCCGCACAGCACTTGCAATGCAATTCAAGCCCATGCACTAAGACAGGTTCTTTGTTTAACCTTACAATAATCTACAGCTTTACTAAGGTGGCACTCATTGAAGTGACTTGAAACAAACCAATAAATGTCTCTTAATTACTTAGTAAAGCTTTTAATTTTTTATTGCTTTTTTCACAGTTCTGCGTAACAGCAGACAGGGAAGATATGCAGCATGCTGGCTTTGAATGACATGGAAAGCAAAGTCCTGCTCATGACAGTTCGTTCAGTTTTGTAGAAGCAGGGCCCAGAGGCACGTGCTTTCCTGCATGCCCAATTCTGAAATGGCATTTGCAATTGCTGTGTGCCCATACAAACCAAGAATTTTACATGTGCAAACATATTTATTCAGCCTCATTTGAATGCTAAGCTGCCATAATTACATGTATAAAATAAGCATGCAATATTGTTACAAGACCCCCAATGGTGATGGATTGCATTCCCCAAATTCCTAACAGCAAAGTCCTGGGATTTTAGTGTCAAGCACTGCTCGAAAAGAAGGTTAAAATCTCATCAGATCCCAGTTTGTTGTTACACACTGGCTACCTCAAATTCTCCCTACTAGTTTCCATACAAAGTGTTGTTTTTGCTTACTTCTGTACATGTCTTTGCTGGGTTTCCAGACATTATTAAGCATCTGTCACAATCCACCCCAGAGATAGCTGCATTTCAGCTGTGGCTGAATGATTGCTGTGTATGTAGTCTGCAAAGCAGTGAGTGATTCTTCAAGATGACAGGCGCTGGGAATGTCAGTCATTTTCATTAACATAAATAAGATATGTTTCGTTTTAGTCACTCTAAAATCATTGAGTCATTTATTGATGTCTCAGTAATTTATGAGCTCTGTATCTTGGCTGGAAACCTACCAGTGTGAGTGGTTGCAGGAAGAAAGGGGCAAAGTACAGAGATAGATCACTGTTCAGCTGAAGTTCAGCTATTTCTTCCCTTGGTCAAAGTGTTAAACAGACTGGGATGACAAGGCTTGGGAGCCTTTCACCTGCAGTTCACGCAGTTGGTGACATGTAGTGCCCAGTGAGAAATGCAACGGTCATTTCTCGTGTTCCTGTTGGTGCTATGACTTATCATGGGCATCCAAAAACTGATTCCAATTCCCTTTTTTGCTGGCAATGCTAGCCCAGAAGGCAAATAGAGAAGGCACTAGAATAGAGAATGAACATCCTTCCTGCTCCTAGACATGGTCAGCCAGAAGAGGTGCACATGTCATCTTTGCTCTCCTGCAGCCGGAACTTTTAGCTGGAGGGTGATGAAAAGGAAATGTCTATCTCCCATGGTGTCAGTCAAGCACTCTCGTCAGTCTAATTTCAGACAAAAATTTTATCAGGCAAGAGAACTGAGTGGGTTCAGATGAGCTCTGGAGAGGTATCCAGATTCTCTGCTGATGAGATAGAACAAAATGGGATGCCAGCTCGACACAGCCAAGAGAGAAGAGGAGCCCTGGATCCTCAACAGCACCTCAGCAGTCCTCAGCCCAGTGGTAGGATGGAAGATTTGCCAAAAAAACATATCCAGGCTCGGCATCTCTCACACTAGCCTCCCTCTGCCACATGTTTCAGATCTTCTCTACTCTCAGAAATGCCCAAAAAGGATGACCATGAAACCAATGAGAAGAAAGGTGGAGGAATCATGACCTGTATGAGAGTCAGCCAAGCAAGGTGTGATGCTGGGGGAGCACGCAAGTCACTCCAGCTCTAGTCATGAATTTTTCTTTCTCCTTACAGGAGGAGAAGGAGAGTAGGACAGGTGTAAAATGCCCAGAGCTCACACCTATCGCCGCCCTCTCAGCAAGCCCCAGCTCTTTCTTCAGCCCGGGCTTGGTCTGCCTTTGGGCACGTGATAGGAGGGGGCATCTCTAGGCGAAAAACCTCCGTGTTCAGGAGGTCCAGCTCAGAGGTGCTTAAAGGGCTGCAGGGCTGTGTGTGCCCTTTTGCTAGCCCTCAAGGGTTGAGCCAGTAAACGGAGGACAAAGAGGAGTGACCAGCTCTTCTTGGTTGAGAATATTTTAAGTTTATTTCTCTCTGGGGGCAACGTGCCCCTCAGAGGGTCCTAAGCTTAAGGAAGCAACCGAGGAAAGCCGAAGTCACTTCCTGTGTGAAGATTCTTATATGGGAGTTTAGCCAACGAGAAGGGAGGGGACAAACTATTTGGAGAAGGGCAGGGGGGTTAACAGAACATTCCAGCTTCAGGGGGTAACAAAACCATATAATACAGAAATACATAATATAGAAATACATATTAATTACACCCTACAACATACACCGACATATCTCACCTTCCCATAATCTCACCTCTTCGGCACTTCACTGCTGGGAGACTGGCAACTTTGAAAAGAGGTTTTATCAAGCCCAGCAAAGGGGAAAAGAAAAGCAACCCAACGTGCAAACAAACTTCTGTCTCCCTTAGTTTCCTTCTCTCACCTCTGCTTCTTCCCTTTCTCTCTCGTTTCTATCCTGTTTTCTTCTCCTTCTCTTACTTTCCCGCCCTATCCCTTCTTGCCTCTTCAAATCTTTTTCTCCGTATTTTCTTCTAGGAATTCGCGTAGGGATCTTGCTCTGTTCACAGGCCCACAAAACCATCTAGCTCCTTTAAATTCCACATTTAAACAGGTGTCAGCAGTGTTTCAGTGACCAGCTGGAGAGAATTTGACAACACTGCTTTGCCACCAGACTGCTCTGTGCCACACCACCTCTTCCAAACAACCCATAGTAGCTGGTAGCATGCCCAGCCCTGCAGTCACCCAGGGACCCTTGGGGTAGAGGGAGGAGATGTTCATGTCCCCACTGCAGAGTTGCATCACACCTGGAGATGGTGCTTTTTAGAAAACATCCTCAAGAGCTACCACTCTGACACTGGGTGGTCCTTGATTCCCTCCAACTCCAGAATTGTGTCTGTGTGGATGAACCATGTGCAGATTATAGATGCTCAGGTGCTGCTCCAGCTTACAACTGGGAGCCATTGGGAGTCCTAACTTTCCATAGAGGGAGTTATATCCCAAAACTTAAAGACCCTGCTCCTCCTCACTCCCACCTGAATACCACCTCCTGGGATGCAAAACCAAGGCTTGAGGCTGGAATTTGTCAATTCTGCATTTGTAGACTTGTCACCCAGGAATGTTAATGATCTTCCTGCATGGCCCACAGCATTCCAAGGTAAAATAGCTCATGTGGAACATTAGGACTTCCATTGATTTACTTTTAGTGCTTCCAGGCAGTAAAGTTCTCTTGGTTTTTACCAGTTAATTGTATTTTTTCGGAGGGATTTTGTCTACCTATCTGTTGTGTGTCAGTGGGATGCTGCAACTGGGTGGGCTCACACACAGGTGGGAAAACGGGTAGGCTGGTAAACATTAGCTGGAGGTCTTTTAGACAGGCTGTGATGGGAGCCATGTGATTTCAACAAACAGCACAGTTTTCAATGCAATTAAGGCATGCAGCGTGTGAATCCAGGTGACTGCAGCAGATCACTCTGCAGAAGTCCAGCTGCCAATAGAGCTATCCATTGCTTTTGAATCAAGGGTCTTTTGCAAGCTACCTGTTCTGCTAACCCTAGTGGAAATGCATCTGCCACATCTGGTGGCACTGGAGCAACAACCCAGCAAGTCTGGCTTTATTGAGCTTCTCTGGCCAGTGAAAAAGCTGTGCAGATGCATCTTCATGGTGATGATAACTGAGATGTTTTAATTCCCATCTGTGATGAGCTATTAACATCCACAAAATTAGTTATTACAGCCCAGTGGTCAGCAGTAACAGAAGATGCTGTGGTATCTCTACTGCACATTAATATCTGCCCTTAGTCAAACAAAGCAACCCCTCTGCATGAAAGCAATGTATGATATATCACACTGCCAGATGAATTTTTCTAGGCATCTGAAAGGCAGAAATGCAAGCAGTGCACACACGTACCCAGCACAGGAACACTAAATTGTTAAAGGCATGTCTAAACTTGTCACAGATGGGACATTTCTCCGAACCCAGGCATTATTGCTTTCTGAATATCTTGCCTCCTCACAAGATAGCCTGAAACTCTTTCTCACTGAGCACAATACAGGAGTCAGAGCTGACATTTGAAAATTGAGACAGTTATCTAAATGCAAAAGACAAAAAATCTATACCAAGTCAAAAGGCCAGAACCATCTTATGATAGCTGGAAAAGAGTATATCTAGGCCAATCTCCATCTGGGATTTCAGACCAACCCCACTGAGCTGCTTACCATAGCTGCTTGGCACATTAGACCTCTTGTTTTAATTTCTTAATGTAATTTTTGAATTATCCCTTTTAACCCCTTTGAACAGGTTCCACTGAGACTGCCCAGATTTCTTGATGCATTTAGGAGTCCAGCCTCAGCTCACGAAGGGTGACAAAGATGTCTGTCAGAGCTTCCTGGGCTTCAGGAGTTTGTAGGAGTCTGCATCCGGATTTCATGCCATGCCCAGTACCCAGCAGCAGAGTCTCTGTACCCCCATGGCCACTTGCAAAGATGCAGGACCCGGCCTCAGGACTGTGGCTTGTTCCCTTCTTCTGCCAATGTGTTCAGAGGTGGAGAGGAGAGAGAGTCCTGCCACCCAGGTTAACAGTGACTCAATGTGTTATTTCTGGCAGTTGTTCCACAAGGTTTTTTTTTTACATTAAAATTCAAGAGCCCAGGAAGGCAGCTCAGGGCTAGACTGCAGGATGCTAAATCCCATAACTCAGAGAAATACACAAATGTATAACAAAACATATATAAAAAACTAAAAAGGCTACCCTATTCTTACTGTGAAAGCCTTTGGAGGGTCAGGATATTATTTAAAAAAAATGCAATAACTCAAATCTCCAAGGACTATGCAGTCTTGTGCTGCACTGGTGCATCTTGCTAGGACTGGCCTTTCAAGCTGACTCCCTATGGTTTTCACTGATACCAGCACTATGCCTGAATGCATGTCCTGACACAGAGAGGATGGGCACCCATGTCTCTGCCACCTGGTGCTGGACTGCACCACAGTGACTCAGCTGCTGCACTCCTTGAGAGAAGAGCAGGTGCTGAGGATGGTGCACACATCTCTGAGTCATGGCCCTGCCCCAGGGTACACAACTGTTTATTTGTTTGTTCCTTTTTTTTCTCAGCCACTTTCCAGGTGAGCCACTCAGGCCCTAAAATACAGAGGGTGCAAAGCTCACACCTGTCATGGAAAGCCTGAGGTGTAGTTGAAGACTGTAGGGCCAGCATTGCAACCAGTTCAAGATATGGGATGAGCCCCTGATGGTCAGCAAGGGTGTTGTGGGCTGCAGTGTATGTACCTCCCATGGGATTCCTGAGCATGCAAGGCACTATGGAAATGCAAGGTACCCTTGGTCGTCTTCCTCCATGCCCCAGTCACTCCATCTCTCCTTTAGATCTTACAAAGGGAAACATCCACACCTGCAACTTTTACTGACCCCTCTACACTGGCAGCCACCTTGCAGAGTTTAGCCTGTAAATAGTTTTACACCCTACCTCCAGGCAGCCCCCCACATTACCCATTCCTCTTCCATCTGCCCTTACCACATGCCAGCACATCCCTGGGGGTCCCCAGGGGTGATCACTGCCCATGACATGGAGACCGTCTCCTCTTTTCCAGCTTTCCTGCCCCTGTCTGCTCCTCCCTAGCACCACAGCCTGACATTGACAGTGCTTCCTCCATGGCCTGGAGAGAGGTAGTGGATTTTGGGGAAAGCAGAGGAAAGAGTTGGGAGAAAGAACGCAGAGAGAAAACAAAGTTCCTCGAAGAGCTATGGGGTAAGAAGGGAATCCTTCCCACAGATCTGGGGCAAGTCGGAGGTGCCAGCAAGGAGGAAACCTTGAAGAAGTAGTGGTAATGCTCTGCTGCTGTTACCCAGCCATCTTACAGACAAGTCAGGTCCATTGCACAGATCATGAGCAGGAGAGAGCATTGCTGTGGGGAAATCAAGGTATGTACATAAAGTGTGAGACCTCAGGAAACCTGTATTTGAGGCTAAGCCTCTAGACTTTGGTGCTTTGCAGTATGACTCCTAGCTGCAAGCGCCTCTGCTTGCTTGCTCACTTTTGTACCCAAGTTTTTCTCCCTCCTTCCTCTCTCTTACTTTCCTGCTTTTCTGGTCAAGTAAGAGCATCGTTGTGGGTTGCCTAGGGCTGGAGCTCCGGCTGAGACCACAGGGGCAAGAGGCAGAGAGAGCACAGTAGTGGAGACAAGTGGTGGCTCCAGATGGTGGGGAAGGGACTTTGTGGTGGTGGGCAAGAGCAGTGGAAATGAAAAGCTGGAGGGAAGCAGAAGATGAAGAGATGGGGTGGAACAAGTTGAATGAGAAATCACAGGAAAAAGAGAGCTGGGCACCACACACTTTACACTGTGAGTGGCTCCTCTATGTCTGCAATGTTTTGGTTAATGTGCAGGGAATAAAATATGTAGAAGCTTTTCTTTTTTTTTTTTGTTAATAACAGACATCTATTTATAGGCTGTAAATTATACACCATGAATGTTACTCAGAGACAAGACATTATTTTGCTGCCAACAGGGAAAAGGGAAGAAAAGGAATAAAAAGGAGATAGGGAGAAGAGGGGAGAGAGGGAGAAGAGGGGAGAGAGGGAGAAAGATGGATAGAGACAAAGCGAGGAAGCTGTGAGCTTCTGACCCCCTGCATCTCATGCATCTACAGCAAAAGGGCACGTTGTGTGCAACAGGGATGACACTGAAGATAAGAAAAGAGGCATATGGAGCCAACTGCAGGAGCCCAGTCCTTTTCCTTCCTTCCTGTTGTAGAAGAAATGTGTGGGACCATTTCTGAATGAGTTGGAGCATTTTCTAGTGCTTCTTTTTATTGCCAGAAAAAAGCACCATGAAAAATGTTGCACAGGAGCTGATGACCTTTGTTATTTGGCACCCTCCTGTCTATTGCAGACACAAGTGCATAGGCCACTTGGCAGGCTTTCCTTGGCCTCTTGTCAAGCAATTTGTGATTCAGAAAAATACCTTAGCATCCCCTCTCTCTTTTCAGTCTGTTCTTATTTCTCCCCAAAACCCTCTCCCTTTTCTTTGCAATAACATATGCACAGAGAAGGCATTTGAATTCAAATTTTTCTGCCAGGGTTAGAAACCAACTCAAGCTGTCTCCTTTGCAGTCAATAGAAAAACAGAGAGAAGGCAGTTTGCCTACTTGATCTCCCTACTAATTATGAAATGGCATTACAATATTTAATTGAATATAATATTTAAGTATCTAACACTAGATGAGACAAGTCTAGACTTCATGAGGAAACCCGCAATTTTTTTCCATCAAGTTTGCTCTGTACAAGATGAAAACATTCAGAAGTAATCCTGTGCCATGGCAGAATAAGAAAGATTTACTTTTAAGGTAACTGCTGATAAACTTGTCCATGAATCCTGCCACTTCAGAAAGGATCACAGTAAATCTAACACAACTTCCTCCTTTTCTGAAGTTTACTGACCTCTTTCTTTGGCTCCCTAATTGTTTCTTTCTTTCCACAACAGTCCACTTCCTTTTTTCTAATCTAGATTTCATATTATTTTTATTACTCCATTCCTTTTGGTTTTATACACTGGGAAAAGAAAAAGAGAGTTTGATCCAGCTTGCCTATAGGATTAAAAAACCTTTATTATCTCTGAGGTTTCCCAATATCTGTTGCATATGATCAAAAGCAAAAACCTGTAATGTGAAACGCACTCATTTTACAGCCCCATCGTAGAAAGGACCATATATCCAGTCTACTGGCACTGAAAACATATCCTTGAGCAGCAACCCACTGCAAAGCATCTGTGACATCTTCTGAAGGATGTCACAACCCAGGTATGGACCAGAATCAGGTACTACTCCCTACACAGCCTTGAACGTGAGGAGCACATGTATGGGGGCATGCAATACTGAGATTCACACTCAATTCACATGTCTTTTCTCTGGTACTTAGTAACTGATGCAGATTTGGAGAGTTATGCAGGCATGGAGCAATTTAAGCCAGTAATCCTCAGGGTGAAGCAAAAGTGAGACCATGAATTTGGATCTGAGATTGCTGAGAAAAAACCCCCGAAGTGATTCTCTAAGCTACTAGTTAAGAGGGACGGCATACATATATAAAATAGTGGTAATTTCAATGTCATATTGTGAGCTCCCTGGAAGCTCCAGTTAAATGGGAGCAACAACATTACAGTGTTTGGCATCTAGAGTTGTCATCCTAGAACACTATTCTACAGAGCAATCTTTTTTCATGGTCAGTGCCTGTTTGGTGACCTGTATGTGAAGGGACTTTTAAGTTCCACTTAAAAGGGCACAGAAAAAACATCCTAGGTGAATCTAAGGGTATATCTCATGCAGTCTAGTACAGAGATATCTATGCAGACACTTAGCAAAATGTTACATCATAAATGTTACATCATAAATATGTTACATCCCATAAATATGTTCAGAGGTATTGACGTGTGCCCTGGAAGTATTATGTGATATAGACTGTTCAGCTGAGATACTGTATCGCCAAATTGCCTTTGCCCCCCAGCAGTGAGTCTTTTCACAGCTAGGAGAGGACATCCATGATGGCAATGATGTGTGGGCAGGGAACTTGCAAAGCAAATGCTGCTGCCAAATAAATAGAAACACACATCTCCAGAGTTTTCAGTTTGGCCTGGAGGACAAGTCAACCAGCAGAATGTATCAGCATAGCTACTCCTCATCTGAGCCCCAGGGAACAGCTTTACCTAAGCGCAGTGCACCCTTCCCCCACAAACTCTGATCTTGCCAGAGCTCAAATACAAGCAACACGAAAGAATATCCAACAGTTGCTGGTGAATTAGTACATGCTGCCTTGTCTTCAAGTCAGTGCTAAAGCTAAATCTGTCTGCATCAGATTAGTGAGCTATGTTTTTTCCCCAAACTCTGACATCTGACGCTTCACCTCATTCCTATCCCCTGAAGCTCAGAACTGATCCCGGTCCAGTGCTCCCAGCAAGCACACTGGCATCCTGTATCCTTGTCAGGGTCTTGCAGCCAACCTGTATTTTCACTGGTGCAGCAAATCAGAACTGAGCAGTTCGCTGATCTGAGCCTTGCAGGGCATAGTAGCCTCCTCTCTCATGCCCTTCCCATGCCAGAAATGCCTCTTGTCTCTGTGCCACATAGCCAAGCCATGACTGCCACTCCAATGGCAGATGCACGTCAGGGACACCCAGCACAGCAGGGCTGAAGTTCTGCAGAATCACATCTGCTTCATTGTCCTGGTTTCCCCCAGCTCATATGTGATTTCATTTAACTGAAATCACAACAGCTATTCCAGTCCTATGTAGGCAGGGCAGATCCCTTCACTGTTAGATTTTTTTAAAATGAGTATTATTTTGGGGTGTAGGTGGAAAGGATGGTGCTTAAATGAAAAAGTCTGAATCTGTAGCATAAAATCTTCACTCAGCCTAAAAGAAGAAGCTGGCAGATTGATGGAAAGCATCACCATAATGTGAAAGAACAAATAGGGTGAAGATGCTGCCAGATGGGAAAGTGAATCCTTCCAGGCTCTATGAGCACAGATATCAATGGTGGTGTATGTACCACTGGCACATTCTGCAAACAAACTTTAATCTTAGGTGTAGCTACTATCAAATTATGCCATGGTCTACAAGAAGCAGCAAAATATTGTACCCAAGTGATCTGGGGGTTTTGGAAAATCCTTTCCTTTTTCCACTCACCAGATACCAGATTAACATCTCTGTCCTTATACCAGTGACTTTAGCAGCCACAGGAAAAGGGGAGTGGAAGGATATCTCTTCCTTGTGCACCCCCTTTCCACATCTCTAACAGCTGGAACCTTCTTGCAGTGAGACACTTAAGAGCAGTGGCTCTTTGCAGAAGGCAAGATGGTTTCTGCGTGGGTGAGATTGCTGTTTTGAGGGCTCTAAAGAAGGAGAAAAATCTCCTCGGTTACTAAGCAGGGATCTGAAGGCCATTGTCAGGGGAGAAGTAGAAGAATTTCCATAAAAGGAAGAATTTTTCAGCCTGCAGCCAAACCACCTGGACTTTAATCTTGTCAGATCTCACAGCAGCAGCAGAACTGGTCAGCAAAGGGAGGTGAATCCCCGGGAGGGACACAGGGTGTTGCAGTGATGCAAGGAAGAAGAGAGGGAGCTTCTCATCCTATGTAGACAGTAAACACATTATCCCCCTGGATTTTTAATGTTTTTTTCTTTCTTGACAGAAAGCAGAAGAGTCTTTTATGATCAGAAAGATACTAAGTGTGTATTGCATATAATATCTAATCTGGCTTTCTCATATAATTTCAACAGGAGATTATGCTGTATTACTATCCCTCTCTTTCTACCTTCTTTCATCCTCACTTAAGCTGGACCTAACTGGTTGCCAGCCACAGAACTGTTTAAGTAACTGGTATGAAAAATTTCCTTCTCTTATAAGCAACATAAGGCCCCAGGAAACAGTGGTGCATTGCAAAGCCACCCATTGGGACCAAAGTGATCCCTTGCCTCATCAGCAAGAGGACTTCCAGGACATTAAAGCAGAAATGGACATGATAGAGAAGAAGTAACTTAGAATATAAGGTCTCCATCCATCAATACAACACCAGAGCCAACACAAATCACTGTGGAGTGCAAGGAAAAAGATGCACCCCACAATCCCAGCCCCTTTTTATATTACCCAAGGATTACCTCAGGCAGCTTGTCTCCTTGCTTTGTCTCTGAACCATGCACTGCATAGACGGCAAAGCTGCAGAGGCTGACACAGCAACAGCACCTCCACTATCCTTGGAGTCCCTGGGACAGTGCTAACGTCAGGGTTAAGTGCACCCACAGCAACTTTCCCTTGGCTCAACCAAGTCAGTGTTGAATTCTCTCCATATGCTAGTTGTTTAAATTCACTGTAAGACAAGTAGAAGATCAGGGATCAGGGGAAGGAAATAACCAACTCTTGTCCTGCTGCTCTTTGGCCAGTGAAGTGATAAAGCAGAAAAGAGAGAGCAGGCTTTCCCTCCACTGTGTTAAGAAGCTGAAAGTTGAAGAGCAAATGAACAGTATATTTGAAGATAGCACAAATCCTCGATAAAGCGTTTCTGAAACTTGATGAAAAATTTCAAAGTGCATTAGGAAAGCTGGGATTGTCTGAAGGATAAATCCATTAGATAGGACAAAATGAGAAGAGACAGACACAGGTGGTTTGTCTGGGCTCTCTGGAGTGAGGTAGGGGTGTAGAAATGAGTGTTAACCTCTGTGAAGCCTGTTGGCTAAAGATCAGGGATGGAGCACTAGCATGCAGGTCAAGCATAAAGGATCTTCCATCTCTGCTAAGCTTCTTGTGCCATTTCAGGAGACAGCCCCAGCATGCTGACACTACAGATGCAGAGGCTTCTGGGGCAATCATGAGCATGGCATGGTCTTCCTCTTGCCTTTCTCTCTGTCCACTTCCCTGCCACAGGGACACAAACTGCAGACAGCACAGGCAAGCAGCACATTTGAGGGGTCCCCGCCTCACCAGGAAAGTAGGATAGGATGAGCTTCTCCATGCAGTTTCAGATGTGCTGATGAGGTCTTCAGGAGGAGATGTAGATGCAGTCACTGATCTCAGTTTCAGTTTTCTCCAGTGTCTCCTATAGGAGAGCAAGCAGAAGCACTCTGCCTAGCTTTCCAGATCTGCACTAATACTAACTCCCCAAATATGAAAATATTTGGCCTGAATTTCTTACCTGCTATTCAAAGATTTCTCTTACCCCCTTTGCATTTCCAACAAATTAATTCCCTTGGAGCAGGCCTGTAATTAAGAAATTGTACAGGGAACTTTGTCATCCGACAAATACAGAACATGGTGTCTGGAAACAGAAATCCTTTCAATGAAGATTAATTAAGCAGAGTTCCTGTCCCAGCCTATCTGGCAGTGGGGAGAATAGGGTTTGAACATGGGAGGGGAGGGCCAACACTACCCCCCACTCCACACGTCTGACACCATCCACCCAGTTAGCGTCATTCAGGGAGGTATTCAGAGGATGCAGACTGTTTTTCTATTTTCAGGCTTTTTATTTAGGAAGAAGTGCTACTAAGACTGCTCATGCAGCAGCAGGGAAGAAGGGCAGAGAAAATATGTTTGTTCTTGATCAGAAAGAACCACATTTGTTTGCCTAATGTGCATCTGCTTTCCAGAGGGGATATAGACAGGAACTGATGTTTGTGATGCACGCAGTGCTTGGTGGGAAGGCAGGTCCAGAAGAGGCAATAGGACACCACTATGCCTCTTCCTGGCAGATTAGCCTGGAAACAGATGTTTTGCCTCAGGAGTTTGTGCTCTTCAGTGCCCACCAGGCAGCAGTAACCTGACTGCAAAGGCCTGAGGCAGGCCTGAGACAGTGAAGGGAGCAGAAAACATGGAAGAATAAAGAGAAAGTGCAACTTTGCTTTATAAATCAAGTACGAAAAGAAAATATCTCACATGAGGATGAAAAAGCCCACAGAGATCACAGCACACAAAGCAAAGGAATGGAAGGAAAGTTAATCCAGAACTCATCCCAGAAAGTAGCAAAAAGGGATAAGGAAAGATGTACCAAGTACCCACCACTAGAATTAATTAAATGTAGCCAAAGAAGGAAAAAATTCAAGAGAACAGAGGGAAGAGAGGAGCAGATCCTGGTGAGGAGAGATTTGGAGAGAACGCCCACCCTTTCACCAGGAGACTTACACGCATAGCTCCTGCTAAAGGGCAAATATGGGCAGGAGCGGATTACTCCAAACAGGGAGGTTCCTATGCCTCCACCTTGCACAGCCACATATGAACCCTTCCTATGTGCCTGAATCTCTTGTATCAACCCAACCATCAAAGGTGAGTGAAAAAACATGTTATTCGCAGTGGTCCCTTTCCAATCACCACTCACATGGCAAGTAGCATGGGCTTTGTGGCTATCAGCAGCAGATTTTAAACTGAGATGGGAGAAGTTAGGCAGACTGGCCACTTCTGATCATCCAGCCCTGCCCACAGGCAGCAGATAACAGGAGTACACAGCTTGTGATAGCAATCTTAGAAAAGCTCCTACTTATGCATAATAATTTGTTCTTTTAATAACAGTGACAATACCTGCACTTCTTGTAACAAGTTCAGCCCTTGGGACATTTAATGACAGAGTTCTGGAAAGCTGGATTACCTGGCTGGGAAGGCACAGGCACTTCAGGGAACAGCAGGTCTCACCTGGGATACACATGGCTTTAAGTAAGCTCTTGGCCCAAGGTGGTGAATGGAATGCTGCTGACATTCCCAGGAAGAAAAGAAGGAGAAAAGATATTATGGGAAGAAAAAAGATATTATGGGTGAAGAAAGCCTTTGATGCTCAGTTTATTGGGAGGCATAATGTGATATATAAAAGATTTAGCCAGCATTATCAAGAACTGGAGGAGACTGCCAAGTTCTTCAGAAGAGTGGTGCAGAGCTGTTCAGGACACTTCCAGAGAATTTATAAGAGGAAGCATCACTGCAGGCCAAAGAGACAGGGAGTACTGGGCTACTCCTTCCAGTTTGAATACACACTGACTTTAGCAAAGAACAAAAAAAGGTATAAAAGTAGAAAAGAAGCAGGAAGACTTACAGGGTAGGGTATGCAGAGGAGGAAAAAGCAGATAGGTCAATCCAGCCCCAGGCAAGTGAAAAGGACCAGACACATCAAAAAAAAATCCCAACTCCAGGGACAAAGAAAGAAACAACAGAAAACATTCTGAATATGTCTATGAATTTGTGCCCTGTATTTTCATACCCAAAACAAGGTTGCAGGAGATCAAATGAAAGTGGGACCTCTGTTCTACAAGCAAGGACATAAATAAGAGAAGCTGCATTTGACACCAAAAGCCTCTGAGGTATGCAAAAGCAGGGTAACCCTTCACACCACAGACACCTTAAGACACAGGATTTTGGATGTTGTGATGAAACCCTGAAGGCAATTGCAATTTGGATTGCTAGGAGGTCCCAGCAGAGACAAGCAAAAACCTCCTACAATCCATAACCCCAAGTTTGGCCCAGTCTTTAGTAAAAGCTCCCAACTGCAGCTGGGTAAGTTGGATTTTTTCCCTTCCAGATGTTCCTTTGTGGTCAGCAGCTCCATGCTCTGTACCACTTGTAGCTTGGCCTGGGATATTTTACCCACAAAGCTTTCTTTAGGAGGCAAAGGCTCTCATTTGAAAATGAGAGCAACAGAAGTGGCAGGCTCCTTCCTCTGTTGTGAAGAAGGAGCTATATGCCCAGTTGTGCCTGATGCCCTGTAATTTTTGATGTCTAAGCACAGCTAAAAGCATAGCATAGAAAATGGAGATAGAACTGCTTGCAGTTAAAGGAGAGACTGATACATATACATTGTGATTCTTTGATCTATTTCAGATAGGTACATAAGGATGAGATAAATCATGCCCTTCATCTCTCACAGATATAAGGGGAGCCTGGCACTGTGGTAGACATCTGTCATAAGGGAGAGAAACTCGCCACAAGCACCTAGGGAGCGTTTAAAGGCTTCAGCTACCCAGGCCAATGCACAACTGACTTGGCAATAATAAGCTGCAAGGACACCAGTGACACAAACCCTGTGCTAAAACCTGTATATCTGTGAAGATGCTGTGATACGTCCATATGCTGCAGGTGCAAGCTGCAGGTGCAGGACCACTGCCACCCCAGGGGGAGACCATGAGGCTGCCTTGGCCTTCATGCAAGAGCCCAAGTGCTCTCCTCCCAAGACTCAGCTGTCCCAGCAAATGGGCAGCTGTGGAAAGCGAAGGATCATGACCCACACACCCTGCAGACTCAGGACCACCACAGCCTTCAGTGGAAGAGGGAAGAAACAAGCAGGTATCGTTTCATTCATGAGATGAATGACTTTGTCTATCCTGTTGCTTAAGGCAGCTCCCGTGCCAAGAAGGAGCTACTTCTCTGCTCTGTCCAGCCCCATTTTCTTCTCTGTTTCTCTGGAACTACTAGCCTTGCCCCAGGAAGGTCGAGGCAGCCTCTGTAGCTGTGGAATATGGCTCAACAGCACAGCCTGAAGGGCAATTAGAATGATCATTTTGCTGTTTGATTAGCAGCTAAGTGCAGGGTAGGGGAGGTGTGCCACAAACCATGCCCAAGTACTTCACAGAGAAACTGAGAAGATGCTCTTAAAAGGAAAAAAATCTTTCTCTGGAGGGACCCAAAGAAGTCTCTGTTTAACAGGCACCACATGCAAGTGAACAGTGATAACTCAGGAGCCCCCTCCCTCCTCTATATATGAGTGATTACTGCTGGTTTCCAGGGAGGAATATTTGTGTCTTGATGTTCAAAATGACATCCTGTTTTGTGGATAGGTACATAGCAGCTTTCTCTCCCAGTGCTTCAGCGTTGCTATCTAAGGGAAGGATACTCCACCTCTGGCATCTCCTCAGAGATTGCCAACAGGAACACAATTAGTTCCACTTGCAAAGACTGCTAGTTTTGTATGTGCATAAGCACTTGTGTTGACCATATGAAAACAATAGAGCTGGAAAACAATAATTTCTCTATTTTCATAAATTTCTTCTCCATCTTCTGGGCAGACATAAGAGCCTGGGCAGTGGCCACAAGCAAGAGAATCCAGTCAGATCCTGGAGAGCTTCAAAGATGTCCACTGGGATTGAAAGGATATTTTACTGCTAGGCAAGGGTAGGGGGTGATACTGTCTTTCAGGAGGAGAGATATAAGCCAGGTTTCTTTGCATAAAGGCGTCCATGGGGATTCTTTACAAATGGCACACACTGGACAAGCTCTGGTCACATGCCATCCTTATTTATTGCATCTCAGCTCCCCTTCCAGCTCACATACACTCACTTGTGCAGGGACATATATATGATAAGGGTAATTGTAGGTGCTCTGTCCCCATCCCTAGAGCATTCAGAAAAAAGTCATAGTCCTATGTTGTTTGCATTGTAATCACAACAGCCATGGACTGAACCAAGGCAAATTGAGGCTGCTCATTCAGGATGTGTATAGGGAAGTTTTCCTTCTTGTTTTGCAACCATCAGATCTGACTTCTTACTTTCTAAACGCCACTGGAGATTTCATGAAATCGCCAGAATCCAAGCCTGGCACTTTAAAAAGCAAAACTAGGAAACTTTAACAACTTTCATCAGTCTCTGTGGTTACTGTGTGTAAGGTCCTAGCTGCAGTCTCTGACTTGTACCACAAATAAATTATAAAAACAAGCATTCTGTAAAATGTACACAGACCAAATGAGATTGTTTACTATATATGCTTCTCACATTACTTTGTTTCTCTGACCCATGATCTTTGAGCAGTTGATTTCTGTAAGAATAAGATGTCTTCAGGGGCACCTCACCTGCAGCACCTGGGTTAAGAGCACAAACACAACACAAGCAATTCAATCTGGTCCTACAAACCAGCTCTATCCCCCAAAGGGACTGAAAGAGATGGCAGCGGGGATATAAATTATGACCCCATGCAACACTTTACAAAGTCCCAGGCACTGGTATTCAGAGCAGAGGAATCAGGGAGTTTAGTTTGGAAGTAGAGACAGAAGACATAGCACCAGACAGGCTGAAGGATGTTAAATATATTCATCTTTTCCACAGATTAATGAAATATTATCACTAGAGCTAGAGAAGACAATTTGACCTTTCTTTCTCTCTCCCTCACTGCAGCTCATGGAGAGGCAAAGAAATCCTTCAGTAGTTTGATCAATAAACTTCAGCTCCCTTTTTATTTCCCAGGGCCCGAGAGCATAGGACATACCAAAAATATCCCTTACATACAGGAGCTCAGGATGCAGCAGAGGGAGAGGTGGAGGAGCAGAGCTAGCAGAGAGTTGAGCCTACTGGAGCTCACAATAACAAATGGATTTTCCTGGAACAGATTGTGGGATACCCAGAATGGGATTGCTATGCTCAGTGAAGAACCTGTGCATGAAAAGGTTGAGCAAAAGTTGCACAATGGGCCTGGGAGTCAAGGGTCCTCATAGTCAAGCAGCTTCTTCCATGCCAAGTCTTCCAGCTCTGGAGACATAAAAGCAACATGCTGCAAATGCACAGCGCTCACGGCTGCATCCATCCAGAAAAGCAAAGAAACCAGAGCATCACTGGGACTGGCCATTTCAGAACCATTGGAAGTCCCTTTTTCAGAGGTTCTCCACACATGCCTAGTAAGAAAAATGAAACACCAAAAAAGTGGGTGCATACAGTGAAATGAGCAACCTGATACAGGAATGAAGAGCAAGGGGACACAAGGACTGTGATGATGGCCAGGCACAGAGTGCATTGCATGCAGGAAAGTGCCACAAGGGTCTGGCAACCAGAATCTTCCACCTCTTCCTCTTGCAGCAAACATGATAGCAACACAGTTTCTTCCCTCTGCCCCAGATTCACCTCATACCTACCCTCATCCTGGGATCTCCTGTGCCTGATACAGCTGATTACATAGTCTGGGCTATGTCATGGGAACCCACAAAGCAGGAGAAAGGAGGAGAAAGGCTTAAAGGCTGTACTGTGGCAAATGGCCTCCTGTCCTGGCTCCCTATCTATGTCTGCCACACGCCTCTTTCCTTCACTTTGCCTTCACAAGTCCAGGATGTGGTGGTGATTCTGAGTGCTGGAGGAGTTGTTCCTCAGCTGGCTGATGCAGAGCTTAACATAATGAACCTGCAACAAAGTCTGGGGCAGGCGAAAGAGGAGGTGAATTCTCTCTTAGCTGTAGACAACCCTCAGTTGTGATATACTGTTGCTCTGGCTTGAAAAACATACAGCAGGAACTCTTATTTGTGTGAGTCCTCATCAGACCTCAACACACTCTGGTAAAAGTTTTACTCTAAAAGTATGGCTTTGTTTTATTTTTCCGGTTTATTGGGGGGCAATGAAACTGCAAAATGGAAGGAAAGAGTGGGAAAACATGTTCAGCAGGAACAGTACAAGCACTGCATGAGTGTGTCCCAGGAGCTCTAGGGGAGAAGAAAGTAAAACCTGATGCATCATCTATTCCATCAAGATCCAACACACTGTCCCTCCAGTGCCAGCACTGAATGCAAAATCCACTTTTCCTCCAAAAAGCAGCCTAATTGATGCACAGAAATGTGAGCACATTAACAGGGGGGAAGATCCGTGAGTCTGTGTGTGTGTACAAGCAGTAACGTAGTCCTGTGGAAACAAGGGCAAAAGGTGGTAGGCAGGGATCAGTGGACAGGGATCAGTGTCCTCCAGTAGGGCACTGGAGGGGAGCAGGGGACAGTGGGGTTGGCACAGGGACTGTAGAGAGAGGCATCTGCAAGACACAGCACAACTCACTGAGCACTCAAGTTTCTCAGTGCTCAGACAAGCACACAGCAAAATCACTTGGTAGGAGATGTTATTTAAACAATCCAGTTGTTAATAAATGGAACCTTTTAGTTCTAATTGATGAAGAACCACAAGCCTGCAAACCTCCCAAAGCTCTTCAATTATAGATACTGCCCCAGAACTGCTGGGAACGGCTGAGCTGCTTTGTGAGTTGCCACAGAGCTGCTCATGTTCATCACTTCACACAGCTCTGACACTGCTCAGGTTTGTCAGCGCTGCCATGTTGTGGACCTTCCTTTATATACTCTGCAGAAGCAGATTCACCTATATCCAGCCAAAGGCTCTGAACTCTGGAGAAGAAGGGCTTTTGGTGGAGCTGTTTGCACCTGTTCTGCCTTCTGTCCACTGCAGGCTTCCTCCCCAACTCCTAGATTTGAGCACTGGACAAACTCAGAGTATTTTCACACCCAAGCAGAGCCAGCTCATCATGGTCAGAGTCCAGGTACTGCCTTTAGTCAGGCTAAGGAATATTTTCCTCCTTGGTTTTTCTCTCTACTGCAAGATACCCTCACTGTTAACTACTTTCCTTTGTGTAACCATGAATAAAAAGCATGCAGACAGGGACCAGCAACAGAGGTGTAAGTGAACCCTTCCTGCCCTGCAACGTATTTGATGAGGAGTCAGCACACAGTTAGGTATGGGAATTCATCTAAGAGGCACCAACATCTGCTGAAGGCTCTGAAATCCCTCTGGTTTCACCATTTGGAAATCCTCTGACTCTGCCAAATGAAACATTCAGAACGTTAAGGTCCCTTCCAACCCAAGCCATTCTGTACTTCTGTAAAAAGTGCCTAAGGGATAACAACCCTTTGGATTTAAAAAAAAAAAAAACAAACAAAAAAAAACCCCCCAAAAAATGTGTCCTGGCCTGACTACACTCCTGGACTTCAAGGCAGGAGGCTTGGAGCCAAGGTGAGCTGCTAATTGCTTTTCTAAACAAATATTTAACATGCCCAAGTCACATCCATGGATTTATCCAATTGGATACAGTCTTGGCAAACAACAAGAACCTCATGAATCAGTGTTTTCTAACAGAAACACACTGTCATAAAAATTCTTCATGAAGCCCTAAATCCCTGCACAACCTCAGAGAGACTACAAAGTAAGTAAAGTCTCAAGGGTGGAAATCATCTCATGGTTTTAAATCCATGACTTGGACCCTCCTCTTTCTTCATATAGAATTAAGTTTCCTGTCTTCTGGTACAGCTGTGTGCCTTTATTTTCAGAGTTCTCATTTGTAACTCATGGAAATAAATTAAGGATTAGAGGAAAGAAGGAAATTTGAGGTGGTACAAGAGGTTCTGTGCTGCTTCTCCACAGCCAGGCTACTCATTCTGTTGCCAGTGTCTTGCAAAAACTTCAGCTGTCTGCTCCTGAAGGCACCTAGATGCTAATAAGCAGAGTGGGGAAGGAGATGTTATTTATTCATGCTTTGTTAGGCATTTTTAGACTCAAAAGCAAACCACACTCTGGGCAGGAGCCAAAATCCCTCTTCCAGAGGAATCTCTGTGTATATGAGCTGCCAGTGTGGCCCAACTGTCCAGACCTGTCAAGGTAAAGGCATGCTGGCAGAAGGCATCCTACAAGCCACTGCATGGGGAGAGCTGAGCTCTGTAGATCACAGCTCCTGCATGTGTGGAGGGCAGAGGGATCCTGAGTGCTGATGGCCACCTTTGTTCTTGCTCCTCAGAGCTGACGAGACAAGCTTGTCTCTGAAACATGTTCAAAGGGCACATGGGCACACATGTGAGCTAGGGTCAGCTACTCCTTCTCTGCTAGTCTCAGACCTTTTTCTCCACAGCAACGACTAGTTTCCCTCCTCCAGTCTGTTCATAACCATTCAGTAAAGCTTTTATCTCTCCTGCAGACTCTTTCTGCCTTGGCTTGGACTCTCTTCCCCAACTTTCAAGCTTTTTTTTCTGTGAGAAGTGTTCAGGATAGCTCTTCTGCCACAGGCAATGGGCGTTAGTGGCTTCAACAGACTTAATCAATCACTAACAGTATTCAGGACAGATTGTAAAAATACTTTTGCATGTTTTCATGCCAGAGCCTTCCTGTTGTTTCCCATATGCAAGGCATATGCCACAACATGCTCTTATTGGCATATTGGGAGAGCACACTGAATGAAATCCACACACACTCTTCCGTGCTCTGCGGTTTACGTCTTGGGTCCTGCTGCACTGTGCTGTACCAGTTCCCCTCATGTTTGTGGGCCAAGAGAATACCAGAATGGAGAACACAGTGATGTGTCTCCTTCTATACATAGGTTTCCTCCAGCACAGTGTCCACCAAGTTTGGCTTCTCCACACCTGCTTCTTCCTAACCAGAAATCAGCCTTTGTAGCTAAGCAGTGTTGAGCACTGAAGAAAAGAAAGAAAAAGAAAACAAACAAGCAAACCCACACAAAAACCCACCGAACAAAACATGGAAACCTTTTGGGATATATATTTTGTGTTCAATGAAGTAGCTTTGGAGGCTGCTTTAAAGCAGTTGTGCCAGAAGAACGTGTACTGTAGCTCTGTGACCTTGGGCTGTCACCTTACCCAGCCTCCAGAGAAAGTAGGAAACTTTGGGCTCGGACTCAGGGAGGATACCATAAAGAAAACCTTGGGTGCTGCAGAAGGCAGGAGGCTAGGACCAAAGATATAGATCTCTCTGACATGGCATTTCCACAGCTTAGTCCCTTTTAGATTTGCCCCATACATACTGCTGTAGGGCCAATCTATAGCAACACCAGAGTATAATAGCTGATGTAAAGGCCAGCTTTTAGTATGTATTAGTACATACTAATGTACTAATGTATTAGATTAGTATTAGTGAGATGTATTAGTGAGAGAGGGCTGCAAAAGCCACTAGGTCATAGCCAAAAAGCATGGTTGCCAGAGGCCAAGAGGATGTCCATCATCCAAAGCTTTTCATTCAAAGAAGATTGTCAATGGAGAGAGATAGCACAGGTACTGCAGCAGCAGGGGGCTAGTGGCACCACAACGAGGTGAGTAGAGAAGCTCCAGCATTTGTGGTGTTTGGCTCCAAAAGCCCACCCATCTGACCACTATTTCCACTTTACTTTCAGCCCCTACACAGATGGCTCATCATACCTGGGATTTTCACTGTTCATCCTGCCATCATTCCCCTTCCTGCCAAGAGATGATACATTTTTTCTTCTTTTTAACCCATGGGCTCTCTTCTTCTGTTGTGTATGGGGTGGGGGTTTGTCTCTTTTTTGCTTTCTTCACCACAATAGCAAAGAGCTCCTCCTCCCTGCAAATAGCACTGACCTGCTCAGCAGGACCAGTCCTCCACTGCAGGGATGGGGCAACTACAGTCAGTATGTGGAGAACCTGAGGATTAAGTGGACTTTATGTTTCTGCAATCAGTCCAGCCTGAGTAAGAGCCTCTGCAGGTCTGCACCACATCCACCATCACTGAATCACTGCTCTCACATGCCAGTGTACACAGTAACACTGGGAGGCAGGTTACCTAGGGACTTACTCCTTCAGAGGCTGCATTTGTTTTCACATCCTTTACAATGCTTAGGGATCAGCTGCCTTGGTGTTCTAAGTCTCTGGCACATGCTCACACTACTGCTGCTACCACTGAGGGCTGTCACACAGCACAGCAGCCACACCACTGCAGCTGCAAAGTTGTAGACGGCATAGCTGCCCTTACTTGATGCTTTGCAGTAGAGGAGATTTTTTTTTTTTTTTTTTAAATTTATCAATTTTTATTTACCAGTAGAGGAGATCTGTGTCGTGTTGCATCTATAGCAGCTTTTTCTGCAAGCTGATAATTAGATCCTGCATTCTCCATTCCTGGGTCCAGCAGCCAGCTGCAAAGGCTACAGCCCACAAACTGCCCTGAGGAACTACAGAGAGGGGGGAGACACTCAACTGTGAGGGGGATGTAGGTCCACATGGGTTCTGAAGGGCTCAAAAGTTGGCAAGGTCAGGTAATAGTCGAGGCCAGGAAAGAGCTGTGCTTTTAGACAGTTTGAACTCTGTATGGGTGGGTGTTGATTTGGCAGCAGTGATAGCAGTGTGTCAGCTGGGTGCAGAGGTGGGTCAGAACCTGTGAGGTTATAGCGGCATACAGCAGTGAGGTGACAAGAGAAAGAATTTAAGTGTGCCCCTGGGGAACTCCAAATGCTTGTGAGGTATGGAGAGGGAAGAGAGAAGGTGTAGAGGCTGTGTGTGCAGGGGTAAGCCCAGTTCTCAACACGGTCAGTTATTCACTGTGTGAAAAGCCACACAGCAGAGCTTTCCTTTGACCTAGGAAGAGAGTGGTGAGTGATGTTCCATGCCCAGACAGCATTTGTGAGAGGGAGAGGAAGGTAACCGTCTTCTGCCACTGTCACAAATGTAAATTTCTTTGAGAAATGTTGGACACAGAGATTTATAAAGGTCCTGTGCCTTGAAAATTTGCAGTTCTGTTTCTGGTGACTGAAGCTTGCTCAAGGTACTCAGCAGGTATGTCAGTGATATGAGACCCTGGATTGTAACACACAATAAAAGAAATCAGCTTTCAACAAGGGACATGTAAGGCTGCCAAAAGAGGAAACTGATCTCTGGTCTTGCAAGTGGGGTTTGCACATTTGTATTCCCAACTCCTATCACATGAGCAGGACCATTTCAAAATGTGCAGACCGTGACACAGAGGCTCTCTCACCATTGCAGTGCCAGTCGGAGGACAGGTCACATGAATCCCTCTTCCTGGAAGAGAGAACAGGTAGGGGAGATATTGTAAACCTCTGGCAAGTTAGGGATCACCAGTCTCTATGTGCCACTGTGCAGAAGACACCACATATTACATGCTACTGCAACTCTCCAGCTCATGAAAAGCATTATGGAGGGCTCGCATTTGATCCTTGCAGTGTTGGTCATGATAGCAAAGTTGCCCTATTTCCAGTTTTTCTTTGTGTCATGGAGATGACATGTGTGCAACTACACAGACAGAGGTGAGATCTGGCAGGTTCAGAGGCAGTGGAGGCGGCAATACCAATCTTGCCTAAAAATGCACAGGCACTGAAAAATAGTGCAAACTAGAGGTCAGAGCAAGCATGTCCATGTCAGCAGGATTGCCGTCCAGCAGTGGGTGCAAACAGCAATACAAAAGTTATTAGAGAGTTTGCTGTTCTAGGCAAGAATGCCATTTGGGAAAGGTGTTCTGTTTCTGCCATAAATTAGCTACCAGACTATAACATTGATAAGCCCATTAGAGAATGTAGTAGAGAAATAATACAATATTATACAAATCTGAAGTATTATAACATTTTAAAAAGTGAACCTGCTGTGATATAATTAATGCTCAAAAATAGCAGAAGGAGACCACTTGACTCTGGAATGACCACGGCTACTTATAGTGGCAGAAAAGGCTGTGCTTTTGATGGGCAGGATCAGACGACTGCCAGACCTGAACTGGCTTGGTTTTTAACATTAATTCTTTCAGCTGAGACATGTTTGTAGCAGTATTCACAACAGCATAGAACTTGTGAAAAAGAAATCTTTTAATACTCTAGTTGACAACTGCTTAAGGTTACTTACTTACTGCCCAGACTGAAGTACAAGTTAACACTGCAGAAACAAACATACACCTAATTAAAAAAGCCCTGGTATACAGGGCAGAGTCACAGCAGTGACTAGACCGACTTGCAGTAAAGCAGACACAACCTCAGCAGAGCAGAACAGTGCCCAGGCACAACGACTCTGTGCCATGCATGCTAGAAAACCATTGGAGACAAATTTTGTTCTCAGCAGAAAGAAATGTAAAATGAATTAACTAAATGTCTCTGAAGGACAAAGATCTGCTGGTGATTTAAATAACTGTTTTGAAACCAGCCTTTACTACAAACTGGTTTGTGATTGACAGAAAGAAAGGAACAAAGAAGCAAAGGAAACATGACAGATCAAGCCAAGCACATCTACATCTCAGCAAGCACTTCTTTTGATAAAAATAATTTTCTGAAATGGCCTCCCAGGAGGTTCATGTGGCAAAACTAAGCCTAGCATCTTTACTTTACCACGACCAATTACAGAAGTAGAGTTTGTAGTAGGCAACTTCACCTGGGTGTAGTTTACAGAATGACAGGCCAGTGAAGACATTATTGCTTGACCTGGGATGTTACACACAGAAAAAGGTTCCCTTTGGCACCCACTGAAATGATTATGGCTTTATTCTTGTAAAAATCCTTCTTTTCCTTTTTTCTTCAATCAACAGACCTTTATACATTTTTCTCTGTTGCATGCCAAAAAAAGACTGTTCAATGGATCATAAACAAATAACTGAATGAAATTAGTTAAAAAGAACTTCTGCGAAAAAAGCAGTTGGTAAAAATTTTGGAATAATTTTACTAATGGGAAAAAAATCTGCTAAAAATGCAGGACTTTAAATAATGGGTAAAGTAATATTTACACAAGGTCTTTCTGATTTGTTGCAGCTGAGTTGCTGCAACTGAGCTCCTTATATGAGGAAAGGCTAAGAGCACTGTGACTTCAGTTTGGAGAGAGAAGGCTCAGGATCATCCTATTAATGTCCACAAAGGTATGAAAGGAGGGTGCCAAAAAGATGGAGACAGGCTCTTCTCAGTGGTGTGCAGTGGCAGGACAAGAGGTAATGGGCACAAACTGAACCACAAAAGGCTCCCTCTGAACATTAGGGGACACTTCTTCACCGTGAGAGTGAGAGACCACCATCACCAGTTGCCCAGGGAGGTTCCAGCATCTCCATCCTTGAAGATACTCAAAAGACATCTGGCTATGGTCCAGGACAACTGGCTCTAGCTGGCCCTGCCTGATCAGTGAGTGTCTTGGAGTGACCTTATATGTATCTCATATCCTTANCTAGTATAGTATATTTGTCAATAAATAATTTTTTTTCCTTTTCCTTTTCACTTCCCTTTGAGGAATTGGTTTTTTTTTGATTTGGTGGGGGAGGGTGAAATTGAAATTTGTATCAAACTTACACAGTGAGGTTGGACAAGATGACTTCCAGAGGTCTCTTCCTACCTCAGACATTCTGTGATTCTGTGAACCTAATTGGCTAGAGAAAAAGCCTTGGAGAAGTCAAATAAGTTGCCAAAGATCACTTTTTCAAGATTAACAGTCCAACATGTTAGCTAGTGTGAGATCAGAGAGAAGGAGCTTCTAGAAAGGCTGTTAATGTATGGCATCAACAAAAAGTCTAAAGACAAACTGGCAAAGGATCCATGATGTTCTTAGAGGTTACTGGTTGTCCATGGTCCTGACACTCCTCAGGTTGAATGAAGCATGAAGCAATATTTTCTTTTTTATGAAGCAAGCTTTCGCACAACAAGGAGAGCAGGTTAATAAAAGCGAAAAATCATGGGTTTTTTTTACCAAGAAGTTTTGGGTGCATTCCTAGCAAGTATTGATTCATCTGTGTGTTCCTCTTTGATGTGTCATTTCAAGCATATTCATCAAAGCAGAATCAAATAGGGTAAATGAGAAATCCATACAAATGACAGAGTACTAGATAGATGAAGTCCTATTGGATTCAAGTGATCTATCTTATAGACGAAAATATCTGTCTGTACTTTACGAGATTCACCATTTCAGAGATTCTTGAATAGGAATTCTGCCATTGTCTAAAATGTTTTTGGATCCAAGGTTAATTAATACTGAAGTTGCTACAAAATAAAACTATGTGCCAGGAGACACAGCATACATCTCTAAAAAGAGGGTCAAACTGTTACTTACTACAGAAATGAGAAAGAACTAGATGTGTCATAACTGCTAAATAAGACCATGTGGCAAAAGTGACCATGACATGTTTGTATAAAGACAAATTACACCAAAAGAGTTTGAAGTAGACAAGAGTGCATGAGTCTGGTTTAAAATACAGCTTGCCAGTGACAAAGTTATAGTATGATCAAGGGTCGAAGGCAGAGTAAATGGACTTGGAAAGAAATGAGAAAAGCTGACTGGTAAAACAGCTCTGCCACCCACATCTGGGTTACTTATCTGCAATGCCACTCGGAGGTACCCACAGAGGAGATACAGAAGATTGTACCTCCTTTTCCAGGACACATACAATGCCAATAATGCTGCTCTGTGTCTGCAAATCTAGTTCAGTCCCTCATGGCATGAAACGAGATTTTACACCTACTGGTAAGAGCCATGTGGTCAAAGTGCCCAGAAAGGACAAGTTTGATAAACCAGGAATAGTTTGCTGAGCCATATAACCCCCTTTTTCCACTGTCTGGCTTTTGTTTGCTGTCCTGAAATTCTCTCTAGCAGTACTTTTGATTACTGGCTTCATATGCTCCTAGATGTTTTAATGAATTAACAGAATGTCACATTAACAAAGAGGAATCAGACAATGTGTCACTGAGGAGTGACTTGAATTCCCATATTATATTGCCTCCTCTGGTGAAAACAGAGAGATTTTTCAGGCACACAGGTATTTCTTTGTGTTTGAAAGCAGCAAGACTGAAGGGTTTGTGTGCCTCAAGACCCCTTTGCACCCCCTCTACAGGCTTAAGACAAGATAAGACTTCTCCCCCTGTCAGTTCAGGCTCCTGCACATCTGTAGACCCCTCAATTTTATAACTGACTGACTAGATCACCTGTGTACATGGAGGATACAACCAGTTATCAGGCTGAGTCTGTTAGCACTGTCCCTGCTGCAGCTCTCCTTGAGAAGACCTGCTTCCCCATCCTTGCAGCCACAAGGACACAGAAGAGCATGGAAATGGTTCGTATTCTCTCTGTGTCTGTCAAAAGAATAGCAGTGCCACAGGACTTGATGCCAAGTGTCAATTCCCTTTGGAATATTCTTCACTCCCAGTGTTTCCATTCAGGACACCTCAGCATTTAACAAAGCAAAACAGCTGAACTCTTTGTGTAAGAACAGTACAGGAGTCCAAGCGAAATATCTAAATGTATCCAAATAGGAAAAGCAACTCTGGCACTTACCAGCTGATCACATATGTATCCTGTCAGGAGGATGAATCCCATGTTTCTCCCAAGAGCAAGGAATTCCCATGCAGAACTGCCTCTAGTTGCTAAACCACTCTGTGAGTTTGCTTTTGGTTTGGGATTAATTTTCAAGAGTGCCCATGTGGTTTTGTATGACTGTTTGTTCCTAAAAACACTTAGCCTACCCTTTGGAGTTCTGCTTTTCTTCCACTGGAAGATAAATCCTCATTAGGGACTGAGTCCCCACAGAAGTACTTACAAATGTGATGTAGGTGGCTAAAACACATTGTTTTGTTTTGAGAGGCTCACATTGTGTTTGTAGTATGGCACACCTCAATACAGAGCAATGTCCCCACCTGCTAGATCCTGCACAAACACAGCCGAGAGCCAGTCTCTGCCCTGTGAGGTCTGAGAACCAGACATAGTGAAAAGCTGCTGGCACAGTCAGAGGAGGCACAGCCCACCAGCTGGGGAAGAGGCAGGAGTGCCTGTACAGGGGCCCAGAGTGGAGATCCCCTTCTCAAGTCTTGTACCTTTGCTCTGGCAGCTGCTATGCTTTCCTGACCACTCAGCAGCAGGATAATCTGTAGTCATGGCATACCCACTGCCTAGTCCCCCTCAAGGACTTGTTTAACAATCACAGTAACAAGAATTCTGAGCCTAGAGAGACCCTTAGAGTGAGACATAAGGGAGAAGGAGCAAACACACTCCTCTGCTCCAGCTACCTTTCCACTCTCTTCATGGCTGACGTAACCATGGAGGGTCCTCGCTGAGTGGCCCAGCACCGAACAGTACCTACAGCATCCTCTTGTTAATGACAACAGTGGTACATCACATCACAGACACTGACTGTCTCCACTCAGGGATTTATGGTGAAATAGCAATTACACAGGTGCTGTTCATGTTGTGAAATAGCAATTACACAGGTGCTGTTCATGTTGTGTGCAGGTACCAACAGTCAACCTGCTTTAAGTGGCTGCTTTAGACTCATTCTCCTAATCTCAAAGCACCTAAGGAATCCCTCAGAGAGGAGACCTTCCTTCTCCTGCAATATGTTTTTGCTGTGGCCTAAGACTAACCAACAGGAGATGTAGCAGTTTCTCTTCTTTCTCTACGCTATCTATAATTGGATAATCTTCTAATGTCCTTCTGTCCCTGCCAGAGATTAATTTATGCTTTTAATTGCACTCTTGGTAAATTTCAACCAAGTTCCAACTACTTGTTGAGGCATAACACTCCTGTATTAATGTCCAATCTGTAAATTTGCTATCTTTTGTGCTGTTCTGTGACAATGGTTTTGGTCTGGACAGGTGGGAATTGATGAATTTTTTTCTCTCTGAGGGGTGTTTTGAGCCATGAGAACTCCAGACAGCTGGAGAGATGTGGAGAACAGTTGTAAGTCTCTCTAAGAGCATTTCCCAGGAGCCTTGCTGTGAATAAATACCTGTCTGATGTTCCACAAAATCTGTTGCATTATATATACTTGATGTATGCAAGAAGAGCAAATTCCAGGGACTGATTAATTGCAGGGTAAGGAATGTGAGTGCTTTTAATCTATAAAAAGGAAAAACATGCAGCCTTTAAGTCTTCCTCTCTTGTACCAGGCTGACTTGGAGTGTCTGTTGGCCTGTTCTTGACCATTTATCAGGTACCTGTTTATTACCTTCACTTCGGTCTCCAGCATCCCTGGTCTCACTCCTTGCACACATTAGCTCCTTGCTCACCCCCTTAAAGGTCCCCAGCCCCTCTTGCTTTGGATCATTTGAATTGCCCTTCGCTAGACCTCTATGATTTCTGCACTCCTTATTAATTACACTGTTCCATTTTTCCCTCCTCATGTTTATTCTTCTGTTTGTATCAGCACACCTCTGCTTGTTTTACAACCACCTGGCAACACATGGTGACAGGGTGTTGAAACAGATTAGTTGGTAAGGGCTGAATAGCCGTCAAAATGCCGTGTTAGTTACACAGGCACTGCTGACTGAGGAATTGGCTCAGACATTCAGTCACCTAGAACAACACACATCCAGGTTGCCATACGACTGAGCTGAGGGAATGGGGAGGCCCGTCTGGCCACAAAAGTCACTACCACACGTCTGTATGAGTGTGAGCAGAGCAACAGAAACATTGGGCAGGTGAAGAGAAAAGCTACAGCCTCCTTCCCAATGTGATGCACACAGAGAAGGAGACAGGGCTTGGAAGAGAGGCTTAAAGCTGTTTGTTTCTAAAGCTGTTTGTTCCTAGTACCAGCAGTGACATCACTGTCAGGCTTGATCTCAATGCTGTCCACGTACTAAGGAAGCCAGCCATGAAGGCTATTTCTGCACTCCTCAGACATACTGAATAACCCTCCTACCCACAGCTGTCCAGTGGTGGGTGCTGCTTTGCCACTGGTAATACTCTCCAAAAGCTGAACATCAAGCCTAAGTACCTACTGGGCTTGCAAAAGGGTCACTGGCAATTCTGCCAGCTCAAACTCAAGTACTAGGCAATGGGACATATATACTGAAACCACTTTACTCACCACTAAAATACATCAACCTCCCACAGTCATTATTACTCAGGTACTTGGGTTATCACAACCAGATGTGGAAAAAGGTGGAAAAAGGTCATACAGAAGGACATGTCTGATTGCTTTGAGAGAGCAGCCTTACAGTTCAAGCAAACATCACTTTCTGGGCACGTATCATCTTGCAGTCAAACAAGGCTTCTCTTTACTAGAAAATATTTAACACTACCACTCGCAATGCAAATGTGTTAATGTAAACAGTTTCGGTGTTCACTAGATTAACTACACAGCACATTGCTGAATGGAGCTGGGTAGAGCACCTTTGCCATGACAGGGCTACTGTCATGCACACTTATGAATGCATTAGAGTAGGCAGTTCCCCTCGGCAGGGTTCAAGTAAGAAAATATGCACAACAGCCCTTTAGTCAGGCACTAAAGCAAGGATTTTTGGTAATTTTGGGACAGTCATTTTCCTCCACATTGTTAACTAAAGAATGTATCTGCAAAGAATAGGTATTGTCTCACAGAATAATCTTTTGCTGATTGCATCTCCTGAGCTCAGACATATCCAAATGCATACGCAGTGCTGAGTATGTGCCTGATTAGTGAATAAAGAGAAGTATTCAGATAGCTGGTGCAAGGAACACTATGCAGTAATAAGCAGTCAGTCTTTGGGAGGTCTGGATAGTTCAGGGTATTTTCAATATATGAACGTGCAATCTTTCTTTTTCATTTTCTTAGCAGGATATTATTGCATATAGCCCTATGTAGTACATCGCATAATCGTGCAATAATTTAAGAGAAGTGAATTACAGCTTTTGTTGCTGGAACAACAGAAAAGATAAAAAGAGGGATATAAATATGCATGCATACATGTGTATAAAGGAGGAAAAAAATATTTAAGAAGTCACTGAAGGGGAAAAAAGAAGTTGGTGGTTTGAAGCTGTAGTTGGGAAAAGATTAAAACATCCATCCGCATTCATTCAAATTACAGGTAGAATTTTTAGATAAGAAAAAATTAATTATACAAGCTGGAACTGGGCCAGGACACTGTCCTTTTCTATACTACACAACGTTATCATATTTGAACATGCTTGTAGCAAATTGAGTCAGAGGATACAAAGCTGAGCACAACTTTCCTCTGAGAGCAGAAGCAAGCCAGCACAGTCCCCTCCAGATCACCCTATTGTCATGGGACATCATGCTGTTGAGAGCAATTTTTCTAGGGCCCCACTGAATCAGTCAAGATTCAGTCTCTGACTGAACACAACAGCATTCAAGCACAAGGCACTGCTGTCTTTCATGCTCTTGTAGCCATTTGTGCTAATGTTACAGCAGCTGAGAAAAGGGCTCACCAGGACTTAGATACATAAAACACCCCTGTGCAGCTGACACTGCTGAGAAATGCACAGGGACCTACCTGTAAGCCTTCTACTTGTACAGTGCTTTATTTACATCTCATGTGGCAGAAAATGGGGGAATGAGATGGGAAACACAACATTGCGGCTGTCAGGCCTCATTCTGCTTTTTCAGTCCTGACTGAAAGCAGTGAGTACTTCTTACACACATCAATCTTCCTGCGGGATCCTGGCTTCCCTCTCCCGACAAGGCTTTGTCCTATGCAAGGCACCACAGTGATGACTTTTGCTTTAGGGTCCTCTAATAAGCCTTCCTAATTTGAGAATAATGAAGACTGAAGGGTTTACATCCCTCAGGCCAGTTAAGGAAGAGGGCAGCCCAGGATAGTAGAGGTTGCGGAGGAGACTAATATGTTTTAATTGCTTGCTAAACTTTTGCTTCTTCTTCTGGTACAGAAAGGGGCCCTCTTGCTCCATTAACTTCACTGCTGGCACATGATGGAATGATTTCACTCCCTGCATCCTGCACAGGAGAATGTGGCAGCTGGCACAGGACCTTTACTGGAACAACTATATTTTTGCATACCTTGGGATTAATGTTGAAAGTATCTGAGTAGGAAGATGGAAGGCAGTGCACCTAGTTGCACTGAGGAAAAGAGGTAGGAAACGTGCCTACTCCTGATCAGTTGAGTCCATTTGCCATATTGTCTGAGGGATAGCCACAAGAGGTGATGCATCCAGAAGAGGAGAGCAGGTCCCCAAGGCAAGTGCAAGAGCAAAGCTCCTTCTCAGCTACAGCTGCACTGTCAGTGCTGCTGGGGAGTGTCAAGAATTAGGTCCTGAAGGATGGCAGTGTGGTCATGTTCTGGGACAGACATGCAGGGACTCTTGCTGTACTGAAAACAATGTCATCCACTGGAATGGTAAGTACCTTTGATTTCATATGTATTTTTTCCCCAAAGACATACATTAGTCTCTAACTATTTTTGCTGCTTTTTGATCTGCTGTTGAGCACAGACTGCCAAGAGATGCATCAGACAGTAGTTTATTACATTTAATTGTGCTCCCATTTTACATCACTCAACCCTCCCCTTCTCTGTGCCTGACATTTTCAGCTACTCTGTGCAGACAACTCAGCCCAGAGGGGAATCCCAATCCCACCTCTGTCCTCAAGGCCTGTCACTCAGTGCAACTCATCTGTAGGAGAGGCATTTATCCCCCAGTCACCTCTGCCATCTTAACTTAAACATGAGCAGTGGGCTTTGGTTGACCTACGCTTAGCTGTCTTCCATTGAAGGTGTCCATGGGTCCAAACTTCCTGCAGATACTTGCCCAGACAACGAGTTTGGTGGAAGATTTCTCTGAGCAAAAAGAGATACCTATTTGGAGATAACGTAAATCCTTTTCTAGAGTCCTAGATCCACTGGGCAGAGCCTAGATGCCAGTGGAAAACTAAGCATATAGTTGAAATTTCAACTTCTAAAACTTAGTTGAGCCCCTACATGTGCCCCCTGCCTCTCCAGTGCCAATCGTCTGAACAATTATTAAGAGAAATGCTCATCCCAGCATAATGTTTGAGAAATGCCTACTGCTGTGCCATGACCACAGAAAGAGGCTTGGAAATGTCCCCTGCTAGACACTTGTTAGGGTGACCCTGTTAGGGAGGTGTATCCCCATCTAGTGGCAAGGGTAGCAGACCTTCGATGGAGCAGTGAATAGCTCTTTTCTATCATTGTCTTCCTGTGCTGTATTTAAAAGCTTTTCTGTAAACCTTGACTCTTCAAAGAACCAAAAGGGTCAGTGAGTGTCAAACTTGAGTATCATAAGGCTAGTGATAATGCAAGTATTTCCCCTCATATTTTTACCCATTTTTTTGTACCCAGTCCTGGGGTCTCCAGATTCTGGCTGAGGTGAAAATAAAAGAAAAATCTAAAGAGGAAAACTAATCAATCTCTTCCCAATTCCAGCACATTACTGTGCAACTGGAAGATTCAGAGAGGGAATTTGATTTTTTGGTTGCTATTTCATTCACTGATAGCATCTCCAGACTTCTTAAAAATAAGCTAAAGCACTGTCAATTGAGACATTTGAAGAGTTCTGGTTGGATTTTATTTCAGTGAAATTTACAGAAATAAAAACGTCCTGAGAAATATTTTTCCACTCTTTGAATACTTTTTCAATCCCTTTTGATGATTATCTTTATTTTTCACACACACACTCCATTTATTTTTCTGTTTGGATTATTTTTACTCTATAGAGGAGTCTTCAAGTGTGCAACTTGGCCAAAAGGTGGATATTTTCATATCTGAAATTAAATTAGGAGACTTTTTTTTTTTTCAAAACAGAATTCATCAATTAACAATTTCAGTAATAAAAAAAGGAGAAAATGCTATGAACAGTATTGAAAAGATAGGAAAATTTCCTGTTTTGAAAAGATAAAAGCATGAAACGCTTTGAAATTTCTGAACTGTTCAAGTTGCCCCTGCACCTCCAGCCAAGACTTTGTTCTGGCTAGCAAGAGAAATCTAGTGAAATTCCTGCCATTCTTTGGCACATGAACCTAGAACAAGAGCTAAAGTTTGAATAATCTGTACAATATCTATGCAATATTTCAGCTATGTGTTAGAAGTTAGTCGGTTTTGATGACAGTGTTCTGCAACTGAGTGGTAATTAATGGAACTCCATTCCAGACCTGGAAAACAGACTTTTTTCTTAACAAAAGATATCAAATGCTGTCAGAATTGGCCAAAAAAATCACACTTAATTTTTGCACTAAGCCACTGTCAAAAAAATAATTATTCTCCATCAAAATGGTACTGTTTGGAACTTGGAAATATAAGGGCAAGCACCTCTGCCTTCGTATATGGGTTGAGACTGAAAAACAAACCCCCAATATTCACTTCTGTTTTGCCTTCTGGTGTCATTAAGGTCACTATTACATTGGTGGATTTTGAGATTGGGAAGGACCATGTCACAAGACTATCCACACGAGCAGCAGCTGAGTCATTTCACTGCAGCAAGTCCAGTGACACAGAGCAGATAAGAGAATAGGGCAGGTATCTCAAGGGGCACAGAGCTGTGACATGTGACAATAGAGGCCTGGAGCTGCATCACTCAGAAAAGTACCCAATCGGGTCTTAAATAATGTCCCACTTCCTCTGGTGATGAACAACAGTGCTGACATTACCCACTTGTCTCTTCAACTTCATATCAAAACTGAATATTGAGCCTTTCAGTCTCTCCTGTGCTATTATTGACTTACCTCTCATCATTTGTACTTAACATCTATTTTTAGGATTTTCAATAACCATGTGTGTATGTATATATAATCCTACTTACCTTTACATTTACTAGCCAGTCATTTTCTTTCCCTGGTTTGCAATTTTGCTCACTTTATGAATTATCACATTTACTAACATTTAATTTGTGTCAGGTATTATGAGCTTCTTGGCTGAACACTACTTTTCCTGTTCTGAATCTGACTTGCTGCATCTAAGTGTTTCTGCTGTGTTCCGCACTTGTAATTGCACCCCACAGGTAGTCTAGCATCCTCTGACTAGCTCGGCTAGTCCATTTTCTTTATTTTTAGCTCCCCTAAAAATAACTGACTGCCCTCTCACAATTAAAGGTGACGCACTGTTCTGTATTTCCAAAACCTGCCACTTCTTAGCACTTCTTTATAAATAACATCTTGGGCCTTTTCCATTGGTGAGACCAGGGTAACCTCTGCAAAGATCAACTTCTTCCCTCAACTTCCCTGTAGTTTGGGTGTTACGATTAAAGGCTGCTGCCAAAATAAGCTGACATCTTTGGAGACTTCCCTGTCATCTTTGCTACCCCTATCTTTGCCACTCCTCTATAGTCCTAGACTTTCCTACCATTTTTGCCACCACCATCTTTGACACTACTCTATAGTCCCAACCTGGGCTTTGTTTTATGTAGACAATGTGCCAATGCCTTGTCACTTGCTGGCCTGACAGAAGGGGTTTAAGACAGTTCCAGAGTCTTAGAGGTTGTTTAGCAGTGATATCAGCAGCTTTGTGGTGGCTTTCATCATTCAACCCCCAAACAATTTTCAGGCAGTATAAAGGGAGATTCAACCCATTGAGACAGTCTCCCATCCCTGTCTCTGCCTCAATATGTGTTTGTGTTTCATGAATATGATCAGGCTCCTTCATCCACTCAGTCTTATCATGTAACCCCAAGACGGTAACCTCAACAGTTACCAGTGAACACCAGGGCAAGAACCCCTCTCAAGTAACACGGTCTTCCTAATTTCAAGTCATCCTAATTTCAGGCTTTTAAAACATTATTCATGCAGCAAAATTCCCACACCTCCAAGTTAGGAACAAAACAAAGGAAGACAAGCAAGAAAATATTCTGATTACGGGTTCTGATTTTTTTTTTAACCCTGATATTCTGTGGTACTTTTCTTTATTTTTGAATATAAAGTGACAGAAATAATTTGTTGTTAGAAAAGAGAAAGTATCTTTGACTATTTACAGGTTTTGTACACCACAAAGATTTTCATGTTTTTGTTGATTTTTCTTCTTTTTTTTTTTTTTCCCCTTCACATACTTTAAATAATGCTGAACTGGAAACCTCAGCAGTTCACAAAATCCCTCTTCCCCAAAAAACAACCCCCAATGAGAAACAAGAGAAATCAAAGGGGAAAAAAATCAACTTCTTTCATAGTTCTCCAGGAAATCAATTTGCTTAAATACATATATTTTTATATTTATATATATATTTTTTTTTTAGTTCAAACACCAAAATTCAAGAGAGAAAGGAAAAAAACCCAAACAAAACAAGTGTCTTCCCCACCCCCCTCCAGAATCTGTTGATCCCTGCTTGTCCAAAATCAGAAAGAGTTATTTACAGAAAGAAGAACCAGAGGGGGGTGAGGGTGTAGGGAAGAAGAGGATGAGGTTGTGAGTAGTGGAGAAAAGACAGTAGGATTAGGGCCTCGGAGAGATGAGGCAAGCCTGAGTTTGACTGCGCTTTCCCTTAGGAAGACGCTACACTGGGGAAGTATCCAGTGTCCCCTTGCCCCCATGTTCAGTGCAAGGGCGCTGCCTTTCTGAATCCCTGTCTCAGCCCCACACCAGATGCTCAGTGTTCATCGTTGCCCTCCTCACCACACTCTCCACTGGTTTTCCCATGCCAGCCGGACAGCCACCCTGAACATCACAGGTGTTACAGAGAGCAGAGTGGAGTGCCTTGAGAGTCTCAGCTGCTCCCAGTGGAGCCTCCTCATGAGGATCAGTGCCAAGGCAGCCAGCCCATGACTGACAATGGTTGCTGCCTCTTTCCCTCCCACTGGCTCCTTTTGCTGCTCACTCATTTCACTTTAAGTCTAAAGTCACTGAGCATGCAACTAAACTGTGTGTTCACAGAAGCCTGACTTCAGGTCCACAGCATTACATAAAACTCATAAAGCTAACCTTGGCATTCTCTTTTTCTGTTTCATGACTGCAGGGTATTGGTAAGTAACAGGTACTAAGGAAAGACAGGAAATCCACCTCCGATCCCTGTTTTTCCTTCCCTCCTTACAATATCCTGACTTCAGTTGCAACCTGATGGAAAAGTTGTGCCAGATAGGTCAAATATTACACTACAGAAAATGAAGTTTATGTTGCAGATGTGAGTCTGCAATTTACACGATTTGTGTGTATTAAAATGTATTAATCAGGAAACACTATGTAAATGTGTGTAAATGCAAACCACGATCTTAAATCAGTTTTGCATAATGCAAGTAAACAAATTAATCTCCCAATGTGCTTGTAAATGTTAATAAAAACTTGACATTAACTGTTAAGTTAATGTCACTGGATGATAATGTTACAGGATGAGAAAGCAGTGTTGTATGTCACATGTGCCCTTTAAATGCAAATGAGTAAAATTTACATGTCCAAGATACACATGTTCTTGAGAACTCAAATTGCTGTTTGCTGCAAGTCATGTAAGCTCTACTTTATCCGTCAGCATTTTCTTTTTAAAACACTGCCTCCTCCCTGGAGAGAGTAAACCATCCAAAATTAAATGTAAGGAACCCTTGAATATTTGAAGAGTGGCAGTGACTGTGTAAGTAGGAGTATGCATAATTTAAAGGGGTTCTGGCAAGACAGACCTAAAATTTTGGAGCAATTAATGAGGCTGGAATTTGAATGAAGCTGAACTGTAACCCTAGGAAAGCTGGTTTTATCATCCTACACTTTTGAAGACAAAAGGAAGCTAGGTCAGCCTCTGCCCAGTTGCATGTTTGCACTTCAAAACATCCTACAAGGCCTGGAAGCAAAGCCCAAGAAGTTGGCCAGAAACTTCAGTCACTGTTCGAACAGACTAGAATGTCTTGGATGAAATTCATCAAGAGTTGCCAAGCTGAATGAGCATTTTGCATGATACAAAGAGGTTCTTGAAGAAGCCTCTATGATGTGACAGTCTGAGGTGTTACTGCACACTGGTGGAACCGAAAAAAAGGGAATTATCTTCTATACAATATTTTGACAGTCTCCCTGTAAATGCTGAAAGTTTGTAACAGCCTGGCAAAAGCAGCAAAGCGATGTTCAAGACTACTTGTGAGGAGTAAAATAAGACCTTGATGTGCAAGTTTCCAAAGAAGGGAAATGAGTTGTGTTTTGAATCCTGAATGTAGAGCTTCAGCTGAGAGAAATTAGGCCAAGCTGGCAGCAAAGGCTGAGCCCTGCATACTGCACACATTCTGAGAAAGCATGTACAGCCCAGCACTGCTCTGGATCAGGTGCATACATGCACTTCCTCACGCTACGAAAATGCACAGAAAAACTACCACAATTTGTTGTTCAGGTTCTCTTTGTCCAAGGCTGGGATGAGTTATTGCATACTCAAGGTTTTGCCTAATGGAAGAAATGAAATGAAGCCAGAAAACAAGACCACGGCTAGAATAGCACGATTTCTCACCAAACTCACCTGAAGTAGAAGCTGATTTCCTCTGAGCATGCTGTCATCCCTTTGTGACTTCCAGAGGGGTAAGAAGAAGGTAAGAAAACATCCTGCCAGGTACTGAAGTAGTAACAGGAAAGTCTGGTGGCTTGTGGTCTACTACTAGGTGGATCACAGACTCACTTCCTCACTGTTTCCTTACCTGTGTAGGAAAATCTCATTGCTTTACAGCATGAGGGGAGCTCAACTGGTGATGTTTGCACAGTGCTGCAAAGGGACAACTGTTTCTCTCTCAAATCTCAAAAAAAAAAAAACCAAAAAAGCAAACAAAAAAAGTGGGCTGGGACCCTGACAGGCCCTTCAGGTTGAAGTCCATCAGCATCCCAAATCTGACACCCTGGGGATATTTCTACAGTGTTTTCTCCGAACAGCAACCATGAATGCAATACTTTTGCAAATGAAAATGCCAGATGTCCTTTTCCTCTGCCCCTTGGCTTTACCACAGCTCATACATGTCATATCAAGTCACCTAGGTTATCATATGTCTGGATATCTCAATTATTTCCCCTATAAAGTGTACATCTCATTTAACCTCAAGAAAATTAGATGCAAATGAATGCAAGATTTCAGGATATTTGCATAATATATGTAAACTATGGCATGTGTCAATTTATTTGTTAATGTAAAGGCTAATATTAACGTATTTCAGTTCAGCATCAAAATCACAAACTCTTTGAAGTAAGGACTATGGCAGAGTGAAGCATCAAACAGACAAATCTTGTTTGAAAACAGGACCCAAAAGGTTTTGATCAATTTTATGTCAGGGTTTCACCCTGCCGGCACAGCATTTCACTTTACTTGCTTCTTCCCAGATTAATGACTGGTACTGACACTATCCAACTCAACAGCAATAGTGTTGTTAGGAAAGATGGAGTCATTTTGATCAACACAGAATTACCCCTGAAGCCACTGGTCACTGCTTGCATTCAATGTGCATCATGAAGCATACATTTGTGATGAAATCCTGCCCAATGTGCTACCTACTTTCACCTCCATGGCAGGTGCTATTGAGGTGGGAACTCCTGTACTCTCTGAAGGTAGATTCCTATCCTCAGGGCATCCTCCAGGATTAGTTACTAGTTGAAATTACTATCACAATATTTTAGGCTCAAGAGAACTCAACTAGTTTACCTCACTGTTAAATACTCCAGACTTTTCATAAGCAGATTTTTTTAAAAGAATAAACATTTCTAGTTTCTGTAGTAGAAATCTCTAAAGGCACCTGAACATTTAAACACTATTGGCTTTCAGTGAGATGGGGGTTGATACAATAAATTTCTCAGCTGCTTCTAAAATCCTTCCCTACTTGATGCAAACCTGGCAAAAGCATTAACTATTTATTTCTTCCCAACACTCTTTGCTGATGGCCCCCAGCTGGGAGGGCCTGGGAGTGCTCTGGGTCCAGGGTGACTTGAACAGAGCCGAGCAAGCACTAAAGCTCTGGACTCAATGCTCATCTCTTGAGACTGAGGTGGCAGAGAAAGTGACCCTGCCCTTTGGTAACACAAACTATGCTATTCCTTCAAAAAAAGGATGTAGAAACATGCCCATAGCCTGTGTTTGGGGACCAGCCAAAGATCTGCCTTATTCTACCACTGCAAAACAATACTCTATGTGGAGAGACAACAGTCAGTTTCCAAGTGAGGGAAGAACATTCCCTTTCTCATTTTCAGGAAATTTTCCCTTGGGATCTGGGGAAATAGATATGGAGAAAACCATCTTTTCTGCTTTGATGTGAGTCTACACACCAGTTTGAAAAAGCAGTGAGTGCATGGTGTAAGTCACTTAGCATTCCAGTGCTCATTCCCTCTGCTAACAGTAGCCAAAGGGCAATCACTTACCCAAAGCTTAACCTTACAGCTGGCAGTGTCTTGGCTCCTCAGCAAGGATAACTAATCAAAGAGCTAATTTTAACCTAATGCCTCAGACAATACAGCAGCCATGGAGCCCTTACTCCCTGCATGTAGAAAGGGGAAGGTCAGCAGGGACAGCAAACCGGCTTACCACTGCAGCACAGAGAGCCCTGAAGTGGCTTGAGGAGGGAGAATATCTGAACAGTTAGTCTCTAAGCACTGTGAAGTTGCAAAGATAGGAGAAGTGGCTGGTTCATTACTACTAGCTCTTTTCCGTTCCAAATAGGATGCTTTTACATGTACTTTAGCACAGCAAGGTTCAGCTTCCAGAACTGAAAAGGGAGTATCTGTGTGCAGGAAAGGACCAGAGCCTGTTTAAATGCCTTCATGACATGGAAAAGTCCTTCCATGTGAAAGGCCAAAGAGAAGCCCTGAAACTGTTTGCTCCAATAAAGAACATCAGATATGATACATGCACCTTTGCAAATGCCTTTTTCTGTAACTACAATCTTAGTCCCTTTTTCAAATGTCAAAAAGCCACATTGAATAGCTGTTCTTCACTGACAGAATCTCAGGTTCCTGATGGACCCTGAGATTAGCTCTGTTGGTTAGAGCCTGGTGTTAATAATCCCAAGGTTGTGGGCTCAGTCCCTGGAGGGGCCATTCACTGAAGAGTTGGACTTGAAGATCACTTGAATATTCTGTGATTCTGTGACTACATAAATCAGCTGTAAGGGCAAACAAACCCAGTAGCATCCACGTTAACAAAGACATACAGATGTTTCAAGAAGAGAATCTAGGGTTTGTGTGCTCAAAACCTCCAGATTCCTGCCTTTTCTGTATGTATGTACTGGAAAGACTTCTGTACTCCCTCTGGCCTGGTTGAATGTCTACCTTGAAAGACCTGAGATCTGAGCATTTTAGTGCAGTAACAAGGTGAGCAAAATGCAAGCTATTCCACTTCACTGTTAGGCCCTCTGGGTCTAAGAGAAGAGATGAGTCTGCTGCTTCACTCCAGGGAAGGGAATGTGAGTGAGCAAAGAGCCTAGAGTAGTGTGGCCCCTGGTGGAACTTCCAGATAGCATAGGACACGGCCAAAGCCCCCATCCCAGAGTCTGAGGCATTATGTTTGGAAATCTGAATTTTCAGAGCTTTTGCCAAGTTTCTGCTTTAACTCAATTCTACTCTATGTGCCAGTCAGTAACAAACACAGACCTAGTTCACAATGGTCACAGATGTAAGATACCATATGCTTTGTCAGGAATCAACTGGAATCTTCAAGGTACTGGAGCAAAGTAAGGTAAGGAAAACCCCTAAGCTGTGTGTAATGACTTCTCAGCCTCATAAATCACTGAAGGACATAGAATAGTCTCTCTTACAGGAGCAAAGGCCCTTTTTCTTAACATGCAAGGGCAGAAGCATGCTGTTCCTCACAGCCAGACAATCTTGCTGGCAAGATTTGATGGCAAAAAGTATGGAACTAGGAGACAGAACAAGTGAGAAGAAGGGTAAATAGCCAGATACTCACTGGAGGAACAACGTAGATTTGTAACTAATAATGAAAAAAGTTTCATAAGGCAGAGGAAGTCTCTCTCTTCTTCCCTGTAGGAGCCAAAAAGCAAAAACAGATGGTGCATGGTATAGGGATTGGTGACAGGGAAAAATAGGCTAACTCAGATCCAGACAGGTCAAGAAGTTGTTCCAGGATTTGATCTCTTTTATACTAAAAGGACTCTCCCTCTCTTTCCTCCACCAAGATGTTCCCATGGATTCCCTTTCACACTTGTATCTGGGACTCAGAATTCAAGAACCCATCAGTCAAGTTGGTCTACACTACCACTGCCTCCAGGTCCTCCCTGTTCACTTCACCCAAGTCTATCTTGACTCGATTTTTATCTAGGAATCTTTTTCTGAACACTGCTAGAGGTTTAGTCTAGGCTGATATTGAGTCTTTACTCAATATCAATGATTTTCATTCTTCTTGGACAGTGCTGAACACATATTTTAAGCTATATGTTGTGCTATTTGCCTCCTCCCTTTCAGCCTGCAGTGTAGAAGACACCCAGATAAAAAGGACAGGATCAACAGAGAAGGTCCCTTGGTAGTTGATGGGGCAGTGTTTTAGTGATTGTTTGTGAGATGGAAGAATGAGGGAGGGAAGCAGGCATGTGGAATAGTTTTAAGACAGAATGAGCCAAGCAACCTACCAACTTCTCTGGAACAGTCCAGAAACCAGCAACTCCTGTCATCTGAGCAAAAAGGATCCATAGCATGTGCTAAGGATCCATCTTGATCCACAGCACGGTGAAGTGGGTGCTAGCATCTCCTCAAAAGCAATGTAGTGCTTCAGCACTTAAGAGTCAGAGCCCCCAGAGGAGATAAAGAGCACTGACACCCCACTGGCTTCAGGGGACTATCATCAGTAGTCAGCATAAGAATCACTACCCATTTCTCAGAGGGCCTGAAGTGTTGAGATGGCATACTGTTTAGTCTGGAATTGGGAGAGGCAGTCTGCTTCCTTTAAGAAACCTAGGTGGGGGGGTAATTTTTTCTTTTAAGGAATGAAGAATGGCACCAATATATCCTGCAAAAGAAGGCTACCTTGTTCCCTTACTCCAGAAGGAAATGTGAAAAGACTGGTTTAACTCCTGTGTCTCACACAACAAAAACTCAGAATTTTGTCAGTCCTTTGTTATTGTCTTACCTCCTTCCTATCTGCCTCCCCAATACTGATACCTCAACTACTCAAAAACCACAAATCAAAACGAAAAAATCATGATCACCACTAACACTCAAAAGCAGTTGGCGGCTACTTTCCATTTGCCTTTTAGCTTTTTGAGTCCTTGGGATTCATTCTGGTTTTGTTTTCAAGGTTTTCTCACCAGCAATCAGAGATAAAAAATATCTATTCATATAAAATGAGTTGTTTTTTCCTTTTTTTTACATAATCACAAGATTACAATTACAAAGATTGAATAAAAGTATTATGTACTGAGAAACTCACAGTAAAAGCCATAACGGTAACATCCCTCTCTCATACACCACTGCTTCTCTCTTTTTTCCCTCAGAAACTAAACAAAAACACCCTCTGCACAGCTTTTATTCTTTATCATTTTATTTTGGTGGTTTTCATGCTACATAAAAATTAGTTTTTATATCAAAAATTATTCACAATATTTCCAAAATAGTTCAAGTTTTTTTTTCCTTTTTGTGTTTTTTAAATATTTTTAATGTATTTTTATTTTCTTTTTTTTTTTTTTACTGCAGCTAGGGTTACAAAACATCCCATTTCCTCTCACCACCACCAATTCACTGTCAGTTCCCTTTTACATTTGCATATGTAAAAAAAAAAAAGAAAAGAAAACTAACAAAACTTTTTATATCATTTACTTGAGAAATAAAAAGTCATTTGGCACTCATGTCTCTGTGGCTCTGATTTTTACCAGTGGAGTGGCGGGAGGTGCATGTATGTGTGTGTGTGTGCATGTGCACACACATGTGCATGCATAAAGGATGTGAAGAGGAGGAAAAAGTTAAGCAAAGATGGTCTCAGAAGTGGATAGGATATATCTGCTGTGTTCATTAGCCTGATGGGTGGCTGGGTTCACCGCAAGATACCAACAGCTTGAGAGAAGAGGAGGTAGCAGTGTTGGGCAGTAGAAGACTTAGACTAGAGGTGAGTATCTCTTTTTCTTTTGGTTGATAGACTGAGCTTATCAAACGTGCTCTCCAAAGTAAATGTACATTAGTTAGAAAGCAAATACAGCTGAAGCTGACCTGTGCCAGGTCTAGAGACGCTACCTGCCCCAACCCTAGTAGACACAACAGTTCTCCACTGCTGTTCTCAGCCACTTCCAAGTGCCAAAGGATGAAAGTGCTGGGCTTTCCCTTAGGTGTCATGATATTCAGAGCTGGCCATGTATCTATGCACCACCTTTAATCCCTACTTCACGGTCTGTGAGACTCTGCTCAGTCTTGAATGATGTTGTTCAAGTTGAGGGTCATTCCTACCCACTTGCAAATAGTTCAGGAGAGGCAAGACCGAACCCCTCTGGCCCATTTAGGGTCATTCGTTTGTCCCTGTTGCACACCTACTTGTCTGGTTCCTGCTCCAGTATGGGAAGGACTGTGCAGAGGCCAGTGAGTCATTTCCCCTGACTGTTCTCCAGCTTGACCCAAAACCTGCACATACCAGAGAATGATCTTCTGCGGATGCTCATTCCTTTTGGGTCAGGCCCCTCAGCAGCCACAGGGTTCTTGTCCCAGGAATGGATATGGAAACTGCCAAAAGAGGCCTTTCTCCATCCTCACCCAATCAATTCCACATGGCTTCAGGAGGGCAGGACCTGGGGGCCAAACAGCCTCCCTCCCTTGCAGAAGCCTTTGGTGCAATGGCCAAAACTCACCGGAGAAACATTTAAATGGTTTTTCAAGAGAAAAAAAGAGAAAAAATAAAAAGGGAAGGAAAAGAGAACTATAAAAACCCACAAACCGACAAAAAATCCTCCAAAACCCACCTGTGCAATAATTAAATATTTCGTCTTCTGTGACTCCACAGTGAAGTCAGTGAAAAACTACTTCCTGAAAGGCTGCTGCCTCCACTACATACCAGCTCTCACCTCCAATTACAGATGGTGCTTTGGTCACTGGCAAAGAGACATTTCAAGATAGCCCCGCCATTCAGGAAAAACATGTACAAAGGAAAGATCTCAAATACAGCTGAACTATACAAAAAGTAACTGCACAGAACTGAGGTCTCGGAAAGTTGTATTGCTGAAAACACCTCCCTGCGCTCACTAAAAGGACTGTGTAAACAAACAAACAAACAAACATACAAAATAAATCAGCAGCTAAACTTCCCCCCCCCCCATGTTAGGAATTTTGAAAATGCAAAGCTAAAAAGAGCATTTTTCTGTGGTTCTGACCACAGGTGAAAGACAGCCTGTTCCGAATATAGGAAAAGCAACCAGATAGGCAAAGAGGCCTCCAAAGCCAGCAGCTTTGTGTGCTAATCTCCACACTGCTGTCCAGTGGGAAGGTCATTTCCTACAGCACCTCTTGAAGGCTCCAACTTGCTAGGAGCTTTTAGGTGTATAGCATGTTGATAATAGTAATAATACTTAAAATACACACACACGAGTACAAGCACTCATACACATGTATCTTCTCTTCCAAAAAAGACAAGCCTGGCAGAGCACAGGATACAATTTGATGGAAAGGAAAGAGCGACTGAACATGGAAGAAAACAGAGGTGGTGGACAGATGTGGTCTGATAGAACGAGTCACTGGAGGTCACAGATTATTCTGTTACATTTCATATATATTAAGAAAAAGAAACCATCAAAGAAGCCCAGTGACATCAGCACTAAAGGGCTGGTTAAGCAGAACTTAAGATTGTGTAGGTGATGACAGCCCTAGCCCCCAAAATGTTCCTTTCTTGTCTGACTAATGAAGACATCTCTTCATCAGGTCCTGTCTGTCTTTTCTGGCTGCTGGCAGAAGAGAGCAGTGTCATGTTCAGCAGTTTGGCCAGTTAAAGTGCTGTGCTGGCTGGCAATGTAGGGCCCTCCCAGCAGCTCATCCTCTCTGGTGCTAGCAGTGTTGCAATCTCTCCTGGAAATGAATGGGATGGAGAATGGCTGCAGAAAGTTCAATTCCTCCCACCCTCCCTTTGCACTGTCCCCTCTGAAGAAACTGAACCCCTCCAGAGCATGGGATTTGCAAGCTCTCTAACCAGCTCCAAGCAGCAACAGTGGTGTTCTTTGAAATAGGGGGAATGGGAGATCAATTCATTTCAGCTCAGCTTTTTTCTGTCTGTCTGACACAACAGGATGAAAGGACACGCATGTGCTTTCTTGCAAGTGGAATTTCAGTACTTACATTGCCCTAAGAGGCAGCAAAAAAAGAGGCAAGAGAGTCTTTTGTTTCAGTCACAAATCAGATTGACCAGATCTCTCTCAAAAGACCTTACCATCAGTGTGTGATTGTCTTCCTGCTCCACCTACCAGTTAAGGCCAAAGTAGGTAATGAGTATGGCACAATGGTTTGGAAACGTGGCACACCAAATTTAGCACAGAAGTGAATGAACACATGGAATGGATTTCTGGTGCCATATTCAAATCCTCTACAGGAGGAGTCTGCGTCCCAGCCTTGTCACTGATTCAGAGCTGGTCCCCCAAACAAAGCAGCTGTGCCTGGGTCTGCCAGGTAAGCAACAACAGGGTTGCCAAGTTACCTGTGAGTACCCATCACCTGGCTTTAGCAACATACGGCTTCCAACGTCTTTTTCTCAGTGCAAACACATGCATACAAACACCTAAGCACACACACTGTGGCAACACACATACAAATGTGTGCAGGCTGCATAAATACACACACCAATATGAACCCACCCCTGTTCCCCACAAGTAGACACGTGCAAGAAATACAGACAATTAGCAACAGGCATGCAACATACACATGGTGATCCCAAGCAGAGGAAACCCCTCTAAGCTGTGTTCAAGCATGGTGAGTTCCTGGGAGATGAATCCTGACAAAATGCACTGCAGGAAGAGGCCCACACAATAAAAGAATCAAAAAGAAAAAAAAAAAAAAAAAAAAGGCATTCCAGGCATCTAAACCCCTAAGTAGCTTTTCCAAAAGCTCCTTGAATTTCATAGGAGTTTAGCTGCCTGTGAAGATGAATCAGTTTCCAAGGCCTGGATGGAAAGCAGAGGGGAAAAGCACAAAACTTTAATCTTATCCCTTTGACTGTTTTTGTCTGTTCAGGGGCAGGTACAATCTCTCTCCTGTTGATGTGGGACTTAGCAGCCAGCGCCAAATGGCCTAGACAGAAGTCTCATGTAATGGATGTGTTCTCTCTAGAAACCTCACAAATGTTGCCAGTATGTTGTACTTACAGCACATTGAATAAGCAAAGTAAACACAGCAAGGAGCCTGGTGATGCTCAGAAAGCTAACTCACTATTTTGGCCATAAATCAGTCTATGGAATGTACTCCCAAGGAGATACCTACCTGCATCATTGGGGTGGCATTAAATGGGCCAGTGTTTCGAAGTCCTCTTATGTTTAGAGTTCTGCCAGGAGTCACTCAAATGCACATACACCTCCTCCCAGACTGACAGATATTTGCAACTATGCATTCACAGATACGCAGACCACTGTGGACCATACTGGGACAGCAATGCCAATGTCATAGCAAGGGGACATCAGAAGGATGATCACCCTGCTCACACCTGTGAGCAGAGCTCCATTTCCATATGGCTGTGGTGCTTTTTCTCACCCAGAAATCAGAAACACAGGGCTGCAATGGCAGGCTGAGCAAGAGTTAGCTGCAGCTGGGAGAAGACTGCTGCTTGAATAGCCTCTGGCCATGCTGACCCTTTGCTCTGACCCTTTGACTCCCTGCACTGAATGTACAATTTCACACAGCACAACTGAAAACCTCAGGGACCATGGCACTTGGCAACACACTACACACATGAAGAGACTGACTAGCCTTTTCTCAGACTGTAGCCAGCAGACCTATGTCTTCAAGGATAAGCAGCCAGTAACATAGACATTGAGGATGGTGGGTTGATGGACATTAAGGAACAATGCAAATTGTCAAAAAGGGAAGGAGGAAGGTGTCTTAGCATATGCCCAGAGCCCCTACCAGTTTTGCACTGGTTTATTTACCATCCTATTACTTTCCTCCCTTACTGCCATGACACCAGACCACAAACCCTAGGCAGATAGTGCCAAGTACCAGCTTATACTGACTTAACAGACAGAAAGGGACCAAATACTACCAGATATTCACTCCCAGATTTGCAACACAGCAGAACATCACATAGCTCTTTTCAAGCCAACAGCCTCTAGGCAATAAAGGAAGAGCCCTGTGCTTTTAAAAGATGGCATACTTCTCTCTAGCAGCCTTGCTTTATTCACCTAGAATAAAGAGAATAAAGCAAAGAAACTCTACTGATCCTGATATGCATCAACCTGGAGTGGACAAAAACTGTATCTGGTCCTGCTCTAAACTCACTATTCACCCACCAAGGATAAAAACTATGTTCTTTCTCTGGGCTTTCTCAGAAAATACTATTTTACTGTGCCCTTGCACAGGCAAATTTGCCATACTGATCATTTCTTATTTCATGAGTAGGCAAGAGCAGAACACCACCTCAGTGGATGTGACAGAGAAGTCAAAAATAGCTACAAAATATCATCTTCTAAAGATCTGGTCATGACTAGAATTTCCCAGGAAAGAAGACATAGAGGCCTGCCCTTCACTCATCTTCTACACAGCATTGCACAGGCTGATGAAGACAACAGAGCAACAGGACAGTAATAAGAGAAGGAAAATGGGCAAACAGCCAGTGTAAGTCATTCTGAGGGAAAAAGCATAGAGATGAAATTGAAGAATTGGTGTAAGATGGGAAAGTAGGTAAGAGGCCAGGGAGATGAGACAGTAAGCTGCTGGAGAGATCAAAACACCTGAAAATGAGGTTCTGCTAAGAGGGAGGACACAGAAGAGCAGAGGAAGTAAAGTGGTCAAGAACAGCACAGAGGATCCAAGATCATGCCACCTCCCCTCTCACTGGTACTGGGAAGGCCACAAAAAGAGGGAGATGGAAGAGTTGGTCGGGAGATGAAGGTTCATAGGGAGATCCCTGTAATCCACAGTAACAAACATACTCTGCTGACATCACAGGGAGAATACAATGAGAACCAGGGAAGAGAAACTAATCAAAGAGAAAAGCACATAGAGAAGGAAACAGCCCTGTGCCTCACACAAACAGTCCCTAGCAATCAACACAGCTTTTATTACAGGAAATTATTAACACCCTCTGCTACCCACCACCCCTCACCAATCCCAAACCTCCCCTGTCTGGGGACCCTTTCTTGGCACACACATATAACATCCAGATAAACTTTCCGAACCAGCAAAAGCAACCACTGAAACAACTTCAAACACCACAGACCAATAAAACCACAATTTAGAAGTTAACTTTCCCAACCCCCCCCATGCCATTATTTAATAAGGAAATACTGTACAGATATAAAACCCACCCTTTTCCCAACCTGAATATAATTGCTTGAGTTAGTTTCTGTACATATATATACACACATATTTACACAGCAATGCTGCAGTCAAGAAAGTAAATGATGTAAAAGTCACAAAGTGAATACATAAATTAAATAACTACCAACAGAACATTAGGAAAGGTCACGTTGTTCCTACTTGGCAAAAATGCATTGTGGACAGAGTCATTAAGTGTACTGCAAGGTACCATGTGTGAGTCTTGTGTTTGTGTGTGTGTGTGCGCGCATCTGTGTCCGTGTTTGTGTCTGTGTGTATCTGTGTAGTCACACAAACCTCACAGCTTCCTGCTGTATCGGGTTTGTTCATGTATGTTTCACTTTCCCATGATGTCTCGTGTGTGTGTGCGTGCCCAGAGGAACCGCTGTTCCACAACATGGAATTTTTTTCTGATCTGTTGGAGTGTATACCAGTGCTTGCTGTGTACCTTTAATGGCAGGAGGCCAGCAGGTTAAGAGATCTGTAACTACTAACACATCACAGAGATCCTCCTTTATCTCAGCACCCAGGGGACTGTACCCTTGGCATTGACAGACATGAGTCCTGCTCTCTGAGATATGGTTTCACTGTCTTCTTCTCTACACAAGCAGACTTATGCTGTGTCAGTTTTGTTGTCAGCAATGACAGAAGGGTGCCAAAATTCACTCAAATGGCATGGCTAGGTGAGGAATTTGAGGATGCTCAAGAGATGAAGAAAGAATTCAAAGCCAATTGCAAAGTGGGTTTTGTGTTGCCATTCTAGTGGCGGACACCCAGGTCTGTCTGCATTCAGCTCCAGGGAGGTCCAGAGAGTCTGTGATGAAGATGAAGCAATAGTATTCACATTGCCAGTGAGACACTCAGCACCCCAGTTTGCCTTGGATGGGGGAGGAGAGAGGAAGCCACAGGGAAATGTAGGTGGGTGAACGCAGCAAGGGTCTATGGCTTGGAAATCTATTTGGCTGCAAATTGAAAATAAGCCCTTATGGGGACAACAATTGGGTCCCACTAGTTACTATCTCAATGTGCCCTGCAGCATCCAGCAGCATGGTAGGTGTGTTCCAGGTGGACACGCCAGGTGTGTTCAGCAGCAGAGAAGCACTTATGGGAAAGTGTGGGTGCAGTCGGGGATTGTGGCATGGAGTCTGTCCCCATTTGTTGCCAGCAAACCAGTTCCTTTCTTGCACGTCTCCCAGGGCCTCCTGTGGTGAGCCAGGCATATGCCACAGAGAGGAAGCATAATGGGACTATACCCTTTGCCAGCTTGGATCGGGAAGGATGGGTGAAGTGTAATTCCTTAGAGCAAGGGGGCAAAGTGAGCACAAAGTCCTTTCATCAACATTCCCGATATCCCCTTCCCTCTTCCTTTTCTTTTTGGTAACCAAAAATGTGTGGGGAAATGCAATCTTCTCCAAGGGAAGGGCTCATCAAAGGTTGCTTGACTGGAGTGGAGGATGTGTGAAAGGCCTAAGTGTGATCATTGGCTGTGTTCCCAGGCTTCCTTCCATCTGTTGATAAGCAATGTAGGTGGGAAGATATGCCGTAGTTGATAGAAAGCTCTAAAGCAAAGACTTGCCTATAAAGATCCCTGAGGTATCTCTGATCATTCTAATCTGTCACCACCTCATATTCATTCTTTGTCTCCCCCTCTCTCTTTTGCTGGCAATTTTGCTGTGAGAAAAACATGGCTTGCATGTACAAAGGGGCATTATTCAAGATGGATGCTAATGTCTTCTTGGAGTGAGGAGCTCAACATCAGCAGGCATTGCTGAAGAAGAGGCCCATCCTGGCAACTCTTAACTCCTCCACCAAATCATTAGGGACATTAAAAGGAACCTTCCTACCCCCATATGCTGGAAACTGAAGTATGGATTTCCTACAGACAAAGTCCACTTGCATATAGCTAAGCATTTTGAACCCACTGGGTTTCTTGCCTGGAGAGTTCTGAGAGTTCTGACAATGCATGCTTGATTTCAGAGAGATTGGGATTTTTTTGTTGTTGAGGAGGTGGGGCTGGTGTGCTTCACTGTCTCAACTGACAACAAGTCCTGACTGCAGCTTTTCTTTCCTACTTAGAATGTGACATTGAAAGTTCTGATATTGCCCTCACTGAGAGGTGTGATGGGAGATGGAATACTACACCAGCCTGTGTTGTGTTGCCCTACAGTAAAAAGCTGGTGTGAATACTCCAACAGTATTTATGATGTGGAGATCCATGGCTGCAAGTTCTAACTGTCAGTTGCTTTCCACTGAGCATAGCACATTTCTTACATTTTTTGAATACTTCTTCCATCTCCTTCATACACATCCTCCTTCAGCTGAGTACATACATTCCAGTACCACTTCAAAAGAACATGGCTCATGGAAATACCTCTCAGAGAGCCATGCCTGGGGCTAGAAGTAAGGAAGTAAATGTCAGAAAGATTGCCAAAGGCACCTAATCTTTCCCAGGAGGCTGGCTGCAAATATTCAGTAGAGGTCACCAAACTGTATAGAACACAATGGTTTTTGCTCAGTATTCTTGTGTGCAGAAACCTTCAGAAAGGGGAAATGTTCTCAGCCACTGCCCCAAAAAATACTGGTGTTTCAACAGTAGAGAGAGAGAAATGGAAAGGGAGGGGATGTGGAATTTTGTCAGGCTCTGGTATGAAATCCCATTCTTTTCTGGATAGGTAATAAATAGCACATGGGTGGTTTTCTGGTATAGACAACACCTGCTGCTAATATTACCTGTTGGATGCACTTGAATACTTACAATGAAAATACACCAAATCTAAAATTCTAAATATATAATCAGAGTTTAATAACATCATTGATTTATTTCTGGATTATGAATTACACCCTCCCCCCTCCCACCCTGTCCCCTTCATCTCTGTCCCGATACTTGTTGACCTGTCAGAACTAAAATAAGCAAAGCAACCAGAAAAGATCGCTTATAGGACAAAGGATTAACCTGATGGACATGGCCTAATCTACTATGGGAGAAGGCAAAATACCAGACTCCTGTGGTTAGACCAGTGGTTCAGCCCACAATTTCCAGTTCTTCTTTTCTGGTTGCCCTAGAGCATTCATTTGAGTGGTTTGTGGCACAGTTAATATTTGCAGAGCACTCGAAGTGTTAACAGTGCTAAAACAGTATCAATACTAGATAATGATTTTGGCAAACTATCATTTGCCAATCAGTGGAACAAGGGACAGATCAGTTCGGAGAAAATACGAACCAACTTTCAACTTGGAACACAAAAATCAGAACCTTTAAGAAGAGATTTGAAAAAAGTTCCATTAACTTCTTTTTGGTTTGTTTTCAGCTTAATTTCCCTGCAGAGCCACCCTCCAGGTTTCCGTGTTCCAGGTGGGGAGGGACGGAAAGTACTGAGATAACCACCAAAGAGATTAGCTGCCCTTGTCAGCTGTCAAGCTCCCCCACCCCAAGCCCTTAGGAAATACCAGAAATTATCACAAGCTTTCCCAGGTCCAAGATGTCTAAACCAAAGTAGCATTGGAGAAGTCTCTTAATGTCAAAGTGATGGTCCAACCTGAGCGGCCAACTTGATGGTTCAACCCACTACTATCAAGACAGTGTAGTGCCTTGAGGCCCGAACTCCACAGAGAGATGCTGGTACAGAGAGTTTATATGCAAAAAGGAATTGGGGGTGTTCCCATCAAAACATGAAACCCTGCTGGCAAGGCTTGAAGTGACGTTCCGGCGTCTTCCATTCATGAAGATAAAGGTGACAGGGCAATACAGGGGGCCTCAGGGGAACACAACACACGTGTTTCTCTCTCTCTCTTTTTTTTTCTCAATCATACGGCCTCGACCTGCGTAAACCGCTTCCAAAAACGCAGCCTGAAAAGTCATAGAAAACAAACAGAACAGAAACAAACTTCCCCTCCCTCCCACCCCACGACCTGAATATTCACGAGAAGAGAAACACCAATTTATACAAAAACTCAATAAAAAAGAAATATTTACAAATTAAAGGAACGCCTTCTTGGTGGCTGCTGTCAGAGGTGTCTGACAAGCTGCCATGTGTTCTGGATTGCAGATCGCTCTGTTAATTTGTTTGGTTTCTTTTTTTTTTTCTTTTTTTCTTTTCCTATTTGTCTCTGTAATGAGAGAAGAGGGAAAGAGTAAGAAGTTCCCTTTCCCCAAAGACTAAGGGGTGGCATTACAAAGACTCTCCCCCTCTTCCCTCCTTTATTTCTGCAGTGAAATATAAGAAAATATTCCCCTCAGCAACCCTGCCCACCCTCTCCTCACACTCTTTGACTTTACAGGTAAATCCCACCCTTCCCAACCCCAGCTTAAAAAATAAATAAATTAAATAGGTAAATAAATAAAAGGCCTTCTCTTGTCTTAAAAAGAGAAAGATAAGATAAAATCAACCATGATGTGGAATGTGAGAGACGTGGCTTTCAGCTCCAAGAAATGTGGCTCATAAAGACGGGGCTGCTATCTCCCTTCAGAGTCAATCCCCAGCAGTGTCTCCATGCTCTCAGCACAGGACTCTCTCAACCCTTCCCTGATGAGCAAGGGTGATTGACACACTGGGACAGACCCAGGATAAGCAGTAGAGACTTTGCTATATCTCTTAGCATAGGACAGATTGGTCCACATTTCCACCTCAGGAGAAAGATGACATATGAAAGAGGTGTTCAGCTTCTCACTCCTACCATTGCTCCTTTTCCTGTAGTTTAACTTGCATCTAGAATGATACAATGGAAAGAAAAAACACTCTTACTGATACTAAGTGCACCAGGAAAGCTGTCACTACAACTGCAGGGATCGGAAACCCTAGGCTATTCCAGCTTTGCACCTGTGCTAGTATCTCTCTCTTGCACACAGAGGCACACACACATGTACACACACATCTCAGCTTTGCACATCTTCTCTTCAGCCTTCAGCACAAGTTTCTGTGCTCTCTGGCATTTTTTTCAAGCACACCCCTTCCCAGGAAGACAAGCTATGTACTTCCTCTGTACATTCAATAGTAAATATACATATGTATTTCCCAAGGGTGTATACACCCTCTTCCCATTTCCACATGTGCAAGGGGGAATTGAAACAGTCCACCAGCACCACTGCCACCACACACACCCTTCTATGGAATTTCTTTTTTTCTCTCCAGCACCATGTCAGCATTGGCAGAGGGCACCCTATTCTTTTTGTTCCAACCTGTTGGCCAAGGGTAGGGAGAGCAGAAGGATGAAACTCCTTTTTTCCCTACCCTCCTTGCCAAAATGGGCTTGGTGTCCCCTGAAGTTACAGTGAAAAAACTCCCCACCTTTGCCTACTTGTCAGTTCTGTTCCATTGTGTTTGTTCTCCAGATACCTTACAGGATCATGGGTTTGTTTTGCTTTCTTCACAGACATTTCAAGTATCAAGTTATTGTATATACTCGCATATAGGCAAATCCATACTATATACTGCTCCCACCCTCACAGTATGTCAGAACTAGTGAGCAGTTCACGGCTAACAGACCAACCCTTGTTACCCTTTCCCCAAATTCTTCTCATTTCAGTGCAAACCAGCATCTTTTGTCAGAGTTTGGAAAATCAACGCTGGAGTCAGAAAGGCTGCTTTCTCTTTTGATCAGCTTTCTCAAACTCAGACTCCACTGATTTTCTGTCCCTCCTAATGGTCTGCCACAGATTCAACGGCTGTATAGCCATAGTGAAACCACTAGCCTGACCTGCAGACAAGACTTCTCTCCCTCCCTCCACACCCCCCAGCAGACAATTCAAAATTTTAGAGTAAAATTTCTCAGCATATACGCAAATATATATATATATTTCAGCCCTAAGCCCCCATAGTCTTCACAAAATAATGTAACGAGAACCTCAATATAGCTAACATATAAGTGCATCATCAAGTTAGACGTGTTACTTCCCCTTCACTTTCTCCATGTCTTAAACACTATTCTTTCATAGGCAGTTTTAGGAAGAGTTGCCTGAGCAAGCACATTTTCCTGCATGTCCATTACACTGCTTCTGCTGCCTCCTCCTGCCACATGCACGTGTGTGCGGACACACGACTTTCTCTGCTGGGAGCCAGCAGAAGTGAAACACTACAGTCACTGCTGCTCCTCCTCAGCCCACCCCTTCCCCGCCTTCTTCTCTGCTTCCTGAAATCACGAGCAAGGATATCCAACTCTGACACCACCATAAAGTGCAATGGCCAGGAATGGAGGAGAATGGGAGGAGCAAGAACATGGAAAAAGAGATAAAACGGGAAGGTTGAGAAAGGGGAGGAAGAAGAGGGGACACCAAAGAGGTGGCACTTGTCACCAGTGCTGCACTACTCAGAATTCCAGTATCCCACAAACTAAGGATGACTCAGGAGAGTAGTTGATGGGATTGATCCCACCCCACCCTCCCATGCTCCACATACACCCCCAGTCCCTCCCCGCGCTCTTCTCCTCTCACTCAAACATCAGACTCAATACTAGAGAGTTTCTCATAAACATGCCCGTTGCTGGAGCCATTGAAAGCCCTGGGGTTTTTGTTGTTAGGCACACAGGGGTTGGACTGGTTCCCTATACAGATGTCCTTCTGGAAACGGGCTGGCACAGCCCCATGAAGGGCTGAGACCACCGGCTTGTTGGTGGTGACAATGGCTCGGAAGTCTGGCCTGGCTTTGGGCCCTCCTGCCACCACAGGCTGCCTGAAGAAATAAGATTTGCTGCCGTGGAGCAAGCATTGGTCATCCCCAAAAGTGGGGATGAAAGGGTTTTGGGTGACCCGGTCGGGGTAGAGCGACTTGCTGAGCATGTAGCCCCCACTGCTGCCGGGGTTGTTGTGGTGGTGGTAGCTGGTGGCGGGCACTGAGGACTTGTTGTTGGCAAAGGTGGTCTCACTAGCTGGCATCTCAAACATGTGGGCGTAGGGGCTCCCCTCCAAAAAGCGGCCCTTGTCCTTGAGGCTGACGCTGCGGGGGGCCAGAGCTGAGTCATCCTTCTGCAGGTCCACAAAGGTGTCATAGGAATGCTGTCGGCGGAGCTTGTTGCGGTTCTTTTTCTGCACCTTGGAGGCAGAATTGGAAGGGCTCTGAGGATATTTGGAGGAGGAGGTGGCGCTGGTGGCCACGGGCACAGGAGCAGGTGGCTGGTCCAGCTCTTGGAGAGAGTTGTCCTCACTGATGTCATACAGGTTGCCTGCTTTCTTGCAAGCCTCACAGCGGATGCAGGCCTGGCGGGTGGAGTTCTGACCTACCACTGATGGCGTGTAGTTGTGCAGCTTAGAAGGGCAACTGCGACAGAAATTAGCCCCGGTCCGGTCCTCCCAGTCTAGATTGGTCAGGTTCTTCTCCCATGGTGCTGGGACCCCACTCACAACACCATGCTTGTGCTCATTGCCTCCACTAAACTCGCTTGAGCCGTGCTTGTGGTGGGCCCTGTTGGTACAGGATCCACCCCCTCCTCCTCCTGTGTCCCGCTTAAACTCATCTCCCCGCTCTTTGTAGATATCCGTCAGGTCCACATGTTCCCAGTGCGGTGAGTTCTCCTTGGCCCGAAACTGGTCTAGGTAGAAGTCCCGTAGCCCTTCCTTGTCCCTGAAGTAGCGCTTGTGGTCAGGTGAGCGGGGAGGGCGCCGGCGATAGGCCAGCTCTATCTCATCAAACTCCCGCCGGGACTTGGCAGAGGCTGGGCGCTTCTTCAGGCTGTCCTTGTACTGCTGCTTCCGCCTCTTGGCTGCATTGCCCTCGATGTTGCCATAGGTGACCGTGTGAGTGGAAATGTCAGAAACATCTGAGCGAATTAGGTCATCATGGGTCCCACTGCCACCGTAACGGTCACTCTTGAAAGAGAACTTGCCATAAAGGTCACCCAGCTGGCTGTGCTTGGCAGGGGGTAACCCCAGGTCCAAGGGCTTCTTCCCGATGGATCGTGACTGGGCATTGAAGGGTGGGTTGTCACAGTCATAGAGCCCGTCGATGGAGCTGGTGCTGCCAATGCTATGGGGGCGGTGGTGGTGGTGGTAGTGGTCCTGATACACATTGCTGTCCTTCAGCTGGAGGTTGCCAAAGGTCCTTTCCACCTCACTAATATAGTCACTAAAGAGGTTCTCCTCACAGGGTGGGTTGTTGTAGGACTTGCAGTCTGAGTGGGTGAAGCTGCGGCGGTGCTCAGAGATATCATAGACTGATGATTCCCGGCGGATAAAGTCCAGGGCACTCTGTGGTGAACCATTGACCCCTGACAGGTTGGCCATGTTCTTGGCTGTCCGAAGCAGGCGGAGGATGTTGGAATGGGTGTTGTTCATAGTCGCTGTGGGGGAGTTCATTGCTGACTGACGTTCTTCGATGGCCACACCATGGATGCAGCTGTAGATACCCTGAAATTAGAGAAACCAGGAGGTGAGTGGTCCTGCAAAGAATACACGAAAGGGGACCTGGACTGGGAAGCACCCTGTGCAGCAAGTGTATGTTCCTGTAGGAGAGTAAGACCTGTCAGCCTTTCATTACGAAGTACAATAAAATCAAAAGAAATCAGATCTGCTCTTGATATTTGTATTGGGCTTCTGTGGCCAGGTTTTGGTAGCAGGGGCCAGGGCTATAGGGGAGGCTTTTTCGAGAAGCTGCTAGAAGCTTCCCCCATGTCCAGCAGAGCCAGTGCCAGCTGGCTCCAGGATAGACTCACTGCTGGCCAAGGCCGAAACAATCAGGAGTGATAGCAATGCCTCTATCATACTCTGTAACATACTTAAGAAGGAAGGAAAAAAATAGTTAAAAGGCAGATGAAGATGGGAGCCAGAGAAGATTAGAGTGAGAACATGTGAACAACAATGCAGACATCAAGGTCAGTGGAGAAGAAGGGGGAGGAGATACTCCAGGCAACAAAGCTGAGGCTCCCCTGCAGCTCATGGTGAAGACCATGATGAAGCAGCTGTCCCCCTGCAGTTCATGGAGGACCACAGGGGTGCAGAAATCCACCTGTAGCCCATGGAGGAGCCCACACTGGAGCAGGTGGATGCCCAAAGGAGGCTGTGACCCCGTGGGAGGCCCATGTTGGAGCAGGGTCCTGGCAGGAACCTGCTGACACATGGGGAGAGGAGCCCACATTGGAGCAGGATTTCCTGGTAAGACTTGTGGCCTTTGGGGGACCCACACTGGAGCAGCCTGTGCCTGAAGGACTGCACCATGTAGAAAAGTGCCCCATGTGGCAGCAGTGTCTGAAGAACTGCTGCCTATGTGATGGACTCAACACTGGAGCATCTCGTGAAGGACTATCTTCCCTGGGAGGAACCCCATGGGAAGCAAGGGAAGGACTCCTCTCTCTGAGTAGTGGCAGAAACATCAACTGACTGCAACCCCCATCCCCTGTCTCCATGTGCCTCTGGGGAGGAGGAGGTGGAATTTGAAAGAAGAGAGCTGGGGGGAAGGTGTCTCTAGGATTTATTTTACTTCTCATTCTTAAGCTCTGATTCTGTTAGTAATAAATTAATTAATAGCCCCACTTTGAGTCTGTTTTGCCATTGACAGTAATCAGTATGAGATCTCTCATGGTCCTTACCTCAACTCATTAAATCCCTTGTTTTATTTTCTCTCCTCTGTCCATTTGCAGAGGGGGTGAGAGAGTGGCTTTAGTGAGTACCTGGCATCCAGGTAGGGTCAAACCACTACAATATTCTGCCCCACTTTCTTGTCCCTCACATTTTTTCCTTTCCCTCCATTCCTCTTCCTCTGCTTTGCTTTATGTCATATCTGTAGGATGCAGGAATACCTGCTCACATCTGTAAGACTTAGTCAAATCTAGTAGGTGTAACACAGAATTGCAAATGAGGACAATAATATCCTTGGGACTAAAAGCATCTAGACAAATGATTCTGCGTGGATGATAGGAAGAAAGTCTGGTTTGGCCTTTGAAATTCATCTGGACATCAGTGAATCAATGAGACAGGAGCTATCATAAAAAGGGAACAGCTTCATTTGTCATAAACTTAGCTACATTAATCACTGGTACAAATTAGAAAAGGAAACAGAGAAAGAGCAAGACTGTTGAATAGGTATTTAGGTCTTTTGCATCTAGTTGACTGAGGTACAATAGAATTTTTAATTGCATTCTGTTAAATTTAACCATCATAACAGGCTCCAAATTGACATCCCTGAAAGTTCTCTATTCAATCTCAAATCAGGCAGCAGAAGTGCCCAATTTCTCTACATTCTCCACAAGCTCATTTCATCCATGACACAGACTGTTTGCAAGGGCTACCCCTAAGAGCAGAAGCAAAGAGGCTCCTTTATTCCCTGGCCTGCCAAATGGTGCCTGATGATTAGTGTCAATTGTGAAATGGACACTATCACACCATGTTACTATGTTTTTTCAGCAGATAGAAGACGATTAACACTTTTCAGATTTTTCATCAACCTGGCCCAGGTCTAACAGATAACCATGGAATGAAAGAATCTGTAGTTTGCTAAGGATCAACAAACACAATCCCCCATCTCATCTTCAGACTAATCCACGTTAGAAACTAACAATATAGAAGAAAGGCTGTGCCCCTGCTTTCAAAAAGCTTTGTCATTTATCCTCAATATGTTATGCAACAATTATATACTTCTTGCACAATCAAAGTAAATTGTTACATCAGACACTGAGTTAAAAATGCCAAGATATGACCTCACTTCAGAATGGATCAGGAGAAAGAACCAGTGTCTTGAAAGAAGGAAAAAAAGCTCCAAATGGGATACTGCTGACAACACTAATAGGAGAAAGATGACTCAAAAATGGTTAGAATCTGCTTTAAATGTAAATGTTACACCCCAAGGCAGATTTGCATAAAGCAATTGCTAAGTTTATGTGGTCATCCTCTCTGGAAGGATTTCTGCATGGTTTAGAGCATGGCTTTTGGTTAAAGACTTCTGACTGTCAGTGATGGTACACTAGTTAACAAAAGGTCAGCTGAAAAGTTGTAATATAAAGGACAATGTAAATTCTAATCATGTTATTCACAATTAGTTGACCCCAGATTTGGGGGAGCCCCAAATTTGGCCTCCTTACAACTCCCTTTGGAGGAGCAAACAGTAACAACTAACTTCTCTTCATACCACATTTTCATTTCCATGTGAAATTTCCATTACCATAATCCAGCAGAGATGTCATAAAAAAACCTAACACGTTTTTGCAGCATTAATGGTGCAAAGATGACAGCCTTTATCCTGCAGACTGTGCCACCTCTGTGCTAGACAGTATTGGTGGATTTCCTCATTTCCAGTTGCTAGGACTGTCTGAAAAAAGCCTCTGGTCCTCCCTTATGGTTAATGACACTCACCCTGCTGATGGAGAAGACCACACCAGGCTTGCCAGAGCAGACACCCATGAAGCAGTGGCGGAATTGCCAGTAGAAGAGATGCTCACAGATGAAGGTGATGAGACTGAGGGCCATGGCTGCTCCAAGCATGTAGAAGACACCTGCCATGTTATCTATATCCAGCTGGCTGCTCATAACCTCATTCTTCTCATTGTGACAAATGCCAGTGAGCCAGAGAGCTTCCAGCTCTTCCATCTCCCCTAGAAAGACATACAAAAGGAAAGAAACAGGTTAGATAGTCCTGCAATGGCTAGAGAGCTCAAACTGGGGCAGACTGAAAGCAAGAAGCTGATCTGCGGTAATTCCCAGTCGCCATGTTCTTTGTCCAAATCTGTAACAGCCATAAAATATTCTGACTGACCCTCTGATAGGGGCAAGTGCAATCTGTCACAGGAAAGTCAACAGGATTTTTCCACAGCCAGATATTAGCCTTAAAAATCTGTACCCCAGGACACAGCTATCACACTTGTTAAATGTCTACAGTAAGACCCTAAACAAATTTTCCACCAGATGACTGAAGACCTGGCCTTACAAACTTCCACTTTCATTAGATCAATGAAAGGAAAAATTAGTGATTGATACTGATAGACAAAAATTAATCACTTCTAAATGAAAACACTGTGTGTTTCCAACTCAGAGTCCAAAATGTTGATTTTTTTTAAAAATCAAATTTGTTTCCATCATATCCATAGCTCATAAAAACTAGGTGCAATGTACCCAAAAATACTTGCGTATTTTTACCTGGTTTTCTTCCCTTCCATTTTGTCCAAATTCAACACTTCCAAGCCCTTTGACCAATCAAAAATACTACTAATTTGTATCAGCTAGGAGCAAATGTTCTGCAGTCTAATGTCACTTACTCCCATTATGGTATTTTCATGAGGGGTGAGAGATAAACACACACACACACACACACACACACACACATATATATTGAGACATTCAGAACAAACTAATTTTGCAGGTTGGCAAATTTTTTCAAGCTGTTAGGAAAGTTCAGCTTTCACATTTTCCATCTCCAGTACAGTGACAAGGGGAAAAAAATCCATATATTTATGTGGTGCCATAACACAGTCTTTGAAGCTTTGTGGGGAACTTGCATCTTTTTCTGAAATAATACATATTAGGCTGTTTAGGAAACAGAATACCCTATCTGTCAGGCGGCCAATTTTCTGCCGTATATCCGAGTTATGTTCCTTCCATATTTATAATACCGTATGTTATTTTCACATTTCAGAAAAAAAGAAATACTTACAAATAAAATAGCCTGTGAATTTTATTTATTCTAAAAAAGGGCACAGAAGATGTAATGTGAAATGGAAAGGGAAAGCTGGGAAAATATTTTAAGAAGAAGTTCCTTATCCCATTAATATTTTTTTTTAATAATAGAAATGTCTTTGTAAATGAAAATATGAACTAGGTAACTATGATGTTCCAATTAAACTCACCCCAAAATACGCTTCTGAGTCTCAAGTTCTTCCTTGATTTTTGGTGTTTTTTGAGGTTTTGGAAAATCTAAACTAACTCTTTCATCCAGAAATATTTATCCTTTAATTCTGTAAACTCTGCATGGATTGATCCTGTCTAGAACTATAAAGTATGGAATAACCACAGACAGTATAATTAGTGGGTTTGGTCATGGCAAAACCTCAAAGGTAGGAAGAAGTTCACAAAAGAAATCTTGTTTTTACAAGACATTCTTCACATAAGATATTTTTTCAAACACACATCTGAGCTTGTTCTATGAAAACTTCAGTGCTTTGACATTGCTTTTGATGATACCGCTACCTTGCATCAACAACATAAAAGAAGTGATATAACATTTTTGGTGTGATGCCTCTAAAAAACCTAGCTAATAATCCTGTGTTCTCAACTCAAATCTGAAGCACCAGAGCTAGAAACTTTAATTTCTTACATGTACAAAACCTGGTATTTCTTAGGAAAATTCCAACTCTTCTTTTTCTTGTCACTTACCATCTCCAAAGAGCTGTAGAATTGCAAGATCGACTTGGCGCTTCCAGCCTGAGTCCTTTTGTATGGCAATGCCATAGCCAGTGGAGGCAAACACTTTCCCACTTCCAATTGTCACCAGCTTGCAGCCTTCATCTCTGCCAGCCATGTAGTTTAGCACTGCTGCATCATAAATGAAAGCATCCAACTTCCTGCACAGATGCAAGAAATAAGAGGGTATATTACTGAATACATAGTTGTATGAATATGAAGGTGTTCTCAGGTAATTAAGCAAGAAATTAACCTCTTTCAGATGGACTACAATAGGTTACATAGAATCACAGAAAGGTTTGGGCTGGAAAGGAGCTCAAAGATCATCTAGTTCCAATTCCCAAGATGTGAGTAGGGATACCTTCCAGTAGACAAGGCTGCTCCATCCAACCTGGCCTCAAACATTTACAGGGACGAGGCATCCACAACTTCACCATCTCACAGCAGAGTGCCTCACCACCATTACACTAAAGAATTCTTTCCTAATATAAACCTATTATCTTTCAGTTTGAAAGCATTCCTCCCTGTCCTGTCACTACATGCTCTTGTAAAAAGTCTCTCTCCATCTTTCTTGTAGTCCCCCTTCAGTTACTGGAAGGCCACAATTAGGTCACCCTGAAGCCTTCCCTTTTTCCGGGATGAACAACCCCAATTCTCCAAGTCTTTCCTCATAGCAGAAGTGCTCCATCCTTTTAATCAATTTGATGACAACCTATGGACTTGCTCCAACAGATCCATGTTCTTCCTGTGCTGGGACCCCAGAGCTGGATGCAGCACTGCAGTTGAGGTCTCACCAGAGTGAAGTAGAGGGGCAGAATCCTCACCCTCAACCTGCCGCCCAGGATGCTTTTGATGCGGCCCAGGATACAATTGGCTTTTTGGGATGCGACCACACGTTGCTGGGTTGTGTCCAGCCTCTCGTCCACCAGCACCCCCACGTCTTTCTTGGCAGGGCTGATCTTCACCTGTTCATCCCCCAGCCTGGATTGATACCAGGAGTTGTCCCAGTCCTGGTGTAGCACCTTGTACTTCACCTTGTTGAACTTCAAGCTTGTCCAGGTCCCTATAGATGGCATACCATCTTTCAGGTGTGTCATCTTCACCTTCACCAGAGTTAAATAAAATATGAGCCTAGAACCTGTACACATGCGAACCTGGATTATAAATGAGGATTTTCTATTTCTTTCTGACTTTTTGGTAATCATTTCTGATCAGAAATAAATTTGGAGTACAAACCTACTGTCATAAAAAGATGAATGAAGAGGAACTCAAGTGGATCTATATCCCTAAGAATAGCTCATATTTCTGTACTGCCTTTAATCTCAAGTAATCTAAAATGCCTTATAAAATGTATCAATATTAGATCAAGTAGAGGTTGAAGTAAGGAAAATATTATCTCCAATTCAAATTGCTGGCATGACTTAGATGAACAAAATGTATTTTTTTTCAAATCAAGTACAGTCAAGACATTATGTTTAACCCCTCAGTTACTGTGAAAAGCACTACTAGATCTTTACCAATATCAAGAGGCCACAACAGCAGCTTTATGGTTTACCATGCTGAGTAGCTCTTTGTTAAAGAATGCTTAGCTGAAAACCACAACAAAAATTCAGTTTCAACACAGAGAAATACCCGTTATGGTCTGTGCTGGATACACAGCACAATAGACTGATGAAATCCTTCTTTCACTGCAACAAATTGATTCGGATGTGGGGGGCAGTCTCAGGGGGCTGCATCTTCCACATACCCAAAGACAGCCAATGAGTAAATCCTCCCACTAGATCTGAAATGAAACACGTTCTGATAAATGATCAAAGACCTTCCACTTGCACATTCTCAAACACACTATCTTTACAATCCACCTCCTGCACATATATTTCCAGTATGGTGATTATCTCAGTTCAAGTGCTTATCTGTGAGGAAGTCTGTCCAAGGGTGGATATGAAGCCAGGATGACATCTACCACAAGTGATGAGCTCTATTTCATCCATATATTTCCAGGACAGAGCATATTTATTTCCTGGATGATGACTATCCTGGCAAATGAACCTTCCTAGGATGACATCCAACAATACTACAACCATTTATAATGGGTTGTGTGCCTCTGAACCTGGCAAACAGGTCTAGCAATATTCAGTCAATCTAGTAATTAAATTGGCTGAAAATTTTCGTTTGTGCTTTGGAATGAACTTTCTCAAAAGACTGCACATGAGTGTAAGCAAAAATGTTTTTTCACTGGGGCTAGGCTCTGACAACCACAATGGTCAGCTGAGAGGAGGTCCTTGTAAAGGACAAAGGCTTGCAAAATATCATTTTGCATTAGTTCCTTTGTAGATTCACTGCTATTTAAATAGGATGAGCTATATAAGCATGCTTTTTACTAATGATTTTTCCCACATTTCACAAATTACCCAAGGAAATGCTTACATTTTTTATACTTCCTTATTATTCAAATAACATTTTGTTTAGCCCTTGATACTAAAATATTCCAGAGAGTAGGCTACTTCCAAACTATTTGCTTCAAACACACCTTCCATTACACTCTATTAGCTGGTGATACACTGGGGTGGGATTAGTCTGACAATGATTGTTTCAGCTTCCTGATTAGCATAATCTTTTGTACACAGAAGGAGGGAAAACAAAGGAATTTCCAGATGACAATATAAGTGCTCTGAAAAAAACTTTGTCCACAGAGATCTGTGAGCTTTTCCTGTGTATGCATAAAAACCCATCAGCATGAAACATCTTGATGAAGCATGGGACTAACACACACATGGCTAGCGTACATAAGAATACAGTAGATCCCTTTTTTAAATATAGTCTTATAGGCACAGCAAAACCAGAAACTCTTATACAGATGTAAATAGAAAAAACTGGCAAAAAAACCCCCAACAATCTCCTGTGCTATGTTTCTATACTTTTAACCATGGAAAGATAATAGAAGCTCACTCTTCAAACCCCACCAAAAAAAAATTCCAGACAAGCATGCAAAGAAGTCAGGTTTCCGTGGTGAGTAAACATGTAAGAAGAAAGCCTCACCCAGTCTTCAGCGAGAACAGTGCATCATCCACTCCTCTCTGATTGAACTTCACCATGTAGCTGTGCATTTCAGGATAGTTGTTGCGAATGTTCCTTTCTGTGCTGCCATTTGGAACTGTCCCGAAGCGGAAAGGGGGTGAGAAGTCATTTGGTTTCTGGAACTGAAGACAGAGAAAAAGAACATTTCTCACAATCTTTCAGATTGAAGCAGTCATCTGGCTGGGAGAACACACTCTCCTCAGAAGGTAGTTCTGATTTTATTTTACTATCATGTAGAAAACATTGTTGAGAAGTTATTACATTTCATTGCTTTCAAACACAAACATGTCTTGTTAATGCCCAAGAACCAAGAAGTAATCTGAGCAAGCTGTTCTTTCTGTCCCCTCTGGATTAAGTGCAAGAAATAGCCAGTGATCAAAGATTAAACAGGAGCTTCGATAAAAGCAGGAAGGTAAGGGAAAATGTAACAGTGCCTTTGGAACACAGTCAAGGAAAGATTTTCAATAAAGTCTATGTGCTTTTTATCCACAAACGGCAATTTAGTTCCTAAGAGGTATCTTTTTCAGCTCTGTGGATGCCTTTGCGCTTTCTGGTTCTGACTGAAGTAGAAAAATAATTAATGAGGAGAGATGCCTCTCAGCACACCTCACACCCACTTCACCAAATGAATGACCAGCTTTTAAAGTTTTGGGCAAATGTCCCAAATGAAATGCTATTAGTGGATGCAAGTCACTAGCAACATCTGATGCACAGAACAGAGCTCACAGAATACTCCAAAGCTTTTGCTGCTCACAAGAAACACATTCATCATAACATTCCTGCACGGCTGCAAGGCTGTGAGACTTTATATGCCACTTGCTTTACTAAGTCATAATCAATGCTCTCTGAGGTCTTACGAGCAGTAAAATTTAGACTGTCAATTATCAAGACTGCTTAAAACCCCTAGAACCAGCAGACAGTAAGGAGCACAGAACTATAAGCCAAGAACTGAACAAACAGTAAAGAAAAAGATGCAAAAGTACATTAGACAGAAGGAAGCCTCCTCCTCTCTGCATATATCAAGCAGTAGCTTGCCTGACGTTATTTCTTAACTCCCAACTGTGACTGTGTATTTGTAGGATCCCAAGAAGCATGCTGACAACATGCTAATGGTCAGACTAAAACCACTGAACAGGAAGAGTTCATCTGATACATAAATATATGCAGTCATGTACTGCCACCTCCTACAGTGGAAATATGGCTGTAATCTACAGCTATAGCTTAAAATACATGCAGATGAACCTTGTTCCTGAGTTCTGCTGAAAGCCATTTTGGAACTTGGTCAGCTCAACTGAGGAGGCCAAAGCCTCCAAAACAGTGTATCTCATTCACAACATTTCAGCCATGAGGACAACTAGGAACTGTGTCTGTGGATAGGTGAACACAGTTTTGTGTCTGTCTACCAGCCAACTCATCTGGATGTGCAAGGAATTATGTCTCCTCTTTGGACGACAAGATGGACTAACTTGTACAATGCACATATGAGTTTGTGAGAAAGAACACGTCTCACTGCCTTAAGCCAACAGAAAACACCAAGGCTGTTTTTTGGAACTCAGGTTGGTACATCACCAAAAAATAGAGGTTTCACCTAGGATAAAACAGGGAGTAAAGTGGCTCTTAGAACCTTGTCACACCCTCTAGGGATGAAGACAAACTCACAGCTATCAAAGACTGCAATAAAAGCAAACTTTGATGGGAGAAAAATCATCCCAGCATGCTAAAATTATTCTTTTTTACCAAGCTGATTAAAGCAGCAGCCTAGGGGACCCATCACAAGGAGGGCACTGCCCATACCAGATGGAAAGAAACACATTCTCTTCCTTGATGTGCTAAACCAGGAGTCTGCAAAGTGGGCAACATGCTTTCCCAGAGGCTGCAGAACCTAGCCTTGAAGGCAAACAGGACATTCCAACTCCCACAGAGCCCTCCAACAGAGTAAATTCAACAAGGCAAGCATAGGGCAGGCCTGACCAACATTGGTGTGATTGAGCTTTGGCATGTCCTTTGAAGTGGCAGCAGCTGTGAGAGCTCTCTCTGGGCCCAGAGAGTGTTAAGAGAAGAGGCCTCATTCAACGTCCATTTTATACTTCTACCCTCCATTCCCAGTCAATCTCTACTTTTGTCTGCTTCCGTCACAGTGTCTATGAATTGGAGTAAGAAGATTATTATCAGGCAGAGTTGTGATAAGGGTAACAATCCCACCTCTGAACTATCTTTTGACCCCTCTGTGTTTAAGGGCCCATTATAACAGCCATAGGTAAAAGGCTCCATATTTCATTTTTAACCTCCAGGGCAATGAATCAATAAATGAAAACATTTCTCTTGAAGGAAATTACTGTTTCTGACAACTGGAAGAGCACATTTCTAGAGAAGGAAGTCGAGTTGATGGCTTCAACAGATCCACATACTACTCATTCACTCATCAAGCCTTACTTACCCCTTGCTCTTTCCTCAGTCAGAACAGATCTTCAAATGCAAATTATTGTTACACACCAACAAGGACATACACTTCAACCCCAGCCAGGTGGACAGCAGGTCAGGAAACAGTATGAAAGGATCCATATGGGACCCACACAAGAGAATTTTAGCTTGAATGCCTAGGAGGAACACAGGTCCCCCAGCTGACCTGGTTTGACGTTTACAAAGCTGAAGGCAGTTGATGTCCAGCTGACTCCACAGTGCATGGAGACAGAGATAAGTAGCTACTTCTCCATACTTGAGAAGTAATAGTGGTACATGCATGCAGCTTTCTGGTGGAAAATCACCATGTTTGTTGCTTGGCAGTAGGTGGGCACAGCTCAGTCCAGGGATGGAGAGATCACCAAAGACCTTTCCAGAGTCAAAAACTGTTGCATCTTTCTGAACTAACTTCTGCCCCACACTGCTCACACTGAAGGAGCAAGAAGACATGCAAACTTTCCATGAAAATTCATTATACAGATGGGAAAGGAGTGTGTGGCAATGCAATGGAGGAATGTGTAAAGTAACTGGAGAAAATCCACAAGGAGGAAATTTAATGGACACATTGTTAAAGAGTTCAGTAACGAAAGCCACTTGTTTGTTTTCTGCCAAGGGCTGGGACGGTGGACCTGGTCTATAAATATCAGCCCAGAGGAAGCAGGGCTCTTTGGCAGACTGGTCTATAAGGAGTCCGAGACATGAGGCCAGAGCTGAGGCACAGCACATGGGCCATTACATGGAGGAAACCTGTGCAGAGATAATCTCAATGCTGCTGTAAATATTGACAAAGGAATTAACCACAGATATTGACAGAAAGGGTCAGAATGAAGACTAATGAGAAAACTGTACCATTATTTCATGTGTTTCTCCTGCCAGAGCCCTAAGTCACAGCTACTCTATCCCAGGCACTTGCAAACACAAATCCTGTGAGGCTCTGGCAAAAAAAATGTGGTGATAACAGGGGAAGGGAAGATAAGCAACTGCACCAGCTGCTGAGCAAACCCAGCTGTACAGGGTTAACACTTGTAGGAGCCCCACCTCACACTTGCCTGTAGCAGGAGACCTGTCCTGCTGCCCAGCTCTACCTACCTCAAAGGGTGACTGACTGTGCCTATGAGGGAACTTGCAGGACTCAGCTGCAGTCCTGCACCAAAAGCGCCCCAGGCAATGTACCCCATTTGCATCTTCCCACTCATTTACCATGGGACCTCGGTTGTGAGATGCTCCTCTTGTAGCCAAGGTGATGTGATACACTCTCACCCATGAAAGAAATCCCACTTTTTTCACATCAGTTGAGGGGTGAGGTGTATGCCAGAGATGGGGGTGGAAAGCAAACACCAGGCATGCCTGAAGGACTGGGGTAGCTCTGGAGCATGAGATGTCTGTGTTCAGAACACAGTGGTTGCCTCTTCAACCCTTCACTCCACAAACCGAAATCAAGAAGCATTAAGTGCAAAGCAGACCCCGGATTTGGAAAAGTAACCTCTCAGTCAGAGAGCCAAAACCTTCCTGCTCTGGAGAGTGATAAACATACAAGGCTGGGGGCTATTAGCACATTCAGGGAGGAGAGCTCCTTTCCCGCTCCCCTCCACATCTCGCCATGAGAGCTGTCAACAGCAGCAGTGAGAGCGGGTTTAAGTGACTGGTCTGGCAGAGCTGTTTCATTAGCAATTTGGAGCCATGCCGTGCAGAAAGCAGCATTGTTCTCAGATGTTCGAATATCAATCTGCATAATGAAACAGGTGACAGGAGCTCTTCCCATTCATGCAGCCGCAATTGGAGGAGATTCAGAGATGAGGGGAAGGGGTTATGTCTAATTGGTCACAATTAATTTGATGAGAATTTTTTTCCATTATATTGTCTATCACCAAATGGTTCCTACAGAAAAGCGCATCTGCACTTATTTATCTGCCTGATGTAGGCCCTATTTACACTGGAAAGTGTTTGCTAATAGCACTGAAAGCAGTTTCCCAAATTCAGCAAGCTCTCACAACAAAAAGACTCTTTTTTATTAGTCTATCTACTTTTGCAGTACTTTAAAAAATATCCCCTTTTGGATAACATAATCATAACATAATGAGCTGGCAAAACTTGGTGCAAGTGTGTGTATGTATGTGTTAGTTCCTTACCCTTACACAGCTTCTCTGGGAGGGCTCCTTACACTTTGTAAGGACCAGATCCCTAGTTTAAGTTTTCTACCACAGGAAGCTCCAAAGCTCTTACCCATCAAAATAAAATTCGGCTCCTCTGCTACCTGCAAGCCCAAAAGGGCATTAAGTCCATGTTAAATACTCTGGGTTCAGTTAATTTGCCCAAAAGTAAGTGCCAAGGTGAGATGCTATGAGAATTTCATCCTGAGAGAAAGTCTCAGCCTCTATCAGAATTGCCAGCCACCTGAGGATACTCTGGATACTTCAGTACACCTAAAGTGGCTCTAGACATCTACATTGGCACAAATGAATCTAGTTACTGGGCCATTTGGCCCTCAGGACAGCTTCTTCCACCAAAAGTACAGGGAGCCAACTGCTGCGGTTAGCAAAGAGACTGAAGTGCCCACTGCTCTCTTGAACTTGCGCATCAGGGCATCAGTCACAACCTTCTGTTCAGGCACCTATAAGCAGCCCTCTGCTTGCTCTCTTGGCAGCTGTAAAAACTGCAGATCTGTGTTGTGGAACACGCCAAATATCTTTTAAAAAAGATTGCATTCGTTAGTGAGCTGCAACATAAGACTTAGTGACACCAGTCTAGAAAAGCAAGGTCCACGGTCAAGTGCATAATTTCAGCATAACCTCTGCATTGTCTGAACATCCTTGATTGTCTTCTCTTGCTCTGGTTCAGCCGCATGTAACTGCAGTCAGCTTGCACCTTTCTCTACTGCCCCAGAATCCAGCCAGGCTGTTTGCACAAGAGATTCATTCAAAATTAGTTAAAAATTAAAGAGTGCGCTAGTGGTTTTCAGGTCTAACTCTGGGCTAGCCCTATGTCTACACATAAGTTTCAATAGACTATGCATGTCCACAGCAGCATACCTTGGTCTAGCTGCCTTTCTTCTGTAGTCTTTGTTTCAGCCAGGAAATATACTCCTTCACAGCTAAAAGATAACTTTCAGAGAGAAGAGGCTTGTCCTTTGCATCCCCCAAAATATACAAAACATACAAAAGCTGCACCACATACAGCATGTCACGAACATGGATTTGGCCCCGAGAAGATGCAACCCTCCCTCTCCCATGAGTCTCTCCTGGACATCACCACTTCTGACAGCTCTTCATTCAGCCTAATATGGAAGATGGCTGGTATTGGAGACTCCTCCATTGCCTGGACAATCCCCACTAGAGCTTTACTACTGGAAAGTTCTTCCAAGTGTCTGAACCAAAGCCTCCCTGATGCGATACAGCTACAATATTTTCTGTTATCTTCTCCATGGACAGGGAAATCCAAATAGTTTCTTCTCTGAAGATGCATTTTATGTCTTTCAATACCATTCAGCTGTTTCTTCTTTATATTTTTTCACTGCAGCTAAAGAAGTCCAGTTTCCTCAGTCTTTCTTTGCAAGCTGTATTATGTGGATCTGCAACCACTCTCACTGCTGTCTTTTTAATGTAGGTCTCCTTAACATGCTCTCCACCATAAAAAGAACAATCTGATCAAGAACCAAAAATGTTAAGAGAACATTACACTAAAAAACCTTGCAACAAGGCAATAAAAACAATGCTAGTGAGAGTAATGCTCATTATTACTCTTCTCAGTGCTTCTCTATATTATATCATTTTCTTTCTGTCCTTCATCTGCAGCTAGCAGGTTCTTCAAAGCTGTAACTCTGTCCTGATCTGCATTCAGGAAGTGACCAGTTTGTTTCTGGAATGTCAATCATCACTACCAGCACCATCTTCAGGGCTTTTACTGTATTCTTTTCTTTATGCAGTTTGATTGTGCACATAGGCACACCCACAAACCCATGCCCCCATCACCTTCCCTGGGAGATGAGCTCTACAGATTCCCAGCATGGAACCTGTAACCTGCTGGTGGCAAGGTGCTGCAGGGCACTTTTAAATTGACAAAATTGTATCCCACCTAGGAGTGTGCCAGCCCAACAGCATAGGAAGAAAATCATACTGCAAACCTAAAACATAGCACTGATACAAGTCTGTGAGGTGAGCAGACTAAAGAGACTGTGCTGCTTATTCTCTATTAGTAATGAATCTCTTGTACAGATACTTCTCAAGATTCATTCCTAAAGCATTCCTCTCCCCTGTGCACAGTCACGTACTTTTGACATCACAGACATTTTTTATTTCCATGGTGAAACTCACAGCCATTTCTAAGTGACTACAAGTTTTCAGATCATTTTTTTACCCTAGTTCTTATTTCTTCCCTCCTGCATTCACTCACAGTAATATGCTCTGCCTTCCCGAGGAGTGGCTGGGACTCCACACAGCACCTCTTAAGGGCACAGGAGCAGGCAATTCTTAAATGTCAAAAGTCAAGCAAGTCAGAAGGACAGCTTGGCTGAGCTTCTCTTGGAAGGATCATCTCTTGGAAATAAGGCAAAAAAGGAAGGTGTATGCCCAGGGAAGTAAGGTCAAGCGACATGGGAAGAATACAGAGATTCTGCTTGCTGCTGTAGGAAGAAAATTTGTGTGGCCAAAGATCAACTGGAGTTGAAGCTGGTCAGAAATGTGGGGGACAATAAAAAGAATATTTTTCAAATACATTAATGACAGTAATGATATAGAAATATAATTGTCCCGTTACAGGATGAGGATTGTCACCTCACAAACAGGGACACAGACAAGGCAGAGATGTTTAATGCTTTCTTTGCCTCTGTTTTCAACACAAGTGATGGACCAAGGAGATCTCAGTGCCCTGAGCTGGAGGACCATGACTGCAAGAATGATCAACTCCTAGTTGACCCTGAA
>WEIV01010359.1:227336-268154 GCA_013390005.1 Calyptomena viridis | reverse complement strand
GCAGAGAGACCTCGACAAATTAAAGGACTGGGCAATCCCCAACCATATGAAGTTCAACAAGGGAAAGTGCTGGATTCTGCACCTGGGATGTACGTACAGACTGTGGAATGAGATGCTGGAAAGCAGTGCCATGGAAAGGGACCTGTGGGTCCTGGTCAATGGCAACTTGAATATGAGTCAGCAGTGCCCTGGCAGCCAGGAGGGCCAACCATGTCCTGGGGGGCATCAGAAAAAGCATCGCCAGCTGGTTGAGGGAGGGGATTGTCCCACTCTGCTCTGCACTGGTGCAGCCTCACCTTGAACATTTTGGGTAACCTGGTAACCTGGAAATTTTGGTAACCTGGAAATTTCTGGTAACCTGGAAATTTTGGGTACTACAATACAAGAAAGACATTAACCTAATAGAGAGCATCCAAAGGAGGGCAATGAAGATGGTGAAGGGCCTCGAGAGGAAGCTGAATGAGGAGCAGCTGAGGTCACTTGGTCTGTTCAGCCTGGAGGAGACTGAGAGGAGATCTCATCGCAGTCTACAACTTCCTTGTGAGGAGAAGCGGAGGAGTAGGCACTGATCTCTTCTCTATGGTGACCAGTGACAGGACCCAAGGAAATGGCCTGAAGTTGTGTCAGAGGAGGTTTAGGTTGGATATTAGAAAGAGGTTCCTCACCCAGAGGGTGGTGTGGCACTGGATCAGGTTCCCCAGGGAAGTGGTCACAGCACCAAGCCTGAGAGAGTTCAAGAAGGGTTTGGATGGTACTCTCAGGCACGTGGTGTGACTCTTGGGGATGGTCCTGTTGTGCAGGGTTAAGAGTTGGACTTCATGATCCTTGTGGGTCCCTTCCAACTCAGCATATTCTGTGATTGTGTGATTCTATTCTGTGATTCTGTGCATCCAGTCACCACATCAGCTCTTCTTGATTGTGAGCACAGTTGCAGAAATCAACCCTAATCTTGCAGTGGCAAAACCCCAGTTTCTTGTCTTCACCCGTCAGACAATACATGCCTTGATTTATAAAGAAAAAAATGGGAAATCGTAAAAAAAAAGAATGAACAGCACCAAATTCAATATGCCAGTTTTGGGAGGGTGTAAAATTACCTTGTGTTCCCTCAGCACAAGGTTTGACTTTATGGTTTATCTTATTATTCAATACCCAGTGATGTTTCAAATTCTCTGTCTTGCTTTGCATAGTGCTTTCACCCATGAATTGTTCTAGATAGGTTTAAGATAGGAGTTATCAGTTAGTGCAGCTGACTGCAGCAAAGTTGGCAAGGAATCAGATTAAAGTCACTTTTAAAGGAAGACGTAGTGTGGGTCAGAGCCATAAACAATAAGGAAAAATACCTGTGAATGCCTGTTGGTGAAATAGGGGCACATGTGTGTCAGGGAAGGGAACAGAGCAACCTAGTGACAATGCACAGGTGAGGGAGGGCAGGTGAAAGCAAAAGAACGGAGTTCAGATATAGCAACTTTAAAAATAGTTGCCCTTGCAAAATAACTGAGATGAAAGAAGAGATCCAATTGGTGGAAGAAGCCTCCATCACATGCAATTATTGCCAGGCTGATACACACAGTAGCATTGTGCAGCCTCTTTGCAAGCTGGATTGCTATGTAGAGACCTGCTCTGTGCCGCTCCTGCACAGAGCAGAAGACTGAAAACCTTGGGCAGTGCAGCATCACCACAAACAGACAGCATCTCGAGGATCCCACTTCTTTCACAGACACACCTACATGTGCACGCTGGCACTACACTGCCTCTCTGCTGACCCAGGCATTATGGATATACCAGGCCTGAGGGGCCGCTTCAGGACCACACACCACATATAGACATAGTCCACTCACCACCAGCAAACCAGGTGTCTTCTGGGTTTTCCAAGCATGTGAGTATTATATAGGCTCTGTGTAGTTTCTCCATTCAAAAGGTAATACTAAAGCCTCAAAATCTCCTCAAGACACATTTGGCAGTATATAGGCTTCAAGTCAGTCATACTGTTGTGTCCCGCAAATTTGACCAGAAAACATCTGTATTAGAATCACTGAGCTTCACCAGTCAGAGACAAAAGTTTCTTGCACTGCTCAAGTATGTGTGATATCAGACAACCACAGTGGTTGCAATGAAGTAGGCTATGAAATCATAGCTAGAGTACACTTAACTTTTGCTTGCATGCATGTAGAGGATGGAGATCATCTGTCTATCCCAACATCAAATCACACCATATATTTCATTCTTGAAAGTCAGCTTCCTTGGAAGCTAAACACAATGGGGCAAAAGGCACACAATCCAAGGCAAACACAAAACAGAAATTAGTGAGGCAGAAAGATGCCAGTTACTACACTCACGTTAATATTATTAGAAGTGAAGATGCTAATTCAGAGGGAGAAAATTAACTGATGAAAAAGATCTTGAGAGGAGAGGTGGCAGCTAAGTACAGAGGAATTTGAAATCTGTTTTGTTTGCACATGAGATAGCTGGTTAACAAATTATGAAACTCAGAGAAATTCAGAGGACGTAATTTGGTGGGGGAGCAATTCCATTTTTCATCCATTTTCACTAACAAAGGAAGGTCAGATCCTCCTGTCTTCTGAGTACTAATAGTAGCCAACCTACTATTATGTGGGTACTAACCACTGGGCAGTAGGGTGAAACCCTGCACAAGTCTGGCAGACCTCTCGAAGACTTCGCAGGGCCAGAACTTTCATGCAGGTAATTATAAAAGCCTAGTCATCACACTAGTGCAATTTCTTTAGCTCCTCTGTAAGGCAGGAAGGCAAAGCAAAAAAGCAGGGCATTTGAGGCAGGGCAGCTGAAGCATTCCAGCACCTTCCCAGAGGTGGGAGATAATGCCTTCCTTTAGCCTTCTGACAAAAGCTGCCTCCCATCTGCAAGAAGACAGCAAAGGAATGAAAGCCATATCACTCCCTTGTGAGTCCTGGGGCACTGAACCAGATATACCTGAAGCAAGCAGGTCTACGAGGCCACCAAGATTTAGGGGAAGTTGAGTAGCCAAAGGCTTGGAAGAAGCAGGGCTTCTTTCTACACAGTGAAGTAAAAATTCCTGGGAAGATACAACCTGCCAAATATTTATCAAGTATATGTATGTACATATAACTTTAAATGTCACGGTCACTATGCATCAGTAATGAAAGGGCAGGGGGAAAGCTGTTGTATTTTTTTTTAATCCTGTAGATCTCATCCTCCCATCCCCTACCCACTAGCAATTCAGCTCTGATCATTCAATTGAAGGAGGCCAGCTCTCATCTCAGGCTGTCAAATTCTGGTGTCAGGGCCATTGTCTTTTATTTGACTGCAAAGTACCAAGTACATTTATGGCACCATATAAATAATAAATAAAAATATTCATTGCTTCCCTCTCCACTGACTTATACTGATGTGAGAAGCAGGACAATCCTTGGCTTCCTCCCCCTCCCTCTCCCTCTTATATAACTCTCCAAAGACAGCTTTTTCCAGACTGCCACACAATTAGCACAGACGCAATCAAATTTAACCAGTACCTCCAAAGAGACAGCTCCAAGAGCTGGTTAAAAGGAGCTATGAAAAGAAAGGGTCAGTGATGGTCAAGGCCTGGGAAAGGCCAGGGCAGTGTGGCAAGGGGAATACAAGTTCTTAGCTGCTAGCTAAGAACTGTGCCACGGCCCCATTGCCAATGTCCCTTATTCAGTAACTACCATGCATGCCTCCAGCAAGGCCCAAGGGTTTGTATTTCTTCCTTTCCAGCAAGGATGAATTAAGTCTATGGTCTGACTTTGACTGTCCCCTCCCCTTGCATCTTACCTGCTCAAGTTCCCAACTAAACTCTATTTTAACTGGCATTAATCCTGAAGAGTTCCATTACAAGTATTTGCTGCCATTAAATCATAGAATGGCTCGTGTTGGAAGGGACATTAAAGATCACCTAATCCTCATGCTGTGGCCAGGAATACCTTTCACTAGACCAGGTACTCAGAGCCCCATCCAACCTGGCCTCAAACACTTACAGGGATGGGGCATCCACATCTTCTCTGGGCACATGTTCCAGTGCCTCGGTACCATCACACCATAGAATTTTTTCCTAATATGTAATTTAAACCTATTCTCTTTCAGTTTGAAACCATTCCTCCCTCTTCTGTCACTACATGCTCTTGTAGTCTCTCTCCATCTCTCTTGTAGTCTTCCTTCAGGTACTGGAAGGTGAAAATTAGGTGACCTCAAAGCCTTCTCTTCTCCAGGCTGAACAATCCCAATTCTTTCAGCCTTTCCTCATAGCAGAAGTGCTCCATCAATCTAATAATTTTTGTGGCCCTCCTCTGGACTCATTCCAACAGGTCAATGTCCTTCCTGTGCTGAGGACCCCAAAGCTGTACACGGCACTCCATAGGGCCTCCTGAGAGCAGAGAGGGCAGAATTCCCTCCCTCATCCTGCTGGCCACACTGCTTTTGATGCAGCCCAGGATACGATTGCCTTTCTGGGCCATAAGCACACATTGCCAGCTCATATCCAGCCTCTCATCCACCAGTACCTCTAAGTCCTTCTCTACCAAGGCTGCTCTTGATCCTTTCATCTCTCCATCTGTATCGATGCCAGATCTGAATCCCTCCACATCAACAGAAGAAGAGAGAATCCTGAGAGACCAAGTCAAAGCTAAAGCACACTGCAGACTCCTTGCTACTGCACTACACAGTGCTGAGCTTAAGAAAAAGAGGGAGAATGACAAAGAAAGTAGGACTGAAGAGGGTGGAAGAAAAAACATGCTTGAAAACCCACTGATTTTAAAAACTTACAGTCTTAAAACTCCTGAATCACATTTTAGCAAACAGGCGCTGAGGTTTGTTCCAAAGATCTCAGCATAAAAATCATCCCAATCCAAAGAGTGCAGAATGTCTAAATCTGTGATAAACGTGCCCATCTGCAACTGCAACAATTTATCTGAGATCATATTTACGTACACGATAAATGTAAGTCACCAGTTAGATCTATTACTAAACATACAATATGCTGTAGCTATTTAATAGCCATTTATAAATATGAAAACTTTAGCATAATATGTAATTACACATAATACATATGTGTATTATGTGTACACACAGTATGTAACTACACTATACAGTATTTGTAAGTACTTCATACTGTAGCAACTGATTATTTACCAGGAGATGGAGAGAAATAATCAGATTTTAAGATAATATTTCAGACTCTGAGAGCTCTGAGTTTTCTACACTTCACTATGAACCAATGTTTCTTACATTAATCACTAGTCTATACCACTAATGTTATTGATAAAGGTCACATTTAAGCAAAAGGTACAGTTCAACTTATTTACAGGAACATGTGCCCCCAGGGAAGCACTGTGGAAAGAAATTCAACTCTACTCCATGACATAAAGTTTGGAGAATCAAGAACTTTTTTTTTTTTTTTTTGGTTGGTTTTTGTGTCAAGTAAGGTGCATCAGACTCTTACACTTTGTGGAAAAGGTCATGATTTATCACAACAGGGCAGAATTGGAAGTGGAATGGTCTTACTTCTGCCTGGCTAACTCATCTCACCACAAAGGTGATTAGAGAATGAAAGTCATACTGCTGTTGAAAGGATTGCATATTTTCTGCTTTTGTACACTACCACACAAAACTTCCTTTGTATCCTGCTGAAATGTGTGAAAGTACCACAAATGTCTGTTGATAACAAATGTTTAATCCCATGGAAGATTTGTATTGCCTTCAAACCATCCCGTTAGACAACCTTTCCCTTACAGACCTTACAAGGTACAAGACTGACCCCCACTTTTAGTCCTCTTGAAAAATGTCTAGCTGAAGATATTTGCTGTGCATTTCCTTAGACTTCTCCAGAACAGGTATTTGTTGTACAAAAGCTGCAAGCTCAAAAAAGCATTTAACTTCAATCATGTGAATAATAGCCCATTGACTTTAATGTCACCACTCATGAGCCAAAGTTAAGCACATGTTTAAGTGTTCTGCATATCTGGGATCTTTGTACAATTTCGATTTAATGTGCTGCAGAGTACAATGTGGGAAATAATTCTTTTTTCAGTTTCACAAGCATCTATTACTGAAGGAATGGAGCAAATTCTTTTTTTTTTATGCAGATTTTTCGGTGAGGCTTTTGCTTTGTATCAACCTGAAATGTTTCACCTCAGAACATCATGTGTTGGTTTGTCTTCCAATTATTTCCTTCTGTCCCTATCCTTTGTTACAGATTTTTTTTTCCTTAAATGTTGGTCAATTTTATGAGTAGCGTCTTTAGAAAATGACATATCAAAATACATCTCAGAAATATCAAAGTATTTGTATTTTGTTTTAAGTATACTGAAATGAGCTACTTTGGAAAATATCAGAATTTCCATCTGCCTTCTTATGCACTCAGATTTTATTTTCTGTTAAAATATTGGCCAGTTTTAACTCTAAAACTTATTTTAAAAAGCCCAAAAAAACCAAACACATATCTATTGAAAAGATAACTGACTTATGCTGACTAGAAACAGGCCCTTTGTCTCAACATTTTATTAACATCTTAAAAAGCAAGTAAGTCAAATACACGTGAAACTCCATCAATCTATATTAGTTTCCAGGCATGCAGGAATCCATTTCTCTCCTTTTCATGTCAATTACAAAATTACCATTTTGATACTTTATTAGCTTCTTTAGCATTTGCAACTAATTTATAGGAAAGGATACTATTTTTTTATTACTATTAACCTACTGCATTCTAAATTATTTTATTTAAATGCCCTGCTGGCTGTCCACATTTGCTTTTATTCTATTGGTACTATATATGAATGGAAATTATGTACAGCTATTAGATTACTTCACACATTAGTTCATGTTATATAATCTTTCCTGTATTTATTGCCTTCGTTAGACTGAAATACCGCAGGCACTTGTTTCTCTAATATGTCTGAAGCTCTCTCGTTAATGGAAATTGGGTTACATCTCCTGATCACAGTCAGATGAAATCCAGATCTGGGAGTCAACTGCAGTATTCTGCGACAGGCTGTCTTATCATCAGGGTTTTTGCAGGGAGTCAGGGTGGTAGTGGCCCCTTACATGGATACCAGATAGATGCAGCCCAGCAGTGCATGCAAGGTTGCTCCAGCTGGGCTTGCCATCAGTCCCACCAAAGGGGAAGAGCTCTGGACAAAGAGCTGACATGGCCAGCATGGCACTGCCCCTACCAGGACCACATCCAGGCCCTCTGCTGCACAAGGTAGACCGACAAAGGCAGTAGGTGCTGGTTTGGCCCCTGTGCAAGAGGAAGGTGGCTCAGCATGCAATGATCACAGGGAGCTGGAAGGGAGATGCTGTCAGAGCAGCATTTTTCCTGCAGGACTCAAAGGTCCCGTGCAGCTCTCAGGGAGGAGCAGGTTTCTTCCCCCTCAAGCTGCCCCAGCACTAAGAGCTACAGCTTGACATATGATTTAGCAGCTCCATAGGCTAACATGGGAGAATTAACAACCATCATGATGTGGGTTCCCGGGTCAGTTCTGGCACCTGTTTTGATCCAGCTAGCCCCTGCCCTCAGAAGGGTGTGCATCACCTGGGACAGAGAGAGAGTGGCAGAGGTCACTAAGCTGAGTATATGGAGCCTCCAGTCACCCTTATTTTAACTTGGTACCCTGGCACAGAGACATCCACTCTGGCCCAACCCAGGTAGACTTGCTCAAGCATCCACACAGCACAGCAGGGACATGACATTAGTCATTGTCTTGTACGTCATTAGGAAGTAAATGCTGGGGCACAGCCAAGACACCATCCAAGTGCTGAGACATCTGGAGTGTTTTGGCCTGTTTTTCTGGGGAAGCGGCACATCAGCAGTTGTAGGCACCTCTTGGAGTGGTTCTTCCCCCCACAAGGCCAAAGGAAGAGGGTCCAAAGAGACCCTCAGGGTAGCTGTCGCAGAGTATAGCCAGCCTGACCCTGACAAGTATATCCCAGCCAGGCACAGTAATGGAGTTTGTGAGTGTATCTGGCATTTTGGCTGCTCTATACTGCCAGAGGGACACCTTCCTCAGGTACTGTCATACTACAAAGACATTCGCAAGCAGATCTGGGTCTAGGCAAGTAGGAACAATATCCCTTAAAATAACTAACCCTTTGCCTGTCAGCTTGGATTACATCCTCTGCTGACTCCTTGTGCCAGACACAGATGCCCTTACCAGCTGAAGAAGGCCAGGAGACTGATCTGCGTCACTTCTGCTATGGACACTAGATCATACACTGGAGATAAAAAGAGATTGGGAGCAATAGTCTTTCATCTTGTAAAAGACAGTCTTTCTCACCTGGCACTGGACACTGACTGCCTCCTTTGAAAGTCTAAAATGGCTTTAAGCAGGCAGGAAACGGGAGGTAGAGCACAGCACACCTCCATGTGCCTGGATGTGGCTGCACCCTTCATCCTGGCCAAGCAGTGCATTCAAAGTGTGAGTGAATTGCAAGCAGTTATGCAGGCTTTAGAAAAGGTAAAAGATGACATTCAGAAAAGTGAATTCCTCCCAAACATCTCAAAGCAGTGTGACAAATGCCTGGATGACTGCTCCCAAGTTCTGCAGGCTCTGTCCTCTGCATGTTGAGAGAGCGGAAATCCATGACCCAAGTAGATCAAGCTCATTTACTCACATCTTTTGGATGGAGCTAGTCTCACCTATCTTTACTCTCCAAAGGCAGCTGTCGGCCTCCAATTTCACCAGCCAATTTTCATTTGATTTTAGATGCTCTGGTAGATTGTAATCTTACCCAAATGTTGTACTTGCACTAGCATCTGTGTTTGAGGCATATCACAGTGCTCTGACTAGGTACTGTGGCCTTTCTCTTCCCCAAGAAACAAAGCACATATGTGGCCTTATGCCTTATGCTGCAGGCCAAATTTCTCCCTGAGCATGAGTAGAAGATTTCTTATCATTCCCCTCTTCGGGATGACCCAGCCTCCATACACATATGCTTTAAGATAGCAAAAGCAAATACAGGTATCATGGCAAGGAAAAGTAGAAGAAGATTACCTCAATCCAATACACACAAGTGGCCTTACTGTGAAATCGGCTAAGATAGGCCCAGAAATTTGTATCCAAATGCTCTGTGAAGCTCCAAGAGTGACAACTTTCAATTGATATTTCATGCACATATCTCTGCAGGTATGAAGAGCATCTTAAAAACATGAGAATAAAAGCATGGCTCTCTCCATGAGCCTAGGCACAGCCTGAAACAATAGATCACAGGTACAAACTATCCCATTTAGCTCAGACAGTTGAAAACCTAATGATGACAAACTAATGTTAACTCTGATAGGGCTGGCTGGTTCTGAACACTGTATTTCAGTCTGAAGGAGCCCTCGGCTTTTAAGGAGCTTCCACAACAACCTCCACCTGGCACAACAACCCTCCACCTCGTCCTTAACACAGCACACTGCAAATGTGAAGACAGTGTGAAAGAAATCGAGGTCAAAATTAAAACAAGTAACAGGAGCACTTCTGCATGGATTTTATTATTCTATGCCATGTTTCATTTCGGGAAAAAACAACAGAACGGGAAAGAAAAACTCTTAAAAATTAATCCATCACAGAATTTCCAGCCTGCTGCACAGGACACTGTATACACAGGGGGCCTGGCCACAATTTATTTCTAGACTGTCATGAGGGACATGAGAGTCAGTAACTATAACCAGTCCAGCAGCAGCAAAGGGCAGTTGCAGTCCTCTTGCTGCTAACCTCAATAGCCAAGTGTGCAATCTATTGCTATTTGGCTGCCCTACAACAGCATGACACCTTAAGCAGCCCCAGTGACTGAGTAACAAACTCAGCGTAGGTAACTGAGCCTCACAACACTCAATTCCTTTCGAATAACCTCACCACAAAACAAAAACAAAGCAGCATGCAAAGCTTTACACCCTCATGAACCAGACAGTGCTATCCTGCATGTATCAGCAGTCTTCTCAAAATCCTCACATGTGCCAAGCCCAGCAAAAGCAAACGCTCTGCTTGGACAAAACACAGTGGAGATAAACAAGGCAGTGAAACAGTCTGAACAGGAAACAATTTCTTTTGCTAAGCCTTCAAATGCCTCAAAAAAATGACAGTAAGTGCAAGCAACAGTAAATCACCCAAGCCACGCTGATTTACCCCCATGGGCAGAACTTGTCCCCAGAATAAATTAACAGATCACATTTGCTAGCTTAATGGTCAGCATTCCTGGACAGACAAATTATTTCAGTCTGAAAAAACAGGTTATGCCATTGTACACATCGTCTCCAAAGCTCCATTAATTCGTTTGTTGCTGACAGTCAAGGTGTGGCTTGGGATCCTGCAAGCAAGCACAGCTCAGTTCTGTTTATAATTCATTCCTGAAGTGCTTAAAACATGTAGAAGTGCAACTGAATAACAATGAAGAACAGTTGTGCTATTTAAACCAGGGTCTAAAGCTATGATAAGACTATAGGAAAACCTGCACACTTTCCTAGTGAAAGCAAAGAAAAGAAGGTAGAGCAGCCTTTTCTGTGGAAAAGGCTGCTTTGAGATTTTGGGTGGATCCATTACCTTTTTGTCGCTCAAGCCGGACACCTGGTCCACGTATTCCTCTTGGATCATGAAGGCAGCCAGGTTGGCAGTGTAGCTGGCCAGAAAGATGACAGCGAAGAAGGCCCACACCGACACCATGATCTTGCTAGTGGTACCCTTGGGATTCTGTACTGGCACAGAGTTGTTGAACACCAGCCCCCACAGCAACCAGATAGCTTTGCCAATGGTGAAAGAGGGACCTCCTGGCTCTAGAGTGATTGAGAAACATGATCCCACAGTGAGCATCTGAGAGTTAGTGGTCTGCATTTCCATTAACATACATATCTTGACTTCAGAGTTAAGAGTACTATCTATTCCCACTTGTGAGATGAATATCCACATCTGCACTTCCCTACATTCACAACACTGTCTCTCAGCAAAGTGCAACCTGAAAAATTATTTTTTAAAAGTGTCCTCAGGTTTCCATATTTAGCCGATCTCCACTGAAATCTTATACAAGGGCATTCTGTTTTATTTGATTGAAATACCTAGAAGTCCAAACATTCAATTTTGGTTCAAGTGTTGTCATCAGAAATAGAGTTTGCTCAGAAAAATTCTAGCCTCATTTCTAGCTGTTCAAGAGTGATGTCCTTGAGCTTCCAGCATACACCTGTGTAAAACATGGCTCTCTCTGTACTTGTACAGGTACACACAAGAGCACCATCTGAAATAACAGGGTTTTACAAATACTTCTGCAAGAGTGTTTCGTTACCCACTCTGTTGAAGACACACAAACCAGAAAAGAACACAGCTCCCTCTCCACATGTTCTGTGTCTAAGGTACACAACAGTGATATATACTCTGGTTTGCCTTGGGAAAATCTGCAGCTCTGCCCCAAATAGGCCAGGAACAGATCCAGTATTTTAAAGGCTTCTATCTTGCCCATATTCACTTTTCAGCGTGCCAGCTCAATCATACCCCAGAAGCCATATGTGCTGATGAAGCACTAGGTCTGAAAACTTGTGAAATCACACCTGTTTCCCAACAGTCTCATATCCCCAGTATATGTTGGTTTCATTAGTGGGAACCTAAACCAAAATTTCCTCAACTTGAGCACAAGAAGAGCTGATAGGGAGAATGCAGATGCAATTACCCCAGGATCATGCTTCAGACATGTCTTGGGGTGACTTTATGATATATCCCATATTGCCAACTGTATCACACCAGAAAAATGAATCTTGGGCCTTTCTGTGTCTTTAAAACTGAGCCCAAGAGCAGAGAGGAAAAAAAAAGTCAAAGAAAACTTTTTCAAAGCAGTCCGGCATTTCAAGGATGCTGCTTCACACTGTTCTTCAGCAGAGAGGGGGGAGGAAGGACTCTTGGTTTGGTTTTTCCAGGCAGCTCTCAGCTCAATCTTTTTTCGGAGAGGACGAAGAGTTGAACTTCTGTTTTTTTCCTGAGCCTTTGGTTTCTCTTCTTCTCTTCTGGACTTGTTTGGGACACTAGAACATCGAAACCTCATCGGGAGACCCTTTCACTGGCCTGGCCTGGGGTGGGGAGCGGGTCCCCACATTGGCCCAGCGGAAAGGGGAGGAGATCATATCAACAAAAGGACTCTGAATCTTCCAGGTTCTCTCTCTTTCCACCGTGAGAGACTTCATTATTTATTGTTTAGCATTATCATTATTTTCTTGTGTGTTTGTTAAATAAATAGTTTTGTATTTTTCTTTCACTTTCCTTTGAGGAAATATTTCTTTTCTCAAACCAGGTGGGGGAGGGGGAGCTGCAGCCTCCTTTTTATCAGAGAATATTTATCCCTCTAAACATATTTGTCCCAAACCAGGACAAGACACGAGGAAGATCTTCTTAGGATGAGAATCATCTGGCACAATTCAAGCATCTGCCAATCTGGTCAGCACCCCATGCTTTATCTCCTTGGATAGGCTGATTGGAGCCTACTGCTGCTGCCTGTGGTTAACTCCAGCAGAATAGCAAAAGGGAAGAAAGCTTTGACATGTTTCTCCAAAGCCCCGAGATCATCTGAATAGCAGAGATCATCTGAAAGCACTAACTGTGTGACTTTAAGTACAACTGAACAATGCGAGGGGCTCATTTTGCAACCTGGGAACTGCACACCAAGTTCAGAGCAGAATGATCACCTGTCAAAGCTGGTGCCTCTAGACACCAGGCAGACAAAGTTCTTACAAGAAATATGGTTTGGCAGTCCTTGTCTTTTTATGTGCTGAAGTGGTATTTTTACATACCTTCTACCCAATGTGCCCTAAGACACACAGGTGAAAGGCCTGAGAAACATCAGCGGTGTAAGGTGGAAGGAAATCTTGAGAAGTTCCCTCTTAAAGCCTTTCTCTCTCCACTGATCACACCACGTGCTTCCACAGTTACTCTGTCAGCCCCAACAATGCAATGGGAGACTCCAATTCAAACTAGGGACATAGAATCCTTCTAAGCTCTCTAACTTTGAGTACCTAAATAACAACACAACATTATTTAGGGATTAGATCAGGGCATGTCCACTTGACCATGGAGAGAAAAATTTTTATGTCCGTAAAGGGAAAATGCAGGTGTAGGTGGCAGGGGCATACTGCCATAGTTCAAATGCAGCCAAAGTAACATTAGCCAGGGTGTTCGTTACCAAAAGAAGCATTGCAGTGTCTGCAGCAGATTTCTATATCTTCACATGACATCTGTCACGGATTGTATCTGCCTGATCATGCTGTACTGTTCATAATTACTTGGAAATATTGGTAATTGCAGTTGCAGTTCAATTGACTTAATAACTGCACAACTGCATACCTGTTTCCAGGACCACATCTGTATTAATATCTTTCAAGAGACTCACAGGTTTATCAGTACTTACTTGTGTCCACAGACCCATGGGGTACGATTAGTTGCCATAAAGACCTACAGCTTTGTCTTAAAAGACAAGTTCTCCACTTCCCATGCATGTGGTTCTTCCTGCATTCTCTCTAATTTGATGGCATAAATTCACTCAAAGCACTAAACTGGGAAACAAACGAGTGCATTTTCTAGTAACCATCTACCAATAAACCAATAAACCCAGAGGTGTTTGAAGGGGTGATACATTGCGGGGCAAAGATATGCAGATGACAGAAGACTCAACCTGCTAATCGTCTTCATGTTATTAAGGAAAAAAAGGCTCTCTCTTAGGCCATCCATCCTCTCTTTAACTCATATGGCTGCTTTCTGAAGATCAGAACTACAAAGATGGATCACTCACTTGTTCCTATCTTTCCTGCTGCCCTTGTAAAGTTATTCTTCACCCACTCGCAAGAAAATGAGCTTCCCATTTTCCCCGTTGGTATTACAAAGCCAGAGAGGCAAGTAGGGGAGGGATATGACCAGGTGACAGATGTGGAGTCTGGAGCACTATGATGGGAGGCCAGCAAAGCAGCTTGCTTTCCAGGGAGACATAGCACTGAAGGATGGATTGACAGTGCTAAGCCCTCTGATTGTCTCAAAGAGTGTAGCATTGTAGGTCCTGCCAGCACTGACAAGTTGGAGCTGGTATGTGCTTTAGACATAAAAGGCGACACAGCTCCATTGCTCGGGCCAAGCAAATTATCCATTATACACATCTGCTCTCTCCAGAGCTTTTTTCCCGCCTCCATCCCTGCCCTCTTTAGTCTGAACACAAAGCTCAGAGTGGGTTAGATCCATATCATGTTCAAGGCAAAGGAACACCCTACAAAGAAACTGGGATTGGAAACAAGAGAGGATCATAGAAAGAAATGGTTCCCCTTACCTCTGCCATCAGCAAGGCACCGATTATAGCCCACAGGGCTGAAGTACTCAAAGACAAAGACAGCCACTGCAGAGATGATAAGCAGCATCACAAACATCATCACCCATACATCAGCGCTGAAAGGCTCTGGAGAGGAAGAGGAAACCATGGTGAAAGACCTGGTAACACCTCACCCCTTTGCTTTTCAGAACACCCCAGTGTGGGGCAAACTGGGTTGGGGAAAACCAGAACTTAGAACAAAGCCTTCAACCTGATCCTGAAAAACTTCTTGAACTGGGGGAACTATAGTTTCTGCCTCTGTAATGACTGCATTCCATTGTACTGTTCCATTTGTGACACATGGCTCCATCTGGAACTACATGCAGTCATTGTGGTATGCATTGATAAAATAAAATGCATTGATAAAAGATTGTTCCCAGGAAGTCCTCCAGCACCATCTGGAGAGAGTGGGGAAAATCAAGCAGAACTGGCAGAGTTTCAGACAAGCATCCAACTTTCAAGATGCTATTGAGCCAAAGAGTATCTCCAAATTTATAAGGTTCAGCCATAACGACAGTAATTTCTTCAGTTACTCCACTCTTGTAGCAATGGGAACACTAGCTCATTCTAGAAACATTAGCATTCATGTTCTGCAAGTATTTGATCTCTGCCAGGTTTTCTCCTTCTCCAGACCTGAAGAAATAAAGATGGGACTGAACCAGATCAAAGAAATAGAAAACTTTGCTCCAGAGCAGAACCAATACTGCAACCTCAGTTAAACTGCTGTTTAAAATTTTGGAGTTAATTTTAACATTGCTTTTATATATCCCAGCAATATTGGTGGACTTGGCTAAGGGCCAAAACTCCTGAAGAGTGAGTAGTCATGAAACTCCTACTTAAAAAACTTTGGGAAAATTTCATTACCCATATAAAGTTCCTTCTGTTTGTAAATGTTCTCAGGACTGGCAGAGAGAATACAGTAATTATATAACTCATATTCTGCGTTTGCTGCATCATAAAGCATTTTATAAAGCCAAATAATAGGTACAAGGAAGACATTAATGTCTTGGGGAAATGCAGTATCATTTCTGCATTTTCTGATCATCCTCCATCACTGAAGGACATTAGAAATGCCTTCATTGGAAGACACAGTGTCAGCACAGAACTGATGGCTCAACTGTTCTTGAAAACGTCTATTAGATCTCTAACTTCTACTAGTTGCTCTGTCAAGGGAGGGTCAAGTTAACGACATCTTTACAAATAGTGTCTCTCGAAGTACAACAATTTATTGCTAATTGCTATCACTAAGTGCTATGGCATACTAGCTATAAGGTTTGAATCAATTTTCTTCTGGCTTACACTCCTTGAATGCACTATTAGTTGAGTCACTGGGAAGCCACATGCTGCAGCGTAGGTGACAACTCTGAGTGAGCCCATTCTTTTCTGAGATTAGGCATATAAGCACTGAAAAATGCCTGGAACTCCTGTGCAGTGCCTGTTTGCATTTGCCTGGATTTTGCTAACCTGGGATTTAGAACTAAATCAACTGTATATTTTTATATACCTGTCCCACAGGTATTCCCAAAGAGGAGCTTTCAGGCTAAGAATTACAAGCAACCTTCACCTGATTTTTTTTGTGAACACTGGGTGAACTATTAATTTTAGATTGAAATGATACCTAAGAAGGCAGAAGGTGAGACAGTTCCATTGCTACGTGACACCATGACACTGATTCCCGTCTCAATGAAGGGCACAGAGAAATCCACCACTTCTGAACGCTCCTCATTAATGGTGAGGGATCCCACGGCCATATAGGCCCGTTTGGTGACAACCTGAAGGAAGGAAAAGAAGAGATCACACACAAGGCAACTCTCAAGCATCACAGTCAAGCCCCTTCTCATCTTCCTGCCTTTCAACACAATCCTTTTACTCCAGTAATCCCATTCCCTGTATTGTTTGTAACATCTCTCCTTTCTAATCTTTCATCAGGACACCTTCTTCTTTCAGGAAACCTATAGACATTAATCTTCCCCTCAAAGCTGGTATGTGTATAAAGAATAAATCCGCAGAGGTCTTAGGATAAACACATCATCCGTGGAGAAGACGTCTTATCTTATTTTTCTGTCCTTGCGTTATCCTCCCTCTAACACTGCAAAGTCTTATTTCATTCTCTATGCACCTTATATACAACCTAAGCATACTCTAGGGTGCATGGATATCAACCTCTTTATAAGACTGTATAGCCCAAATTTGTGAGACCACAGAGAATAATAATTAATCATCAAACAAGAAAGGTAGTCATGGTCAGAATGTCAGAACATATTAATTGACACGTTGCTCAGAAAGAATGCAAGCCAATCATTTCTAGAGTCACGTCTGTTCCTGCCCCAGAAGGGGATCCAATAATGATGGAAGACTAGACCTGACTCATGTCACCCAGCCCAGGGATGAAGCCCACCATGGACCCCCTTTGCTGCTGACCTCTCCAATCATTCCATTCCACGTCCCATTGATCTTTTTCCCATGCTTGCCATTAGTCACCAAGTAGAGGTCATAGGTGAACTTGACAGACTTTGAGATTTTCTTGAGGATGTCAATGCAGAACCCCTTGCAACATTTCTTCATGTAGTCTGGCTCCTCATCAGTTTTGTTCCTGAACCATCAAAACAATAATAGGTTAAAAGACTGGGGAAAACTCCTACAATTCCCTTCTGTTGTCAGTTTGCATTCCCCCTTCCACAGTATAATGTGAACAATTTCTCTTGTGCTATCTGTGCTGGAGGGTGAAGGGACATACTACAATGATTTGCCCAAAGGGGCCAGTCATGAATGGACACAGGACATGCAGGGCAAATGGAGGTGATTTTCTAAAAAGGATTAACAGGTTAGGATGGTATTGGCCCAACAGACACTCTACATTCTTCTGAGAAGGGAGAGCCCAATAGGAACAGAAAACCCAGGGTGCATACTCAGTCACTATGCGTTTTTGGCAAGGGACCGTGTTCCTCATGCAGGTGCCACTTAGGGGGTCCACGTTCTCCACAATGACAAATGGTGCCTCTTCCAAGGTCACGATACTCAAGTGATCATCCTCACGTTCCTCAGAATCAGGATACAGCTCAAAGCGTGGCCAAACATAATACTTCATCTGCAACTTTTTTTCCTTCCATTTCCCCACCTGTGGAGACACAAACCACAGAAGACACACTTTTAGTTGTTCCATTCCTTTGCATCAATCACAGCTATTTCAAGACTGGGTAGGAGGACCACTCTGGAGTACCCAAGCTCATGGCTCATGTAAGATAAGGATATTTCTGGGGAAAAGGCTCTGAGTAAGTGGGTTCAAACAAGAGGGAAGTAGAGAACAAGAAAGATGTCTGGGTTATCTCATCTCTGTGATGCTCTCACCCTCTGGGAGAGTGCATGGATAACCATGGGAATACCGTAACCATGGTCAAACAGACATGCTGTCTTTCACCTTTCTTAGCCAAACAACAGGAATGGAACTTGTTGTTTCCTGAAAGGTTGACTTGACCCTCCTAGCCACAATAAATATGAGGGGTTTTCCTGGTAAAAAAGAGGAGATACATACAAATGCTGAAACAAATGTCATTTTGAAACATGGAAGTTGAACTACTTCACTTGAAAACATCAAGCCAGAACTTTTTTATTTCTTCAAAATTTTGTCTTCATTTGTTTTCAGAGAAATTAATCAAACAAATTCAATGTAGCCAAACTTGATTTTGTCCAGAAATAACTCCTTCTTCTGGAAAAAGACTGCTCATTCCTAGTCAGGACTGAGCTCTTCCAAGAGACAGGTAACTGAAGAGGAAGATGTTCTGCATTTTCGAGAGTGTCTTCACAGGAGAAAAACACACTCAAAGATGCTTGCTAACAGTAGTTCTCGATATCCTCTGCTCAGGCCATACTGAAGTACCTCTTCTTGTCCTTTCACAATGACTTCGTTACATACCTTAGCTGGAAACAAGGATATGCTTTGTGTTCTGACACATGGAAATTAAAACCAAAGAGCATCTATGATTTTTTAAAATCTTGCTAATTTTCTCATAATTTCCATCACTTCCATAAATTTCTATTGCAATTTTAGAACTCTTAATTTTCCATTTCCTAAGCAAATAGGGATCATATCTTCAGCACTCAAAAAAGGAGGTGGGACCCAGTTGCCACATACCTACTGCTACAAATGAGAGTTTTTTTGAAGCTGCTCCAGTCCTTAAAGAGATAATACATGTAAGCACACCTATTGCCCACGGTAGACCACTTCTTGGAAAAAATTCAGGAAAAGAAAAAAACTGAACATCAACTATACTTTCAACTATCAAAGTCTTGCCTTTGTTCTCAATTCCCTGTCTCCCCATCACAGTTGATAATTAGCAACTTGGCTGGCAGCTGAAGCTGAGAGGGTTAAGAAGCCAACTGGGTTTTAAAAGGAACGTTCCTGCACAGTCCTCAAAGCACGCCCTCCAGGCCAGGGCTGAGAAATGCTTACTCGATAGCAGAGGCAGTGTGAATGTGTGGGAAGCTTGCATGACTGCTCTTGGCTGTGTACCTGCTTGGTGGGTAAATAGAAAAGCTTAATTCCACTGCAATCCAACACCCCTCCCACCACCCCCAAATTTCAGTCATTCATTTATTTAAATGACAGGATGGGAAGGAGAAGCACTTATTAAAGGCTCATTAGGTGTCAGTGGTTAATCTGTGAAACTCAAAGCCCAGCTGGAGTTTGGCATTTCAGAACATCTAGAATTCACATAAAACACTTGTCACCTTCAAAACAAACAAACAAACAAACACTTCATCTGGCCATGAAAGAAAAATCTACTCTGGGGTCTCCTGGAGGAAGAAGAAAGGCAGAAGAAATCACACAGAGACAGCAGTTTCCCTATCCATCCCTACAACATGAACAAAACACCACAGTGAGCGCAACGCAGAGGGTTTGTAAGAAGGTGGGTGAAGTGGCTGGGCAGCNTGCCTCCCTAAGGGCAAAAAATGCCAAGGAGAGCTTTCTCCTAATGTTCCCTCCACCTATGAAGTCATACAGCTTGGACCACCAAGCAGGGTATGTGCAGTTATCTTTTTTTTTTTTTGGTACTTGAGTGGTCAGGGAGAAGTTGTTTTAATTTTTAAATATACTTTGAGCATCAGGTTAAAGCTGGCAAACTGAGCATCCTAGGAACTGGTGACCCCTGTTGTTCACAAAAGACAGGTAGTTGTCTAGGGCAGCAGATGGTCTGTACTCACGCTAACATCTAAGCCTGAATGTGGAAAGTGAATTTCTAAGGACATAAAGAGCATATACTCACATGCTCACCCAGGGTCTGCTCAGCCCTGGACTTCCCATTCATTGACCAAGCAGGTCAATGTATCATCATCTGAGACAGATTTCTGCAGTGCTACTTCAGCTCTCAAATAACTGAGCTCAAATCCCCAGAAGCAGTTCAGTGAAGCTACCAGACAAACAGAGTAAGTGCACACACAGGGCTCAGGGACCAGTGATTAAGATGCTGCACAGAACAGCCCAGATTTCAGCTCGGTAACATTAACTTATCATAGAAATAAGTGGTTGATGAAAGAGACATCTTGCAGAATCTCAGCAGCACTTAGATATCTCAGTAACAGGCATGATATAACCCCCTAAGTGATAAATTAGATCAGATAGGCAAACGCAACCCATAATTATCCAGAAGTTCTCTAGGAAAGAAAGGGGAGTTTATAAGACTGTGTACCAGGCACATTTCACAGTGCTGTACTACATACACAACATTATGAATTTAGGATAACAATGACAGTCTTGCCACTATCTTCTGGGCACTGAATCACCTACCCTGCAAATATGGCAGCACACATCCTTTCCTTATTATCCTGATAAAATCATTCTAAATTGTTCAAAGAGAAAGAAAAACATGATGTAAATCAATGGGCTGAGTTAAATTTTCATATCAACTATAGAATGTCTAGAGAATAAATGCAAATATTATGTTTCATTGCTAACCTGAACAATCAGAAATGCCATATACTCGTAGACATGTACAGATACGAATAAAAAAAGTCAGAAAAGCTTTGTGAATCAAGAGGGGGCAGACTTTTTTACATGCTTATGCATGCAAAGGTCAAATGTGTATGCATGTAGTTAAAGAAGGATGGACTTAAGCAACATGTGTGCAAGGACAGCAAGGATAATAAGAAACACCACATGTGCAGAAGATGGAGACAATGCAAGAGAAAAAAAACCATAAATGTGCATCTCTGCCATGAGAGGGAAGGAGCAATTCACCGCAGGGATAGAGGTTAGAAGAATTAAATGTCACAGATTTGTTCAGGTAATGGTGCCTACTCTTAAAGAATATAACGTACCAAACTGTGTAGAGCAGAGCAAGGCACTTCTGAAGTCTCAGAAATGTATTAACAGCTATATTAACAGCCTATGAACTGTTATTACTTAAGTTTTGCTAAGTGCTTGCCTCAGCAAAAAAGAGGAAAAATAAACCATCCCAGGCATCCTACATATTGGTTATCCTGCAGTTTCAAGACCCATTGGGTATTCTCTGATCAGAGTCCAGTCATCCAAACTTTCACTAGAAGCCCTGGAGGGTCACAGCACCAGTAAAAGTAAGAATACACGGGGAAAAAAAAGAAAAAAAAAAAGGATATATGAAACCTCCTTTCTATTCATATTCTCCAATCCCTAGGTATGTTCCTTTATGCCAGGACACAGCTCCTAAGAGACAGAATTTCACCTTAACTTCCCCTTGTTCTACCTGTACCACATCCAATCTTATCAAGAAAGTAAAGTCACTTTGGTTTGAGGATGGATTTGGAGATGTTGAGGGAGAAGAGCAGCTAACTTTTACCTTAAATATACAACTCCTATTTTGCATAACAAGGTTGGAAGTAGAAGTCCAATACATTTGCAAAGAAAGAAAGGGAGAGCTATTGTAGAACAAAAAGTTAATCATATATGCTATTTGTTTGTCTAAGTACCTAAGTTATCCCATGCAGACAAAAGATGAAATTGCTCATGCAAGGGGAAAACAAGTGGGAGCCTCTAGCAAATTGCCTTAACCATGGTATAATACAGCCAAAATAAAAGAGTTCTGCAGAATGTTAACGTGCATCTTTAATGAAAGGTGCATCACATTAGTTCCCTTAAACTAATTCTTAACAGAGGCTTTTCTCTCCTCCCAAGGGAGGCTAAGGCTTGTAACAGCCATTTGTGGCAGATACTTCTCTAACCTGTCCTTACAGGACAGAGAGCCCATGATCTTCACAAGCAGTCTGTTCCAGTGCTTAACTGTGGCGTTAATTAACGGACTCTGATGACAGAACACATCGAAGACGTTTATTTTCTCTCTGTATCAGGTTATATAGTACCTTCAAAACAACTCCATATATGGAAGTAGTGAAACAAGTGGTTAAGTTTATCCCACGTGAGGCTTGATTGACACTTCAGGCCTTCTGCCCTCACTGGCGGAGATCTGGGCACCAGGTTTAACTACAGCAATCCCCAGAAACAATTGTTGTCGATGGCAGAAATCAAATCCTTGATTTCTCCTTCTGACACTTAACCATCCTTCCCATTAAAAAAGGTTTTTTTTTCCCTGGTGTCTAACCTAAATCTTCTTGCTGCAACTTACACCAGGAGAACATATTCCCTTATTCTACTACTATTCTTTTCAGTGTTATCAGGTCAGTAAGATATTTATAACACAAAGGAGCTGATAGTCTCATTCAGTGGCTATCTTATAAGCTATATTGGCAAAAGCAGACACGTGTTCAAATGAGTAGCACCCAGTCTCACCATTTACAAAATCCTTACCCAGATGGGTAGTATGGACAAGTACAACCTACTCCCATGAATTTCAAAAATTGTCTGTTCCAGCAAAGGCAGAAGCCAACCCCTAAGTTCTTCCCATTATGCCAAGGCAGGACTTCAAAACACAAGAACATCTGGAGAAACCTCTAACTAATGTCAACAGATGGAAAAATGAAACTTCCTAGAAATTTGGATTGTAGGGATTAGGCAGCAAAATGCAATTCTGGATTAAACTAGAAATGTACAGATACATTTCTTAGGCAAGAAACTCAGAGGTATTGCATTGTTATTTGGGGTGAAGGTCCAGAAGAAAACCTGAACCTTCAGGTGTTTGTTTTTCAACAGGCTGAAAGAGAACTATGTCTACACAAAGTCTTTTGATAGTTATTATTTCATTCAGGCTCCTATTTGCATCATGCCTTGAACCACTCTCTTTTAATTTACAATCCTATCTCAATTCCTGCCACCCTGATATAGAAGAAATACAAAAGGAACAAATTTGGTCTCATCTGCAGAATAAAAGAAAGACTACTCCAAATTCACTTAGGACTTGAACTCCTTTCTGCATTTCCCCAAAAACTCAATGTTTCCTCCCTTATTATGGTTTGGTTGGGGTTTTTTTCTTTGTGTTTTTGTTTGTTGGGGGGGGGGTTTTGTTGTGTTTTTTTTCCCCCCAGGAGCTGATAAGTTTGTTCATTCCAGTGGGGAAGCACTCAAGCAACAACACAGAGCATAGATTAGAAGGCAAGAAATTCCCTATTCCACCAAGAACCTCTGTAACTTGCTCTGCACCCTTGTGCCTCCCTCCACATTGTGTAAAAATGAGATAATGCCATGTTTTCGCCTCTGGGGTGCACTGGGTAGAGAAAAGGCCATGAGACTCACAAATAATGTGGAAATGAGGAGACAAAAACACATGCATTTAGAGCTAGAGGAGGGAACATACATAACATGTATCTGTTAATGGTGTAAATATGAAAACTTCCTGTCTTTAACCTTTGATGTCAAATAATTAATTGGAAAAATCTTACATAATGTTTACACCTGATTTTAATACATAAAAAAATGGAAGATCAAATACAGAAAAGGTAGAGGTAGGATGTTGGTCAGGGGGCAGAAAATAGGACTGTTATTGACAATATAGCTGATGGAGAAGCATATCTAAGCCCTTTGGGAAGCAGGATGAGTCCAGGGAGAAATAAGAATTTTGTCAGTGCAATTGGTACAGATCCTGAATGAGGACATGGGAAAACCAGAACAACTGGGCAGGACCTGAAAAGGGCTACTGCAGAAGTAACAGAAGCACCATAGAAATAGCAATTATAACTGGGACACTGCCAATGGAAGTAGGCATTGCTCAGGGTACATAAAATAAAGGTAGACCTGAGGGATGCTATTGTAACCTTAATGCTGCAACAGACTGTGAAGAAATAAATCATGCGTAAATAAAGTGGAATCGTTTTGAGTTGAAATAGCTTTTGGAAGGTTGCTGCAAGATATTCCACCAGGACTGAACTACAGAGATCTACTGTAGCTCCACAGGCTTGGCTTTCAGTCTGGATAGAGATGTCATCACTGTTACTGAAGAGAAATTATATCAGGAACTAAGTTATTATGGGAGTCTTCAGCTTCAAAGAGATAAGGTGGAGAACAAATGCAAATTTTAACAGCAGCACCCTGATGTCTTTTTTTCCTGGATCTGATAGTTGACACATTTCTTCACCCCAAAATTACTCAACAGGCAATAGGTTGTGATGCTTTACACTCAGTTTGGGCAAAGCAGCAAGGAACCTTAAGAAAAGCTAGTTATCAGAAATAACCTTGGATTGAGTGATTAGGGGAACAGAAAGCCTGCCTTAAAGAAGGAGATTAAAAAGCTTGTTTAACCTAGATAAATGAAAGCCAAGAGGGGATATGACTACTTTGTATAAATAAGGGGGGGACAGATACACAAGGGAGGAAGGAAAGTGATTTATAAGAAGGAAAAACAATACTGGTACAAAACCAACTGGTTGTGAGGAAATTTGTCTCAAAAATAAGATAGATTTTAACCATCAGAGAAGGGCAGTTCTGGAACTGCTGCCTAAAGGAGCTATAAAAGCAACTAAAATGGGATCAAGAAGAAGTACAACTGGTTTGTATAGAACCATATGATTTTGCTGCCTAGAGCAGAGGGATGGGACCAGATGAGCCCTTCCAGTCCAGCGACTTCAAGTAAGCAGAAGCAGGAAGAGAAACTCCTTTGTGAAAAGCCTTTTCTCATTGACTTTTCAGTCTGCAGATGTCAAAACAGTCTTAACCAATGTATCTCTGTCCCCCAGCTAACGCACGTGAACACAAAGACTTATGTTCATGGTATCTCCAACTCCTTGGCTCATACTTCCCTCATTCAGCAGCAAACCCTTCTCCAGTGCCCTGAGAATAAAACATTCCTCTTAGCCTTTACACAAGCTGGTGATGTTACGACTCTCATACTTACAGTGCTGATGTCACACCCATTACCAAACATACAATTCCTGCAATGCTACAGGTCTGTATCCTCATATAGGCTTGTCTACAGCAGGTGGAGAAGAGATGACACGGAGAGCAAAAATCTCCTGTTTACAGACACTTACAGTGATTAATTAGCCACATCAGCCAAAGCAGACAAGAAATGGTTGTGAATGCTCCACATGCAAAATTAATTAACACAAAAACAACACTCCTTCCTGAACCTCAAGTTCACCTTCCACAACCACCTGGGGAAGGCCGCTTTTTTGACTGCACCTGCAGAAGCAGGAATTGCTTTAAATAGCCTTTCAATTAAAAACATAGGTTGCAGGAGATGGTGCAATTTTCTCCCCTCTGTATTTATACAGCACCTATCACACGCCAGAAAGAGAGATGCTGAGCTTAGAATATATACAGGGTGAGGTACTTGCTCTTGCTTTACAACTCATTTTGGGAATAAAAGCTCTTTGCAGAAACATGGTCCCCCAGCTCATTTGAGGTCTGGCATTTACATAGCCTTGCCATTTTTGCTGAAACATTTCTTTCCTGGTGCATTTATATGCTTTTTGCAGTTGCTAAGGTCCTGTCCCCTGCCATGATTAGACTGAGAAGGTTAATGAGGTATACTTTGAGCACTTCTGACTTCTGCAAAGTCAGTGAACTGTGGAGCTCCACTGGTGTCACGAAAAGGTCAGAGCTGTGAGAATGCAGAAGGGTTTGCCTTCCTAAATCATTTCTCCAACCCAGAAGAGTTCAATACAGGCATAAAATTAGCCAGAATCACCTCTGGCAGAAGGTGGTGTTCTTGGTGGTAGCATTAACTTGGTAGCCCAGAAGGGGTTCATCCAGGCAAGGCTGGCTCATGCAGGAGCAGCATGGTCTACAAGGGGACATATTTTTTCAAGGACCTCAGTGCTACCTGGTGTATACATAACCATGATTTATGGAAATGCAGACTGCAATCAGCACAGGCATAATTAGGAGATATGAGGGGAGAGTTTAGAGGAAGATGTTCATGGTAGTGGAGGCTAAGATCTGAGTAAGCTGGAGAATGTAACTCTAAGCTTCCAGGAGGGGCAAATCAGGTGTTAGGATTTTGGAAGAAGAATTAAAACAAAATTTATATCTTAACAAACACTGAAGACTGAATACCATCCAACAAAACTCACCTCTAGCTAACAGGCAGACACAGCACCTGGCTCAGGCTCTTACTTAATAATTATTGTTGCATCCTTAGAGCCATCATGCCCTTCTGAAATGACTCTGACATGTGTGAGGACAGAAGAGCTTAATACAATGTCCTAAACTCCAGAAACATCAGTCGGTTCTGATTCTGGTCTGGGAAATAAAATCTAAAGCCAGGGAGCTTATACTTCCTCTATAATTGTTCATCTAAGGTGAAAGAAGGTTTCACCTTGAGCATCTCTACTGTTCTCCTCTGCAGTACTGTGGGGCAGGGCAAAATGTAGCAGGGATACTGGTAAGATTGCATGTTTTGTGTCACAAGCAGTTCAGGAGTCACAAAGGTTCCTAAAAAAAAAATCATTTTTATGTGGATATACAGGCATCTAAATGCTTTATGTAAGCATTTTTCTATCTCTAGGAATGCATCCGCACTGTGCAGGTGTGTGTCTGAATCCAGTACGTGTCCATGCATGTAATGCCCTATCTAATGATTTTTTCCCCTTGGCTTTCCCTGTTGAATTCTGGGTTTGAGTTTGATTTTGCTGAGCTTTCATTTTTTTCACTCAGAAAATATTCTTCGCTCTTTTTCCCCCTAAAATCTGTTACACAGGGGGAAGGACGCTTGCCAATTCACTCTGCAGTCTGGGAGACAGTTTAGTGCTTTGGCCAGTAAGTGGGTCCAGGACAGCAGTGTATAAAACCCTGACACGTGTGCAGTGACACATACTCTTAACACTGAATGAATCTCTCTCCCAGCATCTCTTGGGACCTGAGGCTGGAGGAATGTTTAAAAATGCAGATGCAGAGGAAGGCCAAAACCATTTCCTTGTGCTGAGGAAAGTTAAATGTTGTTTAATAGAGCTAAATCCTGCATGAACATGAAGAGAGAGGAGGTGAGTTGACTAAACCTCACTGTTTTCTGAGCTGTGCAAGCAAGACCAAAGCCACTTTGAAAAGTATCTCTGAGAATATCAGAGAGATCCTTTAACTTTCACTGAGGGTTGTCACAGAGTCTGAAACACTTCCCCATCCTGCATACAGCAGCCAGAGTCATTGGCCTTTGCCTGGCAGCCCCACATTGCCCCCATTCAGAGATGTATGCCTGCTGAGAGCAGCACTGGCAAGGCCATCCATACACACACACACCTCTGCAGAGAGACACGGGGTGCTTGGCTCTTCTCTCACTGGTGGAAAGGGGAGGATCATGCCTCTTCTGGAGGAATTACAGCTCCTGTTGGGAGCCACATTCCAGGGAAAGCAGTTACAGAGCTGCACGTCCCTGTTTCTTTCCTCTCTCACCACTGAAAGCAGTGGGCATTAATAAGGTACTTCTGCCAGTGCAGCTGCAGATCGCCCTTTCATACAGGAGAGGCTGCCAGGTCAGACAGGGCCTCCCAGGAGCCAGTGTGGGCTGTATTTTCCAGCTGAAGACTCCTGCCTTAGAAGCTCAAGCTTCAGACTTTCTGATAGATGAGGACTCCAGAAAGAAAACCCATGAGCTGCAGGATCCTCACTGCTAAAGCCAAGTGCTGGGCTTTGCTTGAAAACCACTGCACTCTGCTAAGTTTGAGTAGAGCATTAGACAAGACCTGCCAGCTCTACCTACACTGTACAGAGAAGACTCGACTCTTGGATGGAGCCCACCAGCAGGACAGCTGGTTCATTGCACAGGTGTGCATTACTGCCATGCTGGCTGTAGCCAGCAAGCTCTCTGTGAGCAGCAGGGAGCGGCTCTGTCAAAGATTTTTTCTCCTTTCCCATCCCATACACAGCTATACACGCACAAACACAAAGAAGTACCCCCAGCAGCAGTTATCCTAAGCCAATCTGGGCTTGGAATCCAAACAGAACTGCCAAGGGCCCAGCTGAGGCCATCTGGGCTTCAAGGCATCTCTGTGCAAAAGGAGCAAAATCAGACATGAGTATGGAGAGAGTGAGAAGTAACCTTGAAATCAGTGATTTGGAAAGGAGAGAGGAACCTATGTATTTGCCAACCCCAGCTAGCAAAGAAGAGTTAAGCCAAGGACTGATTCTTGGGAGCGTGGCCTTAAGGAAATAAAATTCTCCCCTTGTCTCAGTCCTGATGGTGATTTTTCAAAGATATGTCTGTCACATGTGACACACATTGTGCCTGAACATGTCAACACAAAACAGATCTTGAGCCATTTTCTTTCTGCAGCATAAAACTAAGAAAGCGGTCATGACAGAGGCAGTCTTGGAGACATAAGATGAAGCTAAAGCTATCAGCAGGTTTCAGAATGTCTTTTGTGATACATTTAAGTCCAAATATGGAATAACTTCTGTCAGTCTAGAATTAGCTGGATTACTTTGTTTGTATATTTAAGTACGTGTGTGTGTACTGTGTAAGTTCCCCATTATAAAGAGGGTAAGTAGTAATCAGGTTCTCTGACATTTTCCATTACAAGAGTCTTCAGGCCAGTTCCCTGAGAAAAGCCAACACCCCCATATTTTGCAACAGGCATTTGAAAGTCAGCAGGGAAGAAACCCTGAGGCTAAGGACATAATTTTTACTTTGGTCCATCAAATTTCATTCACTCTTAATGCATTATAAGTTGTTGAATAACCACAATTTCTTTTCTTTCACTTTCTGGCAGAAATCCTGGCAGACAGTCCAAACAGCATCTGACCATAAACATTTTAAGAGCTAAACCCATCAACCTGGTAAATCAGTAGGGACACCCCAACCAGTACCACAGTAAGTACAACAAACACCTCAGATTTGGCAGAGCAAGAGAAAAGCAAAAGTCCGCTCAGGCTGCCCACAAAATGTGGACAAACCATGCAGGTGTTCTATCTATTTAAATGTACCTCACTGTGAAAAGGTCACCTGCACTCCACTATTCAGGATGCAGAAGAAAGGCAAACTGGTTTGAGCTTTCATGACCACCTCTGAAACAAATATAGGTTAGTCACTGGATTGAACAGCAGACTCAGTGCTGAAGGCTCAGCATGCATGAGAATGAACAATACATTTTTACAGAAAAGATTTTGGGTTTTCCCCTTAAAAGCAAAATTCAACACATACAAAAACCCACCACCAAACCATAAAGTAAACTACATTAAAGGTAATTTATGTAGATTGAAGTATTAGTAAATGGCAGGTTTAAGTTTTCCTTTTCAGCCTTCCTTCCATTCCACTTGTGTGTGGACATTTCAATTCAAGTTTTAATTAACGAGTGCATGCAACTCTCTCCATGGGGTCCCTCCCTCAATCTTTGTAATTCAAAGAAACTTGAAGGAACAGAATTAAGGTGGCCTGGGAAACAAGACTGGCATTTCCTAGCTTGACTTCACAGGATAAAAATTACATCACTCCTCTTTTACTTTCTGTATGTAACTGCTTATACAGCTTGAATGTGCACACGCTATTATAAAACCAGTAAATGGGCCAAGAAAGTATCGGTGAAGATAGAGAAAGAGCTATCCATGAATCACCAAGCACTGGTGGAGAGAGAAATAAAGAAACAGCTATGGACAGCAAGAAAATCAATGTCGAGATTATGCAACCCAATTTTATGATGAAAGAGGCAGCACTGACCTTGTCAAGGGGTTGAATGAGGCAAAGAGAGTAGAAGCCAAATCAGAAGGGTGCATTGGAGAGAGGTGGAAGAGGGTGAAGCTGGCAGGTCCCTTATGGTCATGATGCCCAGAAGGTGACAGGAAAGGAAGGCACTAAGGCAGATTATGCTGCAGAAAGGTTTCTTACATTGCAGCAATATGCTTATAACAGGCTAAGGGACAGAGAGGGCTGGTCTGCACGGAAGGTGTGGACAGGAGCAAGCCGGTCTGGTCTGTCTAACCTTAGAATAGAAGCACCAGGGTGTAGGTAGATGGAATGGGGACAGTTATAGTTCAGCTCCCATCTAGCCAGGTTAGCCCAGCAGTGCTAAGCTGAGAGCCAAGGCAGCATGCCAGGCTCACAGAGCTGCCTTGCACTACGCCATGCTGATGCTTCCCTGTGGCACTGCTCTCTACTGTGGGGATTTACCATTGCAAGCCAGTGCCAGCACAGGCAACACGTAGCTGTGTTTCACTGGGCAAACTTGCCCTAAGCAGCTGCAGCAGCTGTGCAGAGCGCAGATGCTTTCTCTCCAGATGCCCAGGAGTGAAGGGACCCAAGTGCTGGCTGTTACCTTGTCCTATGCTTACTCTGTAACCTTAAATGAGCTACTGAAATTCTCTGAAGCTCAGTTTTCCCTTTGTAAAAGGCTTTTAATACTCAGTCTCATGTTGCAAGGGGAATGAATGGGGACCTGACTGCTGGGAGCAATGACAGAAGTCAGTATAGTATCCTCAGGTCATCCACACCAGAGGAATTGTGCTGCTCAGAGCTGCATGTACAACTCCTTCACAGGCCACATCAGAGGAAGGACCTATGCTGTAGAAGAGTGGTGGTTAGGGTAAAGCAGCTGTGCATGACAGCATTCAGCAGCAGAAATCGTGCAGTAGTACAGCAGGTCAGGCATATGAATCGACAGCTATAAAAGGAACAGCAGGATTTTATATGGTACTCACTAAGGACTAGTTTTGGTTCAGGAGATGAACTAAAGCTCAAGAGCACATCATTTGGTTCTGTCCAGCTGCTCTGGAAGCTGCAGTGGCACAAGTGACCAGGCAGCTGTCATTCCCTGCTCTCTGAAGATACTGTTCCTGGAAGAGGGAGCACAGTGATACTCAAGCTGGTGCAGTGGCACTCAGCCCTACCCTTTCGAGCCTCCAGGAAGCAGATGCATCTCACCTCCCACACACAACATACAGCTCATTCAGCCGAGGCCCCCGGTCACAGCTCTCTCTCATGACTCTCAAGCAGCCTCTCTGACACTCCAGGGCCCCACACGCAGAGGTGAGATATGGGTAGGTGGGCAGGAGGGAGTCTGCAGCCTCCTTAGACAGCAACATTGCTTCTCTTGTCCTGCCCTACTCAGAGCTCACCTCCAAGAATGCTCCCCAGCTGTGGCTCACCAACGCAGTGCTGTCTTTCACAAAGAAATGAGATCTGGGCAGGAGAAACAGTCTTGGAGAAAGACTAACTGATCAGCAGTCCTCAGTGACAAGACAGACGCTGTGGTGGGGTGACCTGCCAGGGTCAGAACAGTCACACAGCCAGCCCAAGACACATATAAGTGCAAGTTTTCCTCAATGCCAACTTTAGCCCTGCCTGCTTTACTGCTATACCAAGAATATCCAGTAAGCCAGGCTTTACCCTTCTTGCAGCAGAAAAGATCGTGCTTACGACTGAACATTTATGCCTTCCGTCTGCTGATTAGTTCACTAGGCAACCTGAACGTTCCATTAATATCAGTCTCTGTGGAGCTAAATATATACACTAAGCACATATACAAATACGTATAAATATGTCTCTATCTAGCAGAGAAACCAATTAAGTGAATATGTTACGCCTTAGCAATTAATGAATTCAACAAGCTGAGCTGCTTCTTGCATATGATTAAAGTTCAAGCAATATCAATCATAACAGCAAAAAAGATTCCAGATTTTCTTATGTGCTGTCTACAAAGAGATTTTTAACACTTAAATCAATGGGCAAATTCAAGTGTGTTTGCAAACCTTGGGAAACTCATATTTCCGATGACATGCAATCTGTCCTTTAACTCATGGTAGCCTGTTTTGAATGCAGCATCTCAGGGCATTCCTGCTGCCTTATATATCTTTCTGCAGCTTTTTACGGATGGCAGGTCTGTAGAAACTCTGTTGTCCTATGGGTCAAAAGAAAGCACATTCCATGACTGAACAGAGCTGGCTCTCTAATCACTTGACTTGTGCAAATGCTTTCTTTCTCTTTGTGTTGAGTTGCCAGTTTCCTGTTTGTATTTATATGTGTGTAAGTGTGTGTTTGTGTGCACGTGTGTGTGTGTTCTTTTATACCTTAATCTTTTTCCAGGACAAGACTTGTTCGTGCAGCTTCTGCCTCTTGGCAATAGACAATACCAAGCTCTCTAGGGACTGCTCATTCCCTCCTTGTCTCACAATATCCCTCCTCTGCATTCATAAAACAACCCCCAGGGGCAACTTCTACATAAATAAATATTTAAGCAGCTACTAAACTACAGAAGATGCAGAAAAGCACGCAAGGGACTTGTCTGCAGTATTCAGTCCACAGAGGGGAAAGAACAGAGGCATGGCTTGGAGGGTTGGGAGCAGAAAAATGATGATGATAGCTTGAACTGGAAACACAACTGTCCTCTTCCCTGACCCAGCTGGCACAACAGGTTGGTTTTCACCCATACACCAGAGCTGATATAATACAGGTCTATGTTAGTATAGCTGCATAAATCCAAAAACCAAGAATGTGCCATATTGGGAGACTAGTAGAGGAAAGAGCCTTTAACTCAACCACCACAGACACAACTGTACTACTAATGCTCAGTTGTTTTGTTTTACCTGCTCCATTGTTCTCCTAATTTGTTGTCACACTCCAGAAAGAAGCCTCAAATATCCAAGAGTAGACTGGAGACTCATTTTTGAGGACTGGATGGGTCTCTTGCAGACAGATGCCAGGCCTGAGACCCACACCTAGTTGCTCCTTCGCCCTCTGAACTGGGTACTAAGTGGGCCCACTAGCTGTCCTCCAAAACCTTGCAGACACTTGCTCATCCTCATCCCTGCCATGTGGCTCAGCAGAGCCTGTTATTATATCCAGAGTTCCTTCCAGGCTCACCAGCTAGTGGATTCTATGCCCATGCAGAATTATTTGTGCCTACACCCACAGCACTACAGATTTCAAAAGTCTCTATGAGACATCAAAGAATAACATTTGGATCTTTTCTAGACTCCTGGAGGAACACTGTTCTGAAAGTGGACATTATAGAGAATAGGGTATAAAACTGGCCACTTATGTCACCCATGTAAGACAGTAGCTTGAGGGGTAATAGCCATATAAAATACCATACTATACTATACCCCGGGAAACCACATAGTATTTGTATGCTTCTCAACATACCCAGAAGAGTTAAAAAACTCTCAGAAAATCAGTCAAGAGCCAGTTTCTTGCAGAGCGCACTCTGGCAAAAACACAGAGCCCACAGCATGCACCAGTAGACTTGAAGAACCATTTGTATGATCAGAGCAGGGCATTTTCTGTGCACTGGCACGCAGCTGTTGGAGGGTGACACTTCAGAGAGATTTAGAGATCTTTCCTTCAGGAAAGATGTCCCAGATTTTCCACTTCCCCAGAGAGCAGAAAAGGTCAAGGAATGCTCCCTTTCAGGTTCACTAGTACTATTTTCTCCTCTAGGTACAAAGATTCTGGTGCTGTCTGAGTTGTGGTAGGAAGCAAGCCATCAATGAGAGCTTTGGGTCAGCCCAAAGTGAATGTAATCAGCCAAAGTCACTTCTTCCCTCTCTTTCAGTGATTTCTGCAGCTTTTCTTTCTGCCTCAGAGGATGGTTTTTTATCACCTTTTTACCCCACTCTACATCAGTGCTCTTTAGGAAAGGAAGATACTTCAGGGAAAAAGCTCCTTATTGATAATGACAAAGTAACATACCTACTCTGTATACTGAAATAAAAAACCCAGTCTCTGCACAGATGCAAACCAGAGTATTCAAGAGAGAGGGGATGGGATTTTATCTGAACTCTCTGCAATAAGTATAAAGAAATACACCTCCTCCTCCAGCAACCTTCTTCCCTTACAGGGAGAAGTACATTGTCTCTCAGAAATTTGAAGAATGACAAGTGCCAGCAGTATTCACCAGAACAGTAAAGAGAGGTCCCCTGTCAGTGTAGTGTGTATAACTAAACATGAGAGTTCAGCCCATTCCTTCTATCCATTCCCACTTCTCTGTAAGCAGAGTGGAAAATGAAAACATTCTTCCCACAAATAGTCATCCAGATGTCAAAGCATAACTGCATTTGCGCAATTGGAATCCCTTGGGATTTTTCACCCCACACAGCTGTCAACAGCTGATGATTCCCCAAAGTGGCTGCAGCATTGTCAGGCTGCTTGTAGTTTGCTTTCTCTGTGGCATCAAGCCCTTTCCACCCATCACCTTCTCCCTGTCTGTGATTACCTCTGCCTGTCAGCACTGCAGTAAATATGTGTATATTTCCGGGTCTCTCATTCCTCACTTTATAGAACTCTCTCTTCTAAAAAATACAGACTTTCCAATCAGAACAGACACTAATATAGAGAACAAACAGGAATTTTTGATAGGCTCACAAGGTCCATTCACTATGAAATTACCTACACATAAGAACTTTATTCTGCTTCCTGCAGGAGGTTATTGCACTTCTGCAACTGGGACATTGTAAAGCTGTAGAGAGGTGCCCATAATCTTATAGGTTAAGAAGTCAGGTCTCATAAGAGCTGGACAAAACATCTCCAAAAAAACAGAAGTCCGATGATGTACAGCACAGCCAGATTGAGTGAAGGAAAGCTCCATGCTCCAGCTCCTGAGTGTAGGAAAACAAACCCTGCTTCTGGACAGACTGGGGAAAAAAGCCAGGCTTTTGGAAGGGTACAAAGCCAGGCTCCTGACCACTTTGTCACCAGAGATGCAGGTCTGAGGCTTGGGATTAGGACCCAGGTCTGTTGACCCTTACTGATAATTATGGTCCTGCTCTCTCCCTTACTCTAACACGTTTTTACTTTCCCTATGACAAATGCCTCTCAGCTCCCTGCCCCTTGCATATCCATTCAAAAGGCTGTTTCAGAGATCACTTGCCTGATAAAATTTTCCCTCTTTCATTTCGGTCTTCCTTTTCCTCCCTTCTCAGCTGCATCAAGTGCCTCTTTTCCAAGACCCTTGATGCCTGTAATCCCTCAGTCAGTAACAAGATGTGAATGCTGACCTGCTCCACTTTCTTCAGTAGTTTTTCAGAGATCCACATAGCTTTCTTCAGTTTTGGCCACCTTCTTGAGGGAGGTCCCATGAACAGCAATGGAGTTATGTCATTGCTTTTTGTCAAACCCTACCCTAAATCTAGCTTTTGCCCAGATACTTGCAGACAATTTCCAACAGTCAAGCTGCTGATATGCTGAACTTAAAATCCTCACCCATTTACAATTCATATTTCCCCAGCAGGTCAGTGCAAAAATATTCACTGCCATCAGTGGATAGAAGATACCATCTCTTTTACAGATTTTGCCTAAAGTATGCAGAGCAAGAAAATCCTGGGTATTTACTACTGTTCTTAACTTGCCTGCTTTCCCTGCATTGACTCTCACATCTCTCTACATGACCATGTTTTCTCAATTAATACTTACACAGTAAGTGTTTACTGGCTACAGCCATCATCTGAGTCTCTCTGTGCAGCTCGCAGCACAACAAGGCACTGGTTATTGGCAGGCCTTTTCAGTGAATACAGTAACACAAATAATCAAAATAACCATAAGCTTGTTCAGCACAGTTCATAAATCAAATTAACCAGGGGTGGTCTTTTGTAAGACAGAGAATAACAGTCATATTGCAGCCCTAGTACTATTCATTACAGTGTTTGTTTCCCTCATTACCCCTCCATTTGCACTCATTTCTTAATGGCCAGTTAGAATGGCTTTGCACTGATCAACAGCTGCCACATCTCATCCCAAGAAGGTACGGCTGCATCTCTACAGAGGGCAAAGCAATCTCTGTGAAGAGAGTTCGCTCACGGAGAGCTTGGGGACTCCCTAGGCTTAGAGAAAATAAGAGGTCTGCAGTCACTGATTTCCCTCTGCCTGATGATAAGTTCACAGATGTTGAAAGTCTGCCTTGAATTTATATGTATATAATCACAATTGAAAAAATGGCAGAAACTCAANATTTTATATATATTTCTATTTTCTTCATTCATACCTCAAAATCCTGTCTCCCGATTCCTCCTTCACCCATCCCAGCACAAAACACATCCTTTAAGACACTAGCTACTCACTCCAAGCATATGACAGACTCTGATTAAACTCCCAGATAATAACCTTGCAAGGCAGAGTCAAACTTGCAGCAGTACAGGCTGTTCTCATCATTGGCTCCCAAAAATAGTTCATTGCCAATAAGACTCAACTGGTTCAAGATTTGCCAGCCTGCACGTCTACTGTCCTCCCCCATCCCAGGGGCTGCTGATACAACTTGTCCCTTCCAGAAGGGTTGTGAGGCTGTAAATACTACTCAAAGTTGTGTACTGGTTGCTGAAAATACCTCAGGTTTGTAGTTTTACTATAAACCAGGCTTCCACAGGTCTTCCCTGCCTTTGCTCCATTGTGTAAGGGAGACACACAGGAGTCCTGGCCTGCAACAGCTGAGAGACAGCATTTGTGGACTTGGGTCTACATCTTCCACAACCTCATAAGACCTAGTGGCAACAATCATCCTGGGATGGCTGTTTAACTTTGTCTCAACAATGCCTGCTGCAAGGACTTAGCACAACTGGATGGAAAGAAGGAGCAGAGTGGGAGGAACATGCAGCTTGAGGAAGCATGAGATTGCAGACAAGCAGATCTAAAGGCATTTTGAAGGATACAATAGGGAGGAGAAAAGAAGGTCTCAGGACAGAAACAAAGAGAAAAGGGGTTCTCAATATGCAAGGATGGAGTGCAGTACTGACAAGAAGCCAAAACAAGCCCATGAATGGATCATTTTTTTGGGACAGAAACCAGTCCATTATGTCTTAGTACTGTTCATTTTGATATCTACATTGCAAAAATTTTCCCCTGACGTCAAGCAGTTAACCTACTCTAAAGTCAATGGAATTGCAGCCACTTAAGCCAGAGGTGAATTTGGCTCCCAAAGGACTTTTCTATGCAATGACTTAGATAATGAGCCTTCAAAACTTATGTTGTGCCTATAGCATGAGCGGAGGAGACAATGGGCAAAAAAAGGCTGCAACAGAATAGCTATCTGTCATACTCAAGTCTAGAGCTCAGTTAACTTAGCTGAGTCTAGAGCTCAGCTACGGCACAAAATAAGGGCAAGAAATACTGGACATTAATGAGCACTCCTGGAAGAAATCCTACCCACATCTAACAGTACAAAACAGTACAGATGTGTTAATACAGGCATCTTTGTGAAAATTGCATCCCAGAGTATTTTGTGAAGTTAAATACAAGACTGCAAATGGCATGCAGCATAAAGAATAGCTGGTGCACTGAGCAATCAAGAGGCAGTGCAAATGGCCATATAATTTCGCCTTTTAAAAGCAACTTCATAAAAGCTCATTCATCCATAAAAATGCTGCATTTCTGCTTTCTGCCTTCCTAGGAGCTTTCTTGCCTGCCCTCTTTATCACCAACTATAGAATTCAGATCTTCTCAAAAGACTAAGAACACCTGTCCTTCCATGGCCAAATATTGCCCCCACATTTCAGGGTTGTTTCATATAGCTTCCAAGTATTACCAGAGCTAGTTACCTAGCTAGTCAGGGCTACTCAGAGTTCACAGGACCTCAGACTCATAATATATATTAAAAGTACTGCAGATGCATATGACAACTGTCTGTGAATAGACACACACACACAGAAAAAAGAAAAAAGGATGTCAAGGACATTAAGGCACTGTGTATACATTTGCACTTTGAAAATTAGAAATGCATGGGACACGGTTTCAGGTACGGAAGGATAAATTTGTTTCCCAGTTCCTTTGAGAAAGTAGAATCTGGAACTCTGGCATCCAGTGAAATCTAGACATCATTTTAAACATCATGACATTCAGTCTTCAAACTCTCTTCAGCCATGATGTCTGCAAAAATTGCCAGCGTAGAGTACAACAAGCTAATCAGATAGCAAGTTACAAGCACCATTCATTATACTATAATACCAGTATTTCATTTCGTCATTACCCCCAAGATGTCCTACTCTCTCATACGCATGTTTAGTTTATCTCCTTGTAGTGTACAACACCCCCTTTCAACATTTTGAGAGACTGGCCTCTGGAAGGCCTTTTTGCAGTGCCTTATACAATACACCACAATATTGACATTAAAGATGAGGGAGTTAAAATGTGAAATTCCTAGGGTAAGGAAATTCCTACAGTAAGCCAGATGGGAAAGGACAGAACACACGTAGAAGAAGTCCAGAAGAGTGGAAGTAAGGGCAGTTAAATCACTGTGGATGTACACTAGTGATAAATAGGCAGATAGATAGACAGACAGACATATATAGACAGAATATGGAGATGAGAGAAAAAGAAAAGGTCAAGGATAAGGCCAAGTAAGGCAATAAAGAGCAAAGCCTGGCCTAAAGAAAAAAATGAAAAAGAAAATATGAAGCCTTTATCCCTCTTCCAGGGTTACAGATACTGTGCAGAGGAGGCCTGTCAACCTTTCAACCTCACCTTAAAGACATTGGCTGGCACACAGCAGATAGTGAGTGATTCTAACTGCTTGAGGCCAAGCAGACCCCTGGCCTAGATGCACCCATGTATTTCAAGTGGGAGAGACTTCTCATTCACCCTACTCCCTTACCCTTTTCCCTCTCCTTTCTTGTGACAGCCTCTGGCACCACTACATTAACCATGGTCCAAAGGAACTGTTCAAACAGACAGCAACCACCTAAACTTCCAACCATACAAACACCAGCTTAGAAATTCTTCCTCCATCAGAGACCAGGTAAGAGTGCTGACACAGTCACTGATGCTGTTATTTAGCGCTGTCAAAGGGACTGCTGCACATTGGGAAGCTCTGAGATTCAGAGTTCATTGCCTGTTGTCCATCTCTCCCCCTTTCTCCTCAGTTCTCCAAATTACAACAAAACAATGCCAATTCATTAAATCATTGTTTGTATGTCTGATTTTCTACATCCATGATTATTCTCACTGCTTCCCCCAGAGTCATTCTATTTTGTCCAGAAATGTTGAAATGTTCTTGAAATGTTATTCATAGAACTGCAAAGAAATTTTATGCCTTACCATCATTCAGCAGAACACAGAGATTACATCATCTGCCTTGCAGGCTAAACTCCTATTTATATGTCCAAGTACAGCATTTGCCTCTTTCTCAACAACACACAACCATGTTCAGCTTATGATCCTCTTTTATCCTTCCCCCCAATCCTTTTCTGTAGAGCTGTGATCTAGTTGATCTTTCTCTGTGCTGTATTTATGTAGTCTATTATTCCAGCCAGGGTACAATAGTTTGCACTTGTCTCTATTGAATTACACTGACAAAGTGCAATGTATCTCCAGTTTGTCAAGAGCATTAGGAATTCTGACCCTGTTCTCCAACAAATTCACAGTCCCCCCAGCCTTCTGTCATCTTCAAATTCAATATGCATCACCAAGGCTGTTAAAGATAACTTTGAACTGAACTGAGCACAGGACAGACCCTCACAGAACCCCAGTCCATGCTCCCTTCCATTTTGACATTCTTACTCATTTTGTATGTATTTATTATTAGCTCTCCTTGAGACCTTGTTCCTCTAGATTGCTAACAAAGTATCATGAGAGAGATGGAAAAACCTTATGGGAGTCCAAGGAGATGACACTTTCAGTTTCACCTCTGTCCACAATGCCTGTTACCCTGTCACAGAAAGATACTACTAGAGTAGTCTGACATGACTTGTTCTCAACAAATCCTGGTAGATTTTAACACATCTCCATGTTACTGTTCAGGTACTGAAAAGGAGTTTAGTTGGTAATTCATCTGATATGCTTTCTGAGAATCAGGGTTAAGTAACAGCAATTCCATAAATCTACAATTCCCAAGCTCCTTTCCCCTCTGTTTCTCCCCCTCTATTTTAAAGACAAGCATTAATATTTCTCGAGTATCTGGCAGACACTAGCTGGGTCAGGTATGGATCCAGTGCAGTGGCTTCAGAGAACATGCTTTCTGTAAATTTGATTTGAAAATGGGGCAGATGGGGTATGTAATATGTTGCTGCAACAGGAGAAAGGAGATTGTTACCTTGTGTTGGGAAACATGCACCTATGCCCTTGTGCACATCTCCCTTGTCAGCAGGCTGACAGCAGAGTAGAGGCTTGTATTAACATGCACCAGACCTCACATCCTACAGCTCTGGCCTGCAGCACATCCTGCCATTTCAGTCCTTGACAGCAATAAGCAGTTTAGTTGACCCCATCTGTAGCACTTCAACTATTTTAGTCCTTCCTCCCACTCCACACTTAGTTTTGCCAATATGCCTCTGTCCTGCACAGCAGTATCCCCATCTACTCTGTTCTGTTTACCCTATCCAACTTGTGTGCTCAGCAGGGACTGATGTTAAGCTGATGGCTTGCACCTTCCCTGATATGACAGTTCTCACCTGCTGTCCTGGTTTTAGCTGGGATAGACTTAATTTTCTTGCTATTAGCTGGTACAGTGACATGGTTTTGATTTAGTATGAGAATAATGTTGATAATACACTGATGTTTTAGNATATCCAATCTGAACCCCCCTTGGTACAGTTTGAGACCATTCCCTCTTGTCCTGTACTTTGCCAGTGAGCAGGTGCGCAAGAAGCTGGGAGGGAGCACAGCCAGGACAGATGATCTGAACAAGCCAAAGGCATATTCCATACCATAGAACATCATCTCCAGTATATAAACTGGGGGGAGTTGGTTGGGAAACACTAGTTGTAGCTCAGGGATGGGCTGGATATTGGTCAGCAGGTGAGGAGCAATTGTATTGTGCATCATTTGTTCTTACCTTTTTCTGATTCTCCTCCCCATTCCGCCAGCAAACGTGGGGACTTAGCAAGGGACTGCTTGGTACTTAGTTATTGTTTGGCATTAAACCACAACACTCACTCTTCCTCATCCTCCTTCTCCATCTCTTCTGAGACATTCTAACCCTGACTTCCTGCTCTCTCCTGCACCCACAGCTGTGTCACTGCATCTTTTACCTCAATAAGAGTACTTAATTCTAGGCAGGCAACAAGCTACAAAATGTTTCAGGATGAAAATCCAAGCTGTGGAGACCCAGCAGATGACCTGAGGTGTGCTGCATTTGTTTCAATTATATCAAAGGACAGGCCAGACAGCAGTGGTCAGGAAATAACCCACTGGAGGAAAAAAAAGTTGAACTGTGCTCTGGTATGCCAAGTGGAAGTCAACAGCAGGCACAAGCTCTAGGCTGGAAGAAGTGAAGCAGCTGAGACAATTAGAAAAAGGA
>WEIV01010359.1:118198-227167 GCA_013390005.1 Calyptomena viridis | reverse complement strand
TATTGAGCTTGCCTGAAAAGGCATTTAAGGAACTGTACAAGAGGCCAGTCTATAGTTCTCAGTCTACAGTCTATAGTTCTCAGTCCTCAGTCCCAGCTGGGCTGCTCTTAGAGACCCATCCAGTGAGAAGGAAAGAGAAAGGCAGAGGAAGGGGGGAAGAAGGAAGCAAACAGAGAGAGAAAAAAGGGAAGAGCCTTCCCCTTGCCAAAGGAAATCATGCATGGTACAGGAAAGGCCTCTCTGATGCCCTGTATCACCCCTGTAGTATCACCCTTTACCTTCCAGAGCATCTCCTTGTTTCCTCAGGGTGCAACCCAAACCCTCTGAGGCTAGCTCCCAGTCTGCAGAGAAGACCTTGGATTTGATTCAGGTCAAGCCAAGAACACACCGTTGCTCCAGCAGCACTGTTACCACATCCTGACCACTCCATTGCCTCAGATGTCAACGGACTTCACAGCTTTATCAAGAGCTGCCATAGACTATGGCATAGTTCAGTGGACTATGCAACATCCGAAGCTCCTTTGTGTCAATGGCCATTTAGGGAAAGAGACAGCTCTTACCCCAAATGAGCTGCCAGCAATCAAACTCTCACCCCACCTATCAACACACATTTTCACATGGAGCTGCAACAGAAGGCTGTCTCCTAGCAGCACAAGCCCATGGATCCACTGCAATTCACTATGCATGTTGGCTACAGCCAGCATTTAATCTTCATTATTGTTTTGGGGATGAAACACAACTCTCCAGAAAATCACATGTCTAGGTGCAGCTCTCTCAGGAGATCCACAGCTGACGTGCATTCAAAAACAGAAAATGAGAAGAAATCTCAAGGAACAGCTGCAATCTCAAGGAACATTCACAATCACTCAGAACATTTCTATTTGCGAACTAGATTTCCTTGGATGTAAAATATCACTTGTGTCATTGAACAAGCATGAAGATAAAATTTGACCAACCCCAGCATTATACTAGCACTAAAAAGTGTGTCTTTATTAAAAATACGTATTTTATTCTTCACAATACTATAATTTGAAAAATACTTCCTAAGGCCAAATTCTCAGTGGTTTTTTTGTTTGATTTCATTATAATTTTGAACTTCTGAAGAGATGTTAGGTCAAGCACATACAAAATAAGAATATTTTGGATCATCATTATTCCCAAATGGCAGAGCTTTCTAAGCTAGGAGCTTGTAGAGGACTAGATATAATTATAGCAGACAACACCAAAGTCAAATTGCTTACAAACCAGGAAAGAAATAAAGTCTTAATTTTTTAATCTGCAGTGTTTAAAAAGTGAATACGAGTTTGTTTGATTTTTTTTTCATTAGTATCTCTCATTTAGGAACATACATACATGCTCTTGGGACCTAGGAAATACTTCTTCACACACTGGAGCATCAGGTTATGCAACTTCCTGTCATAGCACAACAATGGGAAACATGGCTTGATGCCAATAAAGAAAGGACTGGATATTCCCAGATTTAGGAACCATTCCAAAAGTTGCAATGGCAATGATTAAAAAGAAGCAAAGATAAAGAAACTTGCATTTATAGGAGTGCTAAAAACTCCTGTGATACAGGTTAAATCAAGACTGAAAGAAGCAATGGTGGCTTTTGGCAGTGCATACACATATAAACACACACACACAAGGAGGCAGTGCTCCACACATGCTGCAACGACCGCTATCTCTTAACCCACACACAGAAATACATGCAGGACCAGTACAATTCCACACGTACCAGAGTACCCATATACATATATACAACTTTCTGCAGACACCAAACACCACTCATCTGTTCCCATCACAGAGTAACATGTAAAGTTTTGTCTGCCCTACAGGCACGGAAGCATGCATCTCTTGGAAACACTGAGGAAATGGGTTGAGATTCTCATCCAGTACCAACCACTGCCTGTTCACAACCATATTGAGGTTTGTTTCTAGGCTTACATTTGGTTTATTTGGTGCAGAAGCAGACAAAAGCCAGTGAAACAGAGGTTGGGGAGATTTTGCTTAAGTTAGCCACATGAATTAAACATTTGCCATAATACAAAGAGCTANGGGGCCAGGGGTTGAATATGCATGAAAAGGTTATGTAACCCAATGAATATGAAACACCTTTGTGAATAAAGATGTGGTTCAGGCTGGAGTAAGGTGCACAAGTTTCATGAGAGGTATCTCGCTTGTGCCAGGCGCTCATAATACCTACCCACTTCATAACTATAACAGGTTGTGGAGTCTATTTATTCCACATATCGTTTCACCAGGAGCTAGCCTGGATGGTGAGAAGTGTCAAGCAGGACACAAGATTGCTGCATCAGACTTTCACATCTGGCATTTTGGTTGCTCAGATCTTTGGCCATTGAATGGAAGTTCCAGACAGCAGCCAAAACAAGACAGTGAAGAGGATTGAAAAAGCATCACTCCAAAACTAAAAACTTAGACTATTGTCCCAAAAGACATTATACTGATGGGGAGTCTAGTTCATTTAATTATGTTCAAGCCATTCCACAAGTAAATCTACCTCTGCTGACTGTCCTGGCCTGAGGGAAACTCTGAAAGAAGCTTTGAACACAAAATTATGCCAGAAAAGTGCTTGTCTCTAGCACAGTTTTATTGCTTTTCCTGGGCCCCAGAGGACCATGCACTTAAAATATCTGAGGGACAAGGCTTTGTCCATGAATTCCAAATCACTGGACACTTAAATAAGTCCACTGGCATTTTTAACTGTTCTCAGTATCTGTGGAGGAGCCTGGAATGACAGCCTGAAGATCCAATTCACTTGCCTCTCCAGAAAGCAGAAGCAGTCCTACCTTGTTACTGAGAAAACACGACATTATATCTTGAACCACTCTGAAGTCTCCCACATCATTTATTGCCCACATTGAAACACTACCTGCTGTGGAGAAACTATGCTTCTGGCCATGGACAGAAAAGCCAGTAGCATAGAGCAGAGGTTTCTTAGCAGCTGCTGAAAGAAAAAACACTATTTCTCATTACCAGTGAAAGCCCCATGATCTGTCTTCACCATGAAGTTAAGTGGCAGAGGTGCCGGACTGAAGGAGATCTTTAGGATTTAACACGTTCTTTCAAAAACTACTTATCTCTGCCACCTCCTTCTCCTGCCACAGTCTAATTTCAGCTGCTATTTCTCAAAAATGCATCTTCCTCAGCAGCCAGGAAAACTGACTCCTAGACTCCTGTATGCAGGGGAGGGAGGAGAAATTGTCACAAGGACAGCTCCACCTCTTTTCCCTCAGCTTCTCATGGGGAGTTTGTGCATGGATTAAAAAATGAATTAGTCTATGTTGCATGCCACTCATCATAGGCTGCAGGGGTTCTACTAGAAGAACACAGAGCAATCAAGAGTCACCCTTGCAGGGGCAGCTGCACCTTACAATGTTGCATTAAAAACAGCTGCCGTAAAACAGGTAAAAAGAAAAGAACGCTTGTTCTGACAGGTCAGGAGATCATTGATACTAAGCATGGCTTCAGAACAGAGAACTACAAACTGTCAAAATTTTCCTCTTCTCAAGTAAATTGGATTGTTGGGAATGGGGGTACAGAGGAAATTTACATTCTGGAACAATAAATATTGAATCAATTTATCCCAGAAATATGCCCCTTTGTAAACTATATTGCCAAAAAGCTGAGGATGGAAGTCAGTAAATAAAATTTTGTCCCCTTCAGATGGATTTAGAAAAGGGATCATCAAAGACAGTTTTAGTGAACTGCATCAAAACACTTTGGGGATTTCCTCTGAATGTGGCAAACTTCAAGAGGTAAGGGAGCTTTGTTCTGAATTCCTCTTCCATAGCCCTGGCTACACAATTGCAAGTAGCCCCAGATAAACAGGAAGGAAAGTATTGCCTCCACAGCATGAAGCTCCCCTTTCAACAAGTGCTGATGAACTCAGTCTTTTGGCATCAGTCCATTCACAAGCCAGAATGTTCCTCTTTGTGCAGCTGCACAGACAAAAAGAGGAAGTTTCACCTCATGCACTGCTGCAGCACAAGGGCTTAAGGAGCTCCCCAGGCTACTCCTTCCTTATTGATCAAGTCCCGTTTCCTGGGACTTCTTCTGACAGGCTGGCCACAACCCATCAGCCATCTTGCTACAGAAATTATCTAACAAATTGTCCTAACCCAGGTGAAGGCCACTTTTTCTGATTGATTCCCCTCCTTTTGAATTCCTGATTAACAAAGGAGTCAACAAATCATTCCCTTTGATCTGTCACTTTGTACATGCCACATTTCACAGTTCCCTACCACCCTGCATCCCCTCCAGTCAAAGGTGTTGTCACCGTTCCCTCTGTACTCACTGGTTATAAGAGACATCCAGAGAGAGAAGGACAAATAGTTTATTAGCCAACAAAGAGGCACCAAGGCACCACAGATGTAAGATTTGCCAAACCTCATAAGGTCATTAGTTTTATTTATTTCCCGTTCTGTATTGTATATTATTTCAATCTTTCCAAGTGCAATAGCAATAAAATTGAAATACATCCACGGAAACATTTCCAATTAACACAAGGTCAGAAAAATTAGATTAGAGACCTCCACAGCCCATAAAGAAGAAAAACACCCAACACTTCCCTACACTACCGTTCTCCTAAGAAAGAGCCTCAGCAAACAGGCAGGCAGTGCAATTTGTCTTAAAGGTCACCAACCTTTTGCCTGTGTTTTACCAAGAAGACAGAAGAAAGTATCAGTGTCTAGCACCCTGTGTGAAGACCACACCACCCATAAGCTACATGCACAAATCTACAGACTTCATTCCACGCTGAAGCATGAAGCTATAAAATACTGAGGATGCAAAGCCACAGAGGGTTCTGAAGAACAAATTCAGTACCTTCAGTCACACCAGAAATACAAAACAAGGTAGATCCACCACTGAAAAAGACATGTACTGTAGGATGAGTGTATGAGCATTATTCAGTGAAATGTCTTAACCTCATTATGACTTTGGCACAGGCTTGTGTATCCCAAGTAGCAAGAGAGATCATGACTGCCACAAAAACCACATAAAACCAAAACAAAGACATTTTTCAACCAGTAGGGTGCTATGTCTTGTCCACATGTGCAACACAAAAATACTCTGCTATTCAGGCTCCTTTCATAAGCAAATTGGAACATTGTCTAGTGATTTTCTGAGCCCTTGTGGCCTCTTCCAGCCAAGTTTTCGAGGCTATTGAAAACTACCAAAAAATAGATGTCACTCACACTCACACAGAGGTCTTATCCCCCAGACTAATGGCCTTGTGTAAATAAGCAATTACCTCAAACTACTCTGAACAGAACTGAGGTGTTAACAAAAGGCCTGTTTGACTCGGCAACCGGATCACGGTAATTAACAGCCTTCCCAGCTTCTTTGTTCCCAAACCTAAGCTGAAATAGGTAAAGACAATCAGAGATTTTCAGATCTCCTTCTGCACATGCAACTCAGAAACCAACTTCCCCTTCAAGGAAACCTCTGACAGCCGAGTGGATAAAGGGAGAGGTCATCTACTTTGGAAGATAGCTGTTTGCAGTATCTATTAGAGATGCTCACAGAAGGCTAGTTAACCTTTCTCTTTCTACAGAGGTCAGGGTGACAACATTAAAACTCCTGAAGCCAGTTCCAGTTTCCAGTGCTGTCACTATTATGCTGCAGGTAGGTGGCTGGCTGGCCACGTGACAGTCAGTATTCAGTTCACTGCTCTGCAAAGTGCTGCAGAAACAGATGACCAGTAACAGCAAAGAAAAAACCTTGGCTTAGTCTCGTCCCCAAAGTATGTGTTTGTAACAAAGGATGCAGACAATTTTCTTTCAACGCAGATCTCATAAGAGTTGTTTTAACCCCTCTCCTTCCTGTCCCTTCTCCCTTTTCTTGGCTATCTTCATGTTCTAACTTGGCTGAGTTTTGCACAACAATCCTGTCCAGCACTGTCTGGAGGGACAATACTGGAAGAACGTGAAAAGACTTCCTGATCATGTGCACCTCACATAAAGCAGCAGGCAAGGACTGCCATCCCACCAGAGGACAAAGATTGTGTTTGGGCCCCAGAAAGAGGGGCTGGTTCAGGAACTGCAGTACTACTTTTACAGCATCAGTATAATTCATAATAGCCTGGTTTGCAGCAACAGAGCAGCTTCTGGAACAAGGAAGTGGGAGAGGTAGCAAGGAAAAGATACAAGCTTTGCATGTCACCATAGAGGATGTCCTCTGAGTGGCCTTTGAGGGAGGCCTTTCATGAACTGAATACCCCTTTTTTTGCTTTAGTTTTTAGAAACCATCTTGTGAAGTTGTGATGCTGTCTAAACATTTATCATTAATTCTTGTATCTCCTTCCAATAATTTCTATGTCTTTCCTGCCATATAGCTGTGTCCATGTTCACCATACTCTTCATAAGCTTTCAATATGGATCACAACTTCAGATTTGTCCAGGATAATAGAGTCACGGAATGGCTTGAGTTGGAATGGACCCATCATTCCAACCCCCTGCTGCGGGCAAGGACACCTTCCACTAGAACAGGTTGCTCAAAGCCCCATCCAAATTGGCCTTGAACATTTCCAGAATCTCAACTTTGAACTGGTTTCAATCCATAGCTGGTTCCTCAGAAATCAAGGTTTGGTTATTCCATCAGCATCTGCACAGCTTTCCATTTATCACTGCAGAACCTTTTGGAGAACAGAGAGATGGTAATTTCCTCTGAAGGAGGTACATTGGCTAAGAGAATGTTCTTTTTTTAATACCAGAATCATCTGGTTTGTGTTTCTGACTTCCTGAAACACACAAAAATATCCATTTGAATAGAAATGAAAGGAGGTCCCTGACATTGCTTCTTTTGCTGAAAATGTCAAAGTGGTATTCAAAAATTTGAGAAAAAAACCTCACAAAAAAATAAATGTATGTCCATTTGTAGCAATAAAAGACTTTGGAGAGTCACTTTTCAAGCTTCTCAGACTTCTCCAGAAAGTTATGGTGTCACAAGAAAAATAAGCATTTCAAATAAAAGAATTATTTTAATCAAAATAATAATTTTCCACCAAAAAAACTTTCAGAGGTTTTTTTTACAAGTTAATTCAATAGAAGTTGCTTTTGGCCAGTCACTCAAATACATATGTGTAGTGGTTTGACCCTGGCTGAGTGCCAAGAACCCACTACAGCCAGCTCTCTCACTCCCCTTCCTGCAAATGGACAGAGGAGAGAAAAAAACATCAGAGGGTTTCACAACTTTGCGATAAGAAGCATAAGAAACTCTTCACCAATCATTTCACAGGCAAAACAGGCTCCAATTTGGGATATTAAGAATTTATTATTATCAAGATCAGAGCTCAAGAGTGAGAAGTTCCATAGATCTTACAGACACCTTTCCCCCCACTCCTCCCTCTTTCTAAGACCTACCTCCTTCCCCCACAGGGAGACGGGAGCGGGGGTTGCAGTCAGAGGTTGTTTCTGCCGCTGCTCAGAGAGAGGAGTCCTTCCCCTGCTTCCCGTGGGGTCTCTCCCACAGGAGACAGTTCTACACAAACTGCTCCAATGTAGGTCCCCTCCACAGGCAACAGGCTCTTCAGGTGCTGCTGCCACGTGGGACACTTTTCCATAGGGTGCAGTCCTTCTGCAGGCTATTCCAGTGTGGGCCACAAGTCCCATCAGGAGGAATCCTGCTCCTGCATGGGCTCCTCTCCCCACAGGCTGCAGGTCCCAGCCATGACCTTGCTCCATAGTGAGCCTCCCACAGGGTCACAGCTTCCTTCCAGCATCCACCTGCTCCAGTGTGGGCTCCTCCATGGGCTACAGGTGGATTTTCCTGCTCCCCTATGGTCCCCCATGGGCTGCAAGGAGACAACCATCTCACCATGGTCATCACCACAGGCTGCAGGGGCCCCGCTCCAGTGCCTGGAGCATCTCCTGCCCCTCCTTCTCCACTGACCTTGGTGTCTGCATTGTTAATCACAACTTTTTGCTCTGCTCTTCTCTAGCGGCCATCTTCATCTGCTCCCTATCTTTTTATTTCCCTTCTTAAATATGTTATCACAGAGTCATTAGTATGACTTCTGATTGGCCTGGCCTTGGCCAGCAGTGGGTCCAGCCTGGAGCCGACTGACATTGGCTCTGCTGGAAATGGGGGAAACTTCCAGCAGCTTCTCGAAGAAACCTCCCCTGTAGGCAGCCCCCCTGCTACCAAAAACCTGGCCACTAAAACCCAATACAATATGTTTGCATATGCAGGCCTCTTTCCCAGGGCCTACACTTAAGTATTGTAACAAACCCATATCAACAGCTCTTAAGGTTACATATTGCTGAAACAAAGCCCCAACAAGCAGGATAAACAAATGAGTTTAAACCAATGCTTCTTCCAGGACAATAGTCACAATTCCATAATACAAGTATCTTCATTATATCCCTTTTGGTGCATTTCTCTAAATGAAACTATACTAAGAGGTTGCTTTCATGGGACAATTTACCAGTAGAAGCCATATTAATTGAAAAGTCCTCAGCTTCACATCTCTTACTGACTTTCTATCATCCCTTCAGAAAACCTCCACCGCCTTTTACTTCACCTCCACATCTGTATTTGTCTCAGAGACAGCAACTGAGGCTGGACACTGCAGCCAGCACAAGGGCAAAAAGGTAGCACACAACATCCCAAGGGCTTGAGACATGGGCTTCATCTTCACCTTGCATTCTTTTTTATCCATTTTGACTCTGGATGCACAGCAAGCCAAGTCAAATAGCAACTCCCCCACAACATTTTTTCCTGCTGTTGGGCTCTAAAGAAAGGTTTAAGAGTCCCCAAGGCCTCCCTCTTCTGGGTGCCTTCACACTGATGCTAGAATCAAGATCTAATATCCCCAAATTCTATTTTTGCCCACTGCTCTCCAGTTCTGCTCTCCACGGCTTTCACTGTGTCCACATGTGCCACTTGATCTCTGAGGGCTTCTCCTAAATCATGTTCTGACCTTCACACAGGTCCACCTATTTGGTCCTTGAGCCTCTTCTGAAGGCTTCCCTGTAGTGCACCCTCTGCTGCAGCAGTCCTCAAGCAATGTGCACACTTCTTTGGAGACAGGTCATCACTGCAGCTGGCCCTGTGCTACAAGGAGACTTGGCTGTGGACACACAGCCTATGTAGGACCTCTGGAATGCAGTGCCAACAGAGTGACAATACTTCTGAAGCAGAGAGACTGGGCCCCAGGCTTATCCTCACTTGAGCCTGCTTGAGATTGGTCTTTGCGGGCTCCCTCCGTACCAGAGGATGCAATTGTGCTTTTGAGCAGGCGTCTGACTTTTAGGCACTTTCAATTGCCTCCCAGAGGAGTCAGTCTCACTGCTGGTCACAGGTCCAACCTTATAAATTTTTCCTTCCTTTTTCCTGGAATATCAACCTCTGAGCCTGCTCAGAAGAAGTGGGGCCAAGTAGCACCCCAGCTACCAGTGAGGCTAAGCTCCCTCTGTCCTGTGAGTCTGTGCTTGGTGGTCCTGTTTTCCTCAACTTCCTTGATCAACCACATCCTCTACCTCCTCCCACAGGCAATGCACAAAAAGGGCAAAGGTCCTCCTTTCTGGAGCAGGACTTGAAAGCATTTAATCCTTCACTCACATCTCCTTCATTTCAGATCCTAACTGAAATCACGGGGACTTTTTTCCTCCCTTACCTATGCCTTTCACTGCCCTCTGTCAGAATTATTCAGCTCTCTGAAGCATTACCAGATAAGCTATGTAGGAAAGACATGGCAGAAGAAATTAAATAGTATTGTTAGGTATCTATAATTACTCCGACTCATTTTTTTCCACAGTGCTGCAATTTCAAATCTCTCACAGCACTCTCTTTGGAAAGCAGATGTTGACCATGTCAGCTGTGTGCTAAGAATGCATTTTCATGAGTTGCGTTTCTTGAAGTTTGCAAAGTGATGGTGGTGGTGGATGCGCCTGGAAAATTCCACCCGTGCAAACGCAGAGCGGGCAGTGCAGAGACCCACTGAGCTCCTCAGCCCTCTCTCTCTGTCACAGCATAAACTGGGCCCCCACCCCTCAACCAATGGAAATTTCCCCTACATTCCTGCTTGTAAGAGGGGAGGCAGGAATGCTGGAGGAATAGCATAGAGACAGGATTTCTCCCCAAGTGGGCTGTGCTGCTCGCCCTCCAGAGTATCACACAGACAGACATGGAACAATGAAAATTAAAAATTTGGTCAGTGGTTCTGCTGTCAGTTCCTCTCCACCTCCCTCGCATTTGTTCTGTCCTGTCCCATAGTCAACAGCTACAGCAACCAGGCTACCAGCATGTCCATCAGACTACTGTTCTGCATCTGCTAAAAGAAACCACTCTTTCCCGATATTAAATCTAAATGAACTCTTGTTCTTACTCCCTGCCTCCCCTTTACTCCTTAATTGCACTTACTTGGATTGTCCTAAAGAAGTTCTTCCTTTGTTTTTGATTATTCCCTTCAAACACTTGCAGAAAATTATCATACTCCCTACCTGGCAAAAACATATACTTTAGAAAAATCCACCCTCAGCAACCAGGCAATGGTCCAGTAAGACACAGGCTAGCCAGACAAAACAGGTTTTAACTAAAGTTCAAGTAACATTGCACAATAAACCCAGGGGATTTGTTAATGGAGAAAGTTTCTAGTGCCTACTTCACTAGACGGTACTCTTTTAATCTTTATTTGTAAGACAGTGTCTCCATTAGTCCAAGGCTGGAGCAAGGTGTTTGGGCAAGGAGAAGGAAAATATATACACATACAGGACTTATTCTGGCACCAAAACAGGAGACAAAGCATGGATGAGAACAATTGTTCAAATACAGACACAGAGTGTTCTTTATGGGTCCCTCCCAAAGCGGAGACCTCAAATAGCAGTCACCTGTATGAAAAGGAGCAGAGCATAAAGCTTGTGGAAACTACAAATGCAGGCTGATCTATACACAGGACAAGCTCCAGGAAAGTAGCTGTCCACAGGTAACCACAGAAAAGCTACAGAAAGGAGATGCTGTCATAATCCCAATGGTCTTTACACAGCAAACATAATTTAGTGCAGCAATACAAAGAACTCTGGCCTTGGTGAAAATGAGCGCACATCAAAGAAGGAGAGCAAATAGCTCTCACTTCTTAAAAAGAACAGAAGTAAAGCACTCACCTGAAAGATGTGACCTGAGCAATCCTGAATTCTTAAAACACCCAGATGATGCTTAGAGCAAACAGTTAAATTTGGCATGCAGGAGCTGATCTCCAGCAGCAGACTGCAGAATGGACTCCTTCTATTATTTCCAGATCTCCCATCTTGGATGGTGAGACTGCCTTATAACACTTTTTAGACTAGAAAACTTGCAGCACACCTCTGGTGTCAGTGCTGCACCCAATATAAGTTGATTTACCAGCAAACACTATTTCTTCTAAAAACCCACAGGATTTTTTCAAAACAATACCAAAAAAAAAAAAAGGGTATTGCTTCAATCTAAACCCAGGTTAGTTTTCTTTTTAGAATTTTCCAGTAACCAAACTCAGCCATTCAACACACACAAAAAAATCATGTTCTTTATCAGGCATGCTAATAAAAGTGATGGAAATTACATGACTTCAAGTACTCACTGGCAAAGGAATTTTAAATAAAATAAAAAAAATATCCCAATCCCAAAGGCTAAACCTCTCTCATGAGAGGTGACAGAGATCGCAGTTTAAACCTCCGTTCTGAGTCAGACAGAAGTGATTTGAATGCAGTTTTCCCATTGCCTAGTAGTCTGTCTTCACTGTTAGGCAAGCAAGGCTCTGGGATCTGGGGGAAGATGCTGCCATTTCCTCCTCCACATCACCTCTCTGAATGGTATGTAAAGGCTTTTGTAAGTCTACATGAAAACATCAAGAGATCAGTTTTCATTTACAGGAATAAAACTTCCAAAATAAATCCTCCATATCTGGCCAAAATTAATTAATATTTTCATCGATCCGGAACTACGTTTTTTCAGAGATTCATTTTTTCCTCTCACTATATTTCTAAGGTTCAGGCATTATCATCCTGAAAGGGAAAGACACTGGTCTTTTCACTCCTGGTATTTAATGATCTGTGTCATTTTCCCAAAAAACAGACTTCGTGGATAAAATTGGCCAGAGTCTAATTAAAAATTCCTTGCCTCCTTCTGTTTGAAACTCTTTTTTCTTACCTTACATGACTGTGCAGCACTATTCTGCATCACAAAACAGCCTAACCCCATTCCACCACACAGGCAGCTGAATAGTTACTCATAGTGAAATGTTGCCTGTATGTTAATTTTGCAAAGTGCTTAGGATCCTTCTCGAAGGAAGGAACGATAGAAATATAAGTCATTATTGTGTACAGGAACTGAGGAAATAAACCTAAGGGAAACAAGCACCAGAAACTGTCACACAAAATGCAGACCGAGTTGAAAGCTTAAACAGGAATGAGAAAAAGGCTGTCAAACAACCTTCCAGGCTTGGCATGGTGGGAGTCATTGCAGAATGCAGCTAGCCCAGCAGAAGGAAATTAAAACAGACTGGAAAACTTCTGACTCAGCAGAAGACAGTACAACTCCCAGCACATTTTAGAAGTAAACCCAGGTCAGTAAACACCAGGTTTTTTCACAAGGAAGAAAGGCCAAAGGATCAGACACCACTACAAGGCAACAAAAGAGTGAGTGCCCCAATCTAACGTTACCAAAGGCAGTCTGAAAAAAATTACAGACTCAGGAAAAACACAGTTCAGGCAGAGGGAAAACAAATGATGCTGAACATATTGTACACTCAAATCGATGACACCAAACGCATGCCAGAGTCCATGAGCAGCGAGAATAACTCAAGCACAGAATAGCCCCAGTGATAACCACAGTTTTAACACTGAAATACCTTTCAAAAGCAGCAAAGAAGTTAATACATAACAGTTCAGAGAAAACCACAGGGGGAATAGACTGTCCTGGCCATGTAAAAAATTCTGTCAAGATGCAGGTCAGCATCAAGCCAAGTCAACCATGTACAATCAGGGTTTAAACCCAAAGCAAGGAGCATGTGAGAACAAGCACAGAAATGCTGTCCAGAACCAACACCAGAGGAGAGAAACAAACCAAGCCAAAGACACAACAAACAAGCTATTTCTTACCGAAAAAAAAGTCTGAGCAAGCTCATATTAAGGAAAATTTATTTTGAATTAATTCAGAAGCAAATGTGGCAAGACTTCTACCCTAGGAAAAGCAAACTGCCAAAATCCTAGCAAAAACAAATGGAAACAAGAATGAGGAGGAAGAGAAAGAAAAAGGCAACAGAAAGAAAAACACAAGGTCCTGTGAATATGCGGCAACTCCTTTCTCTCAAGCCCCACAGAAGGAAAACAGAGCCTCCAGTTAGTAATATTCAGATAATGTAAAAATAGAAAAAGCAAAGGATTCACAGGCCAAGCAAAGATGTCGTTGACATGAGACGGTCTCAGGCAAATGCAACTGAACAGATGAAAACACACCCTCAGGCACTGGGGGGGCACATTCCCTCACTGTGAGTCTCCTTCAGCAGAGCTATGTTGGCACTTTCTCTAGACTCAGTTTGGTTGGCTGCTTGCTTTCTCTGCCTTCATCTCTTCATGCATTTCAAATCTTAAAGCTGCCCAAATTCCCATGCTTTCCTTGGCTGCCTTTTTGTGGCAGTCTGCCCACTAAAAGTAATGGGAAATAAACTTCCTCTTCCAATGGCAATGGGGAAACCTGTGTGGTTTCTTGGTGCTACAGACTCCCTGAAATGATTTCCAGTATACAACTGGGCACAAAGCAGGGGAAAGTGAAAGTGGCCATGCTGTGTATCTATCCAGTATAGAAGGAGACGCAACCAGTTCATGTCACTCCTAAGTGGAGTATAGATGGAGCAATTACTGTTGGGCTGATAAACAGTTATAGAATCATAGAGTATTAAACATCCTGAGTTAGAAGGGACTTACAAGGATCATTGAAGTCCAGCTCCTGGCCCTGCACAGGACTACCCCAAGGATCACACCATGTGCCTGAGAGCATTGTCCAAACACTTCTTGAACTCTGTCAGGCTTGGTGCTGTGACCTCTTCTCTGAGGAGCCTGTTCCAGTACCCAACCACTCTCTGGGTGAAGAACATTTTTCTAATAGGCAAGCTAAACCTCCCTTGACACAGCTTCATGTCATTCCCTTGGGTGCTGTCACTGGTCACAGAGAGAAGAGATCAGCACCTGCTGATCTTCTCACACTTCCCCTTGTGAGGAAGAGTTGGATTTGATGATCCTTGCGGGTCTCTTCCAACTCAGAATATTCTGTGATTCTGTGGAGCTGTAGGTTGCGATGAGGTCCCCCTTCAACCTCCTCTTCTTCAGGCTGAACAAGTCAAGAGACCTCAGCCACTTGAGTCACTTCACTTGTACATGGAATCTGGAGGAAAAGTCATTCTTGTGCTCAGACTGAAATTAGAGAAGAGTTTTGGCCTGAAGTGAAGACAAGGAAGGGGATTCTTAAATGTCAGCATCTATCACTTAGATTTTTCACAATTACATGCTTTGCTTAAAAATGGTAATAAACAAAATGAAAGCTTTAGAAAATTTCATTTTTGCATGCCTTTTTTATATCAAAGCTAGTCTGTGTTATAAAATGGTTTTACTACATTTATATGACCTATGTCTTTTTCTGGGTCCCAAAAACATTTTGTGTGGACTAAAAAGAAATATGAATTTGTTTTCTTTCACCAAAAATTACAAAATAACAGATAGAATTCCTTTTTTTTTCTTTTTTTCATTTCTAACCAAATCAAACAACCCTTCCTGTTTTTTTTTGAGGATGTTGTGGACTGATCAGGGATAATAGGATGGATCTCTGCTCCTGTGTTGTGATAAGAATATGTAATTATTGTAACCATGCTTGAAAGCTCATTTTCCCACAGCAGTTCAGCTATCACCTGAATTAAGATGTAGATGTTTCTTGTCACCATGCTGGGATGAGCCATTCTCACAATCAATGAAATGCTCATGATTAAAGGGACACAAATACACAGCAGCACCTGACTTGCCATGGAAATCTCCAAGCTACTGACAAACAAGAGGGGTTTGGACCAGAAGCAATGTCGCTCTGGCACTAGCACACCAGACCTGCACTGGGAGTTTGTGATGCATTGCAAGATGTGACCTTATCACAGGTTTTTGGGTCCTCTGCAAAGTTAGGATTATCCTCTCAGATATTAAGAAGACTGGAAATTCTCCAGCAGTACTGGGTATTTTTGAGCTGTTGCACCTTCTCAGCTGCAGCTCTCCAGGCAGGCAAAAGCACCTTTAACTGCTTTTCCCTGTCTGCTCTTCACACTCTCGATGAGGCTTCTGTAAGCCTGCACAAAGCTGGTGATAATTCTCTGCTGCCTATCAAAGCCTTCACAAGAGTTAGGCAGTTGGTGTGTAAAGCCTGCTGCCTACCATGCTGACTAATGTTGTCTGATTGTTCCCTTGTACTCCCCCGTTTGTCCATCTGTACCCATCTGCTGCCTTTTGTCTTCTATATAAAGTGTAACCACTTTGGGGTAGGAGACACTTTTCTTGTCAGTGTTCACTCAGCAGAGCAGAGTCTCAAGTCCATAACTGGGTGCTGGGGACAGCAATGATGACGTGCAAGAGGTGACTGCATGTACATGCGGCAAGGGGGAACGGTGGCCTCTCACTGTGTGGCATGACTGAGTCAGCTGAAAGCAAGCCCCAGACTAGAGCTCTCATTCAGAATACAACCAAAGTGAGAGCAGCCTTCTCCTGTGGCTGGATGTTGTTATCACACTAGTACACTGGGCAAAATCCACAGGGTTCCCTGGTCCCAGGAGTCAGGTTGGCAACCCCAGTAAAGGTCAAATGGCTACTATCACCCTCATCAGCTACACCAGCACAGAAGTGGTAGGAGGCATTCTAACTACAGCCCAGGCTTAATAAAGATCTCCAGATATTCTAACATCTGATTTACATTAAGAGGACAAGGTCTCTCCAAGAAGCTGTCGCTGTTTCAATGTAAGAATTCCCTCCGGTAGCCAAGGAGTAGGGTCGGTGGAGAAAAGCCAGAGTATTTTTCTGCAGCCTCATGAATCATATAAATACACTCCAAAATTCAAGCAAAGTCAGGAACCACTTCAGCAAGAGGCAAAGAGAGAAAACAGCTTATACTGACATAATATACAGTGGTTAGGAGGAGACACCCACCATATTCTCTTGGGCTTATTATTGCAGAACGCAGTAATCCAGCAAAGACACTGCATGTCCACCAGATTTACATAGGAGGCTTTTTCAGAAAGATTGTTCCAGTTATTGTCTGATAAGGAAAGCTTTGTAAGGCACTTGCATCTGCCCTTCTGCTTAAGAATCAGTGTAAGATTAACATGGCCATAATGAGCCACAAATACATACAGTTACATCCTGGACAACTATGAGAAGTCAGGCCAAATCCTGGCAGTGGGTGCAGCATAGGTGCACAAATAAAGCCATCTGGTTGTCTGATTGAATCAGGGTCATCAGCAGAACCATCAGATGTGACCTAGATCAGGTTTCTAAGGGACACTCACTTGGGAGTGAGGAACCCATAAAATATGCATTCTGTGATGCAAGCCTGCTGTCTAATGAGAAGTAAAGCATTCAGCATACCATGGTATCTTAGAGAAACGTCCAGAAAGAACACTTCAAAAATAAGGAGGGAAAAGCAAGTATGGACTCCTGTTTTAATTTCAGTCATATGTGCTTAAACCCAGAACAGTCCATCTGCTTTAAGTGAAGCTATATCCTTCTAAAAACTGGTTCTGTGGGAACAGCATCAGACACTAACTCTGAGTAGGTTTAAACAAACTCCTATGTCATTTCTCCTCGGGGACAATGAGTCATAAATCCCCATGTACACAGCAAAATTAGCAAAACAAGACTGATTGGCAAAAACAATCCAATCTTGTCTCACTGTAAAAGGAGCCAGTGGAATAAAAATCATTTCCTTTTTAGACATGGAGGCAAGATGCCAAAACTCCACACACAGAGCAGAACCTGACCAAAGGCAGTAACTTCACCCCACGGAGGCAAGCATACCTGCATATGTATGTGTAAGTGATCAGAAAGGCTTGCTCAGGTGGGCACCAGACAACATAAGGAAGAAACTGTCTCACACAATCTAGTCAACTTTCCAAAGGCAGAGGAGGGCCTTCAGAGAAGCTGCAGTTTTCACCTCACAACCCTACATTCTTGTTCCTTTCTTACTTTTAAAGAGCCTTCTTTAAAAAGGCTTTTCTTCTTTAAGAAAGTAAAATAAAAAAAATCTAAATCCTTCCTTCTGCTAAGCAATATAACAGACACATGATTCATATTAGTTCTTCAAGAAGTGGTCAGTACCACACAGATCCTTCCAAGAATACTGATCAAATTTTCAGTCCTTGTCCCCCTCTCTCCTGTTATTTCTGCCACTGGAACACTGAAGAACACAAAGAAATGACAGCGAATATTTCTTTTAGTGCACAGAAAGACTTGAGATCAGGCCTGAAAGCTGCATCATCATCAAATCCTACAGCCTCTTCAGCATCTCTGTGGTGTTCATCAGCTCTCCAAAGCTGCAGACTTCAGGTGACATGTGCTTCCATAAGAGCTTTTGTTTGCAGCCATCCACAATAGCCTTCATGTGCCAACTCCCTGCTCTTACAAAAGGTACATGGTAGAAGCTCGCAGAAATTATGTCCTTACTGGACCAGGCTTGAGGTTTTTGCTGATCAGTTTGTCCATAACCCAGGTTTTCTTTCCTATCATATAAGTATTTTTTTGTGAGACACTCATCTAATCACAGAAATGTGGGCTGGCAGAGAACCACAAGAGATCACTTACTGCACACACCAGCTCTGAGGCAGGAAAAGACAGATTGAGATCCTGCACAGTTAGATATTTTTCTATGTGTCCTCCAGCAAATGAGCCTCTACCAGCAAATGAGCCTCACCATGTTTCACCATGCCAACAATTAGACAGCTCCCTACATATCTGACTGAAATCTTTCTGCTTGAAAATTTAGTATAATGTCTTCTTTCTGCCTACTGTGGGCATGAAAAGCAACTGACTATAATGTCCATTCTTTAACCCTAACCCATTCCCTTTCCTTTTTTTTTTTTAGATAAAAGAAGACTTTTTTTTCATTTTTCTCTTCTAAATCCTTCTTTTTTTTCCAGAGGTCCCTCCCTCATCCCAAGAGAACCCTTCCTAAGCATGGATGGGCATAACGCTGCTCTGTCCCAAGCTAAGGACTGGGTCACACAAGTTCACAAACTCATCTTATGTGGACTATGATCAAGGCTGAACACATTTCTGGAAAGCCCATGTGGCAGAGAGTAGTGGCACTATTTTCCACCCTGTTGCAGCATTAGGAAGTCCTGGGAGTCTACAGTCACTGAGGCAGCTGACAGCATGTCAGAGCAAATGGCCCCATTCCCAGGGAGCACTAATGTGTGCAATGGTGTAAGGGTACAGGCTAAGAGCAGCCTGTCTGTGAATTTGCAATCATGGCTACACTGATGGCTAGACGAAGCAGAACAGATGCTGCTAATTGATTTTCAAGAGTTCAAAAGTCAGACTTTGATAATTATAGGAGCAGCAGCAAGAAAATATTTTATCTGCTCAGGGAGGTGAAGGTTGATAGGGGCAGAGGATTAGCACATGCAGCAGGGAGAATGAATACTTCAACGTAAGTTTTCCATCTGTCCTCTAAGATGGCTAGTAGTGGCATCCTAACCAAACTCATCACATGAGGCTCTGCTTGTCCAGATAGGAAGAGGAGTTAATGGAGCATGCATGGTAAGAGATGGAAGGAGCTTGAAAATCAAAAGGCTCTGTGGGATGGCACAAAAATTTTGTGTCATGAGCCTCATGACAAGGCTCATGGAAAGGTTCTCGGAATTCCCAGTGACACATCTGAGAAGAGGCAGAGAAGCATCAGCAAAAGGAAAAGGCCGAGCACAACCTAGTGATAGAAGTGATGCAAAACTCACTAGAAATTAAAGTAGAGAAAGGATCCCAAAGAGGGCCTCAGGGATCATAACATTTGTGTCATCCCCAGGTCTACTGGGGGGAAGTGAGGAAGCAGACAGAAGGAGCTAATGGGAGAGGACTGCTGTGCACTGACTTAGTAGAGGAAGATGTGAACAAGAGCTGGAGACAGCAGCACTTGCTAGTTCTCATAAAGGGATCATGAACACAGAAATAAGTCCTCATCATATGTGAGATTATAAGAGAGCAGAGGAGAAAGGCAACTAATGAAGAAAAATCCTGGATGAAAACTCTTTTCACATAAAACATCATAACCCGCTGACTCAAAATCTAGCGTAGTACTGAGCCTCTGGCTCACTCTGTAAGACCTCTGGCCCCTGCATTGAGGCATGGCCCTTAATGAGGCATAAGGGTAGACCTCCTTCAGCACCTCCATCTGCACACCTGCACCTCTAAAATAAATACAAGAGGGGCACTCAAAACATACCTAGGCTGTCCGGCCAGTGAAGTAAAGAGCTCTACAAAGAACTGATTAAAAGGTAGTGAGGGAAGGAACGCAGACTTCTGCCCCAAAGGAGCAGAGAACAGAGAAGTGAACGAAATGCAGCACATTTGCCTATCATAAAGAATCCTTACTCAAGGTTAAAACAGCAGAAGAGCCCATATTACTACCCCTTTGCAGAAAGTGGTTTCTCTACGTGAAGGTTTCAACCTTAGAAGGTTTCAGTTTGTCTGAAGGACACATGAGGAGATTTATCATCATCAGAGTCTGGGGGCAGCTGCAGCTCTTCCGGAAAATGAATTCCTGTTCTGAAATAACTGGTGAGGTTTTGAGTTTATTTACTCCCAAATTGGGATGAAAAATCAAAATCACAAAAGATTTCACAGATCTGAAAAACTGAAACACTTCAGTCACTGTCTGTATCTTTGCTGCTCAGAAAATGGAAGACTTCACACCTGTTTTAAAACATATCTTTATATACCTGTACTCCATAAGATGTAACTCTCTATTTGCCATCTTTCAAGAATCAACTACACCAAGCTGTACAGAACTGCAAACTGTGTTACTAAATCCAGAAGAGACTAATAAAAACAATCAGAAGACTAGAAAACATGACTTATCAGCAGAGACTGAACAAATTCTTGTTTAATCTACAGCATAGATGACTGGGAGACAACACAATAGAAGCCTTCAAACCCACGTTGGGAAAATAAGAAGAGGAAAACAATAAACAGTTCTCTATGTCCATTAGGGAGACACCAAGTATTAATAGGCTTAAACTGCAGCCAGGGAAATCTCGGTTAGACACCAGAAAAAAACAGCCCAGTAAAGAGAAAGAAGCCATGGAAGAGATCAACCCAGGATTTCATGAGGTTTCTAGACTTTCAGAACTGGTGAAACAAACATCTGTCAGAAATAATTTAGTTTAGTTGAACCCTCCCTTGGGCACAGGGAGGGACAACTGGACCAAATCAGTGTTCCCCATGCAGCCTTTCATCCCTTGGCTCCTATTGCCTAAGTGTTTGCCTAGAAGTTTCCAAGACAACGCACCTTGCTAATTTATATAAAAGTAGCGAGAATTTGGATGATCTTACACTGTAAAGCAATGCACTTATAAAGGTATTAGGATTACGTGTTAATAATATATGAATAATTTCTGGCTTGAATTGTGGCAGCACCTGGGAGCTGTTGTTAAGAGCCAGCACTCTGTTTTGCCTTACTTTCTGCAAACGTGGAACAAAACTATGATCTTTGCCACAAAGATCTCTGTTTCACACTTATATTTTAATGTCTGCATTTCTGCTGAATGGAAAAAAAATTAAGAAAAAGAGCACAAGGTTGCAGGTATAAGAGGTTTTTGTCTGTGATCAGAACATCTCGGAGACTACTTCTGTGTTTTCCAGGAAGAATCTGCCAGCATAAAATTCAACCTGCTCAGAGTTTGATTAAAATAATTTGATCTTCTCACTGAGTGAGATGCTCACTTCAAGAAAAAACATTTGTATCCATTGTGCTTTTCTTACCACTAATACCATAGTTCACCATAGCCTCATTTAAGTCCTGCTCCAGCTCCATTCATTATGAAATGAAGAATTGTTTCGGTTTAATGGATGCCAAGTAGTCCCCACAGACAGTAAGGCTCAGGCAGGTCCTGAGTCTAACCCCATCACTCCAGTTCACCAGGATCCCTTCCATTAATTGTCTGGTTCATTTGAGAGACCACAGATACACTCTCAGAGACTGAACAATTCCTCTTACCAATCATGGAAACCATCAAGCCCTCACTAAGGGTACAACAGGGTAATGCACGTGACAGGCCAGATAAAAACAGGACTACGTGTAGCTGTGCCTCTCCACAGACTGCAAAGCATTCCAGAAGCAGATTCCTCACAGCCAGCCCTGCTAACAATCCTGAGCAGGATTCATACTGCTGCCACCTCACTTTCCTGCTCTGATGATGGGAGTTTTCCCCCATAAGAACGAATTTGGTTCCAGCTAGAAAAAAATCCTCATGGACTTTGCCTGGTAGGCTTTAGCAAAGTTGATTGATGGACAGAGCCTGACACGAAGTCTCTGCAGCCTGAGCTTCGCATGCCTAACCCTGTGCAGTATCCAGAAAGTGTGCCTTCAACTATGTCCAAGAGTTATCCACACATGCTGATGCCATGCTACATGTTTCCTCATACTCCTGTCCCACTGAGACCTCCTCTGACTCTCCCAGACCATACACTCTCATCTGGTCTGCATAGCACCCATGAGGTAGACATGTCCTCCTGGAAACCAGGCACAAACTGGAGTCTTTCATCTTCTTCCCAAACTCCTAAAACTGCTGGAAGACCTTAATTCCTGTCAGGCACTAATGCAGTGGCTCTTCTGCCTCCTTCAAAAGTTGTTCCTCTAGCACTCTTCTGAATACACTTCTCCTGACAGCTCTCTATTTCATTCTCACTTCTCCATTAGTCTCTTCCTTGCTTTTACCATGCAAGCCGCTTGTAAGTCCATGCAAAGAACAAGCAGCCAAGGAGAGAAGGCTTTCTGTGCCTGGTGCGACAAAGGGGCATTTTTCTAAGCCATATGCATAATTTCATCCAGACCAAGTTCTGCTTCATATCTATCAGTGTTCTGATGAATTCTCATTGCTTTTGCTCTGACTTCTTGCCCCCATCGCTTTTTTAAATCTCATTTTCCTAGCCCTCAAACTGCTCCCTCTGCTTCAATTGAAACCCTTCGGAAGTGCTTCTTCTGAGCCTGGACCACTGACATCTATGTGGGACGTGAAACAAACCAAAACTTCACATTAACTCAGAAATCCACACCATTTCCAAAATGGTGCTTTGGGTTACATGCAAATTATTCCAAAATATGCGAACTTGGATCTCTGAACAACTTGATATGATCTCATGTTCGCATTCTATTTAATGCACCATCCCATTGCAAATGACACTGACCAGATCTATCAAGCACAGTTAACACTGGCATATATTACTAAGTGTGGCTGTGGCTCAATTGTAGTCATCTAGCATACAGAACTTCACTGCCTCCAAGCCATACAGAGAAATATTTTCTGTCTCTGCCATTGAAACTCATGGCACAGAGGAGGCCTGGTCTCTGAAAGGCTGGAAAACTTATGTTCAAAGGTTACAGAAAGGAAGCTGCTGAATTTTTTATGCATGTTAATGGAAGAATGTAATGGCATCCTGCACGGAGAAGACAGCAGCCTGGGTAGTGGAGATACCAGTGGTACAGGATGCAAGAAGCAGATTCCCAGCCCTTGATAAGAAATACAGAAAGGTGGAGTGGATTATTTGCCTGGAGCTTTCCTCCATCCTCTTTCCTGACACAGTTTGAAAATTACCAAACATGTCCTACCCTCTCCCACTTCCTCTCCTTGGTCAAAAGGATGATGACCAGCTTGGGATGCATCTGGTATCCGTCCTCACTGAACGACAAATTCCTGCCTTCAAAGGTGACATTGATCAGGTACCTGTAGGAAAAAGAGCAAGGAGAACATTAATGCTTGGGAACCAAACTCAAAACAAGAGCCTGCTCCCTATCCCTGCAGCTTACATCAGGGGAGTAGGAGCACAGTGCAAACAGTGGAAAATCTAAGAGGAAGGGAGTCAGAGAAACAGGACAATTACTCCAGGAACTGGCACAATCAGGCAAGGCAAGGCAACTGCCCCATGATTGAACGAGGAAGTGAGGTACTGCAGTGGCTCTCAAGGAATTCCTAAAAGCTACACACACATGTCCCCAGGGCCCCCACCTTCCCCTTACCACAAAGAGCAGAGGGATCCATAGGAATCAGCTGTGTAAACACACTCCACAGCCTACACTTTGCTTACTCTCCAAATTACATACCATTTGAGGACAGTGATGGCTTGCAGGTGAAGCACTGGAGACAGCCTCCCTCCAGCCCAAATATCGAGATAACGATTAGGGAAGCTGTGGAGAGCAAATGAAGGAGCAGTACACCTGCAAGAGGCTCTATCCCTATCAGAGCCAGCACAACTCATGGGGCTCAAAGCAATTCTATGAAGGAGCTTAGGAATAGGGACAAGGATGTTGAGAGAGACCAGTGAAAGTCCTGTTTCCTAGGGACAGAATCATGCCTTACGCCCAGTAGGATCAAATTAAAGGGTGATCTGTCCTGCAGCCAACATTAATGATTCTCTTTGTCTGGAAAGGTTCCTTCATTTCTGTGAGAGGTACTCCCCTTTTGGGCATCTCATGTCAACTGTACAAATGGAGTATTAAACAGTCCAGGCTTCAATCTCGTTTATCCTAAAGCCTCTTTACCCAGCTCTGGCAATAGGGAAGACCTTTAAGTGGACTGAGACTACAGCTACTCTCATTTCAAGGCCTTGCTGCATCATGAGAGCATGTTAAAGTGGTGTTGCTCTAAATAAGAACCAGGACTATTGTTTTCATAACTGTCAGACCATCCAGAAAGACACTGTGGGGAAGAGGAGGAGGCAAATATACATTTCACAGTTCAGTGGTTTATATGACATCTCCGTGGCACTCTGACAGTTTCCCCTGTTCATATATTTCACTTCAATTCACAATCCTGTTGCATGAAGTAGATTTTACCTTTATAAACCTGCTCTGGCACCAGTAGCATCACATCACCGTGAGAGGCAGAGGTGACCAAGCTGCCTGCAGGGCTAGCCCCAGGACTCTGTCCTCCCCTGCTTTGCACAGTTCGGTAAATTACACAAGCAACATTTCTGTTACAGACATGAAAGGTTCTTCTGCTCTATTACACCATGACATCAGGAAACATTTCCTAATATTCAGCTTCAATACGTCCCTTCTGAACTCAACTTGAACCAATTTAAAGAAAATAAAAGAGAGGAAAAAAAATCTGTTCTTTCAGTGGGTTTCAGTCCCTGCACACAGACCTCCCTGGTAATCTAGTGGAAGCAGTAGTATCAGGGAAACTTCTTCAAACAAATAAAAAAGCGGGTCATGATTTCAGTTTCTTCCTTTTTCAAATGTTTTGTTCTAACTCCATTAATCAACCAAACTCATCTACTAATTCCCCAATGCCAAGTGCAGTCAGCAATTATATTTATTTCTAAAGGAAATCCCACACTTGCTCCATGTTGTGACCTTCAAGGGACATGCGCAGCGTTCGAAACATAGCCATAAGGGAGCCCAGTGTGAAACATCTGCAACAGGATGATTTGCAAAGGCAGACTATTAGTTATTTTCCAAAAACCAGACCCATTCAGCGCCCAAACACTGTGAAAACCCCAAAACATCACCTATGTGGAAAATCTCTGCCATGCAATTATTTGTAATGGCGTCAAATATTCCATGTCAGGACTACACATGCTCTTTTTCTGGCATTTCCTTTCCAGCTGCATGCATTGCTCTGGTACTGAGGAATGTCAGTCACAGACCACCACCAGGCATGTGCACCCTACAAGACCTAGTTAGGGCTCTGGTGGTGAGAAGGACCTTCCAGTGGACCAAGATTACATCTACATTCACTTCATGACTTCTCTGCACTGGCCACAAGGGTAAAGACAAAGAAAGTTTCCAAGAAGATGAGGATGCCATTAGCCTGATGGGAGTTGCAGCTTTATATGTCAGTAATGAGAAAGCAATGCCCGTATCTAATCAAACAGCAATATTAAATAGTTCTCAGCCTTCTTTCTCCTCACACCCAAGAATGATTCCATTATGGGAATCTCCTTTGCAGAGCCTGACAAGAAAAGTTCAGAGAAAACAGCAACAGACATGAGACAAGAAGGTGTAATTTCTGTTCATTTTCCCCCAGGAAGACTAGAATCACTAATAATAATCAAGGAAGGATCATCAACAACTCCGATCCTTGGAGCTGCCTTGAGATTCACGCTTAAAGCAGCACTAAAATCCTTTGCTTTGCACCTCAATGACTGAAATTAGTCTACAAATTTGGCAAAATAACCCTTCAGAGGATTTTCTCTCAAACCCCTCAGTAATATGTTTATGAAAGTTTGCAGGAGGAGTGCAGAAGTGGCTTCTGCCCCAGTTGTCCCTGCACTCCTGCACCTTTTTGGATCTTGCCACCTAACACGGATGCAGGGCGAGAACAGCACACAGGGAGCTGCGGGGCTTATTCGGGTGCACTGAGCTTATGTGACAAAGCATTAGGGCTTGAAGGACTCCCCACAGGCCAAGTCAGCAGCATGCTGCAAGGCAGCCACACTTGAATGGCTCTGCCTTCCATCATTACTGCAGCAACAGTCATCCCCTTCAGCAGCAGTGCTACCTTGGTATGCCAGCATTACTGCTGCCTGCTCTGGCCAGGGGCATTTGTTTCCTCCCTACAGCTTACACATACTCCAGTCCCTAAACAAGCAACCAGGGGGCTGAGAGACTCCCTGAAACGTCTGAACTGAGCCACTAGCTGTAACAAGGGTGCAATGTGAGGGCTGCAGGATGAAACTATGCCTGTAAAGATCTTAATCCATGAGTCTCTGGATGTTTGTGATTCCAAGATGGAGAGACACAGAGAAAGAGAAAGGGGGCATGGTGGGGGCAGACAGAGGCAATTTAATTTAATTTAATTTGCTAGAAGCACCTTTCAGCAAAAGATTTTGCTTATGTGGGAATTTCTGGAGCTGCTTGGTGCTCACAGAAGCACTTTGCCAACCTAGTGGAGATACAGCAGACACAATGCCCAAACTCAAATGGGTGGGAGCAAAACATACATGACACTGTGAAACAGGCTGACATTGTCAGCCCTGTGGTACAGACAAGCAGGCAGGATGAAAGAAAGAAGGGACATGCCCTTGGGCATAAACCAAATCAGACTCAGGGGGACTCAAGTCCCCATCCTGTGCTCTGAAGTAACATCACCCGTCCTAGATGTAAGGCTGTCAGCCCTTCAAGTTAATGGAAAGTGTTTCAAAGGCTGTTTGGCATAGGAAATAGAGCATTAAAACCACATCAGATGGCAAATTTAGGACCAGCAAAGAGATTATGACATTTTAAATGGTTTCAGCCAGTGATGGAGAAAGCCCAGAGAGGCAAATGTGGCAGGCACTGGGGGTTTGAGGGAACACAGAAAGGGTGCTAACAGAATTTTTCCCTGCTCCAGAGACAGATGTGAAGGAGACACATTTGAAATCAGCTCTAACCACTCCTACTTCTGCCCCCAGTGCCTTGCTAAGAATCACTTCCTCCTAAACCTGCCGATTAGAGGGACAAAATTGGACATTGTGTCGGTTCAGTCCATCACACTCCCTGCCTCACATGTGTGCCCCTCCACACGCACACACATACACACTCCCCCTGTGCCCTATCAGCGCTTGCTATGCTTCAATGAGAGAAGCAGCCTGTCTGAAATGGTGTGATTATTCTAACATCGATCGCTTCCCTGAATGAGACAGACCATGTAAGTAAAACAGCCTCTCCACAGTTAGCACTGGGGAGTCATCTCAGCAGCCCACCACACGAGGGAAAAACAGGTTGTAGGTAGAGGGTGGGGAAGGAAAAGCTGTTGGATACCTCTGCCAGAGAGTATTTGCAGGGTAAAAGGCAGGTGGAGCGTGATGCACGATAAAGGGACGGGGACGCAGAAATTCACTGTAATGGGAAACACCAAGGCCAATCACAACAGCAGTCAGATTAAGGCAGTGAAAGGCCTTTAACCCACAGAATCAGCATGGTGAAATAGCTTTTTTTTCCCCCTAGAGACAGCATTAAAACCCCACCAACTAGATGTGTCAGGGAACAGGCCTGCCCAGACTCACTTTATGCCCAGGACAGAGCAAAATAAGGCACATTACTGCATTTCGGTACAAGTGCCCACAGCTCCAACCATGTTCCCTCGCTCAGCACCAGCAACACCTACCCAGCCTGGCCTGATGTAAACAGCCTGGGCAGAGTACATCTGTCCAGCCTCGCAGCAGGTCCTGCCCACCCCTCACACCCGCCCCTGGATAAGGATGGACAGAAAGATAGGTGGACTCAAAGAACAGGGACAAGGGAGTTTAGGACCAGTATAGCTATCTACAAATGGGAATCCTGATGTTCAAGTGGCAAGTGATTGACAGATAAAGATTTAACCAGCACTAACTACACTATTAATACCTTCTGCTCTCTGAGAAGAATCTGAGAGACTGAAATATTGTAGATTTTTTTTTTAATGAGAAAACTGCAGCTAAACCCTTCAACTTCTGATTTAAACCTCCATTCTCCAAACCCATGGAAAGCTTAAAATAATACTGATATTATTTCTCCATACCATTGTTCAAAAATTCCATGACTGCTTCTGCCTCAGAGGACAGCCAACTCTTGCACAACAGCCATCCAGACATGTGCATTAGGTCTCTTAAGGTAAGATAGTCTCCACAGAATATCCAATCCAATTGCTCAACCCAAAAAGAGGTGAGAACAGGCTCTGCCTGGACCTTGGATCAAATTTTGCTATAGCTGCTACTAACCCTAGCTGAGCCTTTCAGAGGTTCTCCCATCGCTCACTGCTCTGCACTGTCCCCCTCCCGCTGCTGTGCTGCCAGTGGCTTGTGGAGCTGTGAAAGGTGGGCACATCTGGTTGTGTCTGTGTAACATCTGTCTGGTGTCAAGTACAATTTAGAGGAAAAGGATTCCATGCAAAGGCCATGAGTGGAGCTGATTTTATGTAACAAGAGGCATGGACTCTGTTCTTTCTACTCATATGGAGAACAAAACCAAAATGAGATTGGAAAAAAGTAGACTTTTTTCCCACTAGTCAGTAAACCACTGGCTAGGAAAATTAAATCTTAAAGGAACATTATCTTACTGATTTTCATTTGTTTCTTTCTCTTTCACTATCAGTGTTACCACTGAATATGGGGAAGTGTACCTCAAGAAAGAAAGAAAGTGTAGAAAAGAGACCAGCCAAATTCCAAACTGTGCGGCATCCTGCACCAGAAAATCTGCCCAGGCTACAGCCTAAATTACTACTGGGAACCAAGCTGACCACTAGCTTTAGAGAAATGCCCAGAGCTCAAGACTGTTTTCATTAACCAAAAGGGTTAGGATATCACCTAGATTAAAAATATCCCTCAGGCCAAAAGATAACCGAGATATAAGAAATTAATTTGGTTTGTCTTTGCTGTCCACACCTTTTTAGAAGATAAGAGGGCAGGTACTGGGATCGAATGAATCACTGATATTCATCCTACATCAATGGAGCGATACTGTTCCATCCCCTGAGATTGGTCCCTCACCTTAGGAAGATGAATCTTCTTGGTGTTTGATTCTGACCTCTGAAATAACCATTTCTGATGGAAGACTAATTTCTACTGAACTGTCTTTGCAGTTTCTTCATCATATTCAGCAAAGCTGTTTTGAAAGCAATGGTGTATGTGTGCTGAGACTTCCAAGTGACAGCTCCTATATAGAGTGGAAGGTTGAATCTTTTCCATCACTCCCTGTCTTAATCATAACAAATGGTACTTCCACTTTATTTCCCATTTCTTCTATTTATCTACCATGAATTTGTCATTTCAGAAAGACTCTGAGATGACAGTTCCTGGGGACTGAGGATATATCTATCCTTAGAGGATGTAGGGAGCCACAGCAATGGCAGGGCTGCCTTCCTACACACATTGCTTGATCCTAATGAGACAGGACCACTCCTGAGAACAAGAAGCAAAGCTCACTTTCCACAGTCTGAGCAATCCCCAGCCTCACTCCTGAAAATGTAAGCGGAAGCTCATCATTGCGGTACTGGGTTTTGCACAAAGCAGTGTGGGAACTTATTGTACAGGGCCAATAAATTACCTCTCAGTGGGAAATATGGTGTCAGCTCCAACCTGGGGCAGGTAAAAGACTGCTTGTCCAGCTGCTCTAGCAAGCTTCAGTTTTCACGATAACATTTTCCTCCATGTATCTAGTATCACTTCAGTTTTCACGATAACATTTTCCTCCATGTATCTAGTATCATCTAGGATCTGATCTCCCATTTGCTTTTCATCCTATTTAGTCAGTGTCATTTACAGAAATTGGACCATTCAGGTCTAGTGGCATTGCACACTCCTCTGCCAGGGTGCTGTTTACCATACCAAGACCAGACTGTGAGACCTGGGTCACTTGTAGGAAACATAAATATACATTAGGATGAGGTGACCTGTTTATGGAAGAAAGGGCAAGATAAATCTTCATTTTGCCCCATCTGCTATTCTGGTCATGGCAATATCTTGAAGACTCAACCAAAGCCAAATTTTTCTCACATATATCCTGACTAACCTATTTTCACAAATGTCAGAGCCATGAAAAATTATCCATCAAAGCAACTTTTTAAATGGGAGAGATAAGAACTTTGCACAATATTTTCTCATTAAGAGGTCAACATTTTGTCAGAAAGGAAAAGAAACACAAGATCTGGAAAATGTAGTAACATTGGACAGAAGATGAAGCTTCCGGCACAATCATGCTTCCACACAGTCTGGTCTGTTGCATGACACCTTCTGCCCTTTCTTTTGTGGACTAGAGCCCCAATAAAAACACATCTCTAATAGGCCACGCTGAAAAAATCCTACAAGGAACAGCATCACATCAACAGGGGAAGGAATATCATCAAAGATTTGGTTCAAGTTTCATAAAGAAGAAATAGGAATATAAAATTCCCATGCTCTTAATCATGAGAGACCACAAATAGGATTTCCATGTCAAAACATTCCACTTTAAACCCAAAATATTTGATTTACAAATATAGATTTCTGCCAAAATTCTCTTTTTCTTTTTTTTTTTGTCTTGATTTTCTTTTTTCCCCTGGGAAAATGACACAGTCCTAAGTAGCTAAAGAATATTTTTTTTTTACATCTTCTGACCTCGCTGAAAATAAAACAGAAATAAGGAAAAGTGTTTTAAGAGCATACTTTGGTTAAAGCTGGAAATATCTATAAATGTCATAGGAAATCAGTCTATTTTCAGAAAGGTTTTTTAGCCAAAAAAGCTTTGATAAAAACAAATATACTTCTGAATTGACTCACCAAACCTTTAAGTAACAGAAGACAGCTAACAGAAAATTAGCTTAAGGTCAAAATTGTTACAGTGACTACATAAAATAAAAACTAAATGTTCATTCCAAAATTGGATCAAGCTGCAAATCTTTACAGAGTTAATAAATTCCTGCCAATTACTTTTTTAAAGTATTATTTTTTATTGCTACGTCTTTACGTCCTTCCTTATTCATTAGGAATAGATAATGTATCACTTTTCTCCAAAGCTAAACTAGTTTTCAAGGTATTTTTCCCACTTGAAGGACTAAAAATCAGCTTACATGGGGAAGTAAAAGCACAGAAAATTACATTTGTCAGAACTGTCAACAATGGGTCATAATTATGTCTCGGCACCAACTAACAGGTCACTGATGTAACCCATACCATTAGGATCAGACAAATGCCAAAAGGTTAGGAGATGTCCTTCATATCTGTTTATCTACCTTAGGGCACAGTCATACAATCACTGGTAGGAGAAGCAGAGAGAAGTCAAATGAGGATCTTCACAGTGATTTTTCATCCAGGATAGTATCTTTCAAGCTCTGTCAATTTGCAGAGATGTAAAAAAATATTCCACTTGAACTACTGTCCCTATGCAGTGAATTTAATTCCACTGACAGCAACCTTACTTTTCATAATCATTTTTGTACATCCACTTAAAATCTCCCACAAGGCTGTGGACCACAGCTTAAAAACCCTGGCTGAATAGATGTGCATGTCAAAAACCTCTTTACTCTTCTGAAGGTGGCTTGTGTGCTGGTATGGAGTTAGCCAGCAGAGCATCTCAATATTTACCCGTCTACCTGGAGCTTGTTCCAGTTTCTATCCTGGGAGCCAAGACCAGCAAGCAGGTGAACACATCAGTTTTCCTATAGAGCTTTCACGACATTTTTGCTTGTGGAAAACCACTCAAATCTGCCAGAAAAGCCTGTCTGACTGCTGCCAGAAGACAGGCAAAGCTAAACCAGCTGGAGAAACTGAAATAAATCCCTTTATTACCTTCTCAGAAACAGCAGGCTAACTTAACTTTGACCCAAGGAGAAACCACAAGCAATTTTGGGATTATTTGAAGTTTATCAAGTGTTGAAAGCATTCACGCATTTGGAAGGGCATTGAATTCATAGTGCTGGCAGGAGCAAAGTCATTGCCCGCAAGGAAACTCACTCCAAAAAGTGTGACTGGATTTTCCTGGGTCCGTAGCAGTTTGGCCAGGCTAGCACCCTATCACTTTCTTCCCTATCACATCTCCAAGGGGGAACCGATTCAAAAAATAAACAAATAATCACTCCTGTCGGTAACTGGGGAGGGAGGATCTGGAGGCTGCTCTTCCTTTGCCAGAGAAGCTGCTCTCCCTATGCTGCTGCTCCCTTTCCTTTCTCCCTTTTTCTCTCCCTCTGTGGGTTGATGTTTCCATGGAAACATGTTCTTTACTGCTGCTGAAATTACATTGCATTTAAAGCATTAACCCTTCCTTGGGCTGAGGAAGGTCTCAGAACGACTAGGGTTCTTTTTCTTTTTATGTTCCCTCTCCCCTTTAAACTTCCTTATGTTTTTTTTCCCTTGCATCATTAGGAAAACTCTTCCTTCTCAAGGAGGCATCCCAGCTAGCATTTGTCTGACAAGGAGCACAGGACGCATTACCAGTGGGGTAATGTCTAAATTAAGATTTCTTAGTTCTTTTTCTTCCTTTTTTTCTATGCAAAACCTAATGCATTTCTCTCCACACTACACGCAAGGAAGGAAAATGCTGCAGTAGCAAATAAAGCGAAGAGTAAGACAGAAGGAGAAGCAAGAAAGCCACAAGCTGGCACATGTGGAGAACACAGCTTTGGTTAATACCAGAGCTGAAACCCTTGTAACCACACACTGAGCAGCAGCTTTGTCATTGCAAAATGCCATAATCAGACCTCACCACTCTTCCTCGAGCCTGCCTCCTCTTCCTCTTCACAGTCCTGTCTGTAATTAGTCACTCTTATCCTCATTTGCAGTTAGCACTCCAAACACTACTGAAACACTGCAATTAGTACCCTCCTCACCATCAGCATCTTCCTTGTGACACTGCTTCTCCACCCAAACTGCCATCTCTGCTGTCCTTCCCATTGGCCATCTGTTGGCAAGTGCCACTTTCATCAGTACTTCCAACACAGCCTTCCATTGCTCTTACACTGCTGCCTTCACGGCAGCCAGTTAAGCTGCACGATCACCGGCACTTTCTCTGCTCTGACTGTGACAATAAGGCTCTTTAAGCCAAGATGTCTCATCTGGGTGCTCCCCAGACCCCAGGTCTCAACTGAAAAACTACCCTGCAAATCATCAGTCCTTAGCCTTTGCTTATCCCCACCCCAGTCACCACAATAACACCTCTGTGCTCTTCTTCCACTTACATCATCCCTTTTTCAAACAGTGGGAAAATACAAAAAGGGAGATAAATACCAAGAATTTCCTCCCAGTCTTTCACATGGGTTCCTATATTCAGGCATGCCTCCTTTTTGCCCCAAAGTCCCATGACTCGACAGCTTGCAAACTCCTTTCATTAATTCTACCTGTATAGCTACAGAATCCATATTGCCTTGCACCATCTATTTTGGGTTTCCCAACACACACTGAATACTTCAAGACTATCTCACCATCCTCAACTCTTGCCCCAAAAGCCAAGGTGTGAAGCATCCTGCTTTGAGCTGGGTGCGCATGTAGTGCCGTGAGGATGGATCAGTGTGGGAGGAAGATGCTATTCTGAAATGAATGATAAATATGGATAATAAACTCAACCTAAGTCTTCTATGCCTGTCTCTAGTGGCTTCCCAATATGGGAGACAGAAATATCATGGGTACATTTTGAACATGGCTGGGAACACTGCCAAAGTCCTACTCAGAGTTCACACATTTACATCATTTATACCACATCCGACTTGTGCATTGTATTATTAACTATGTAGAGTGTTTTGTGATGTAGTTTGCAGTCCAGGCTCTGTTAAATCAAGTGGCAATCTTTCAGTAAAAGAGAGAGAGATCTAGGGCTACACAAGGCATTCCTAGGTACAAGGAGGGTAACTATGCTTGCTGATACGGTCAGTGCACTCCTATGTTCTCCTACAAGTGCTCTGGAAAACTTTTTGGGATCCATCCCTGAGGCCTGACAGGTGCAAAAAGAAGAAAAATATCTGCCTTCTGATTAATAATTCACCTCCTAGACCAGATTAGTAGTGACCGAATATTTTTTCCCTGCTGCTAAATGTTCAGGGGCCTCTATGAAACACAGAGATGAGGTCCACCTAACAGGTGCCCAACATTTCACTTAAAGTACTCAGGCTTCTTCCTCAACAGTGTTGGAAAAGAGTTTGAAGAGTAGACAAACAACATGTAACTGAAGAAATTATGTTTGTCTAGAACAGGGTAAAGGCATTTCCACAAGGAAAAAGGTAGAGCACTGCTGAGAGATCAGACTTTTTGCAAACATTGCTGAGACATCAGGCTTTTTGCTTTCTGTTGGGCAGATCACATTCTGTTGTAGCTGGAAATCCTCACTTTCCAGGGATTCATCCAAAAGAAGAAGAGCTACAATGACCTAGTGCTGTGACTTTATGGTTTTGTAAATCAATAGTTTTTCCAACAGTCTGAAAAGACTTGACGTTATAGTCCATCACCTACTCCACATGTCCAGTTTAGACTCTGTGACTATTATGGCATCTGAGGTCAAGCAAGCAGCAAGTGACTCAGATGCCTGGTACACACAGGCAATGGGGAGAGGTAACCACCTAATGCATAGATTAGGTGTCTGCAGCAGGCCAATTGAATGCAGTTGTCTACATAAAAAAGAAACACCCCAGTGTTTCCTGAAAAGTGAGAAAGAAAAGTGAGAGTCTACTGTATCTCTGGTGAAGTAAATGTGCCATTTTACTCTAGTGTTGCATTTGATCTTGAATTACTTTTCTGCTTCTCCTCTGAGAAAAGGTCACTTTAAAGAAGCCTCAGGCATTGTGTCCAGTAAAAAACTCACAGGAGGTCTGAAATAAGTACAAGGTCCAAATTTGAGATATATTATCTGAATCTTTTCCCTTCTCCTTCCTGAACAGTGAAAGCAGGAAATCTCACAAGAATGTATCTTTGCTCAGGAAGCTTATAGGACTCCTTGGTCCTAGAAATTATGTAAACAAGGTTTTTCAGCAAGCATCTAAGGATCCTAGGCCACAGTGTCCACTGCGGGAAGCCTGAACAGAGCAGAGGTGGAAACAAGAAACCATGCCAGGAGTGAGACCATTACATTTCCATCAGAGGGTTTATCTCCACATCTGTTACCATACCACAGTTCCCATCAGTTAAATTACTTCTCAGAGTACAGCAGTGCTTTTCAGAGATATCCAGGCAAGTTCATTTAATTTAATTTGAGCAGAAATTCAACTGGTTTCACCTTTAATTTGTGCTAAAGCTAACAAACTAAAACCTAATCCACAAATCTCACACATAAGATCTGATAGATTGTAGACTCACCTTTGAAAGCTTGGGAACTAGCATGAACACCAGGTGGAACAATGTGGGCTCTAGTTCTGGCCTGATTCAGTACCTTTGGCTGCATCATTCCCACAGATCTTGCTGTGCACATATTGTGGCAGCGTATGAGTTGCCTGCACCCTTTTCTGTTGGCAGCAGTCACTATGATCACTTCAGAAAACGCAGCCTCCAGAGGAGGCACGTTTCAGAAATCTCTCACTCCATTTTCTCCAACATATCTTGGTACTTATACATCATTGATTCAGACTCCAGATGCTAAATGACACAGTCCTTTCAAAAAAATGAACTCCAGTGTCATACAAGCACTGCTCAAAGCCATAACCTTGAGGAGATGGCCATTAGCTGTAGCTCCCCTCCACAGCTTCAGACCACCCTCGCTCTAGCAGGACCCACAAGTCCAAGACAAAGACATCCCTCTTGTCCAGGGACAAGGTTTTGAAGAAGCAAATGGACCTCCCCTACCCACACACTAAACTGAAAAGTAAACTTTTAATGAAAAAGAAACCAAATCAAAACCCCAAACCCCAATGGGAGGATCTGAAATTCTTTGTGGATTATGACTTTTCCATGGCAACAGGCTTGAGAAACAGGACGGCTGGGGAGGGGGATGAGGAAAGGGAGAGGGAGGGAATGGGAGGCAGAGCACTGAGGAGGGAGAAAGCAGCACTGGTACATTGCCATGGAAACCCTCTTGCATCGACAGCCAACTGCCTAAGTCAGTCAGGATCTTAGAAATGGACTTGGAGTGGGGCCTGGAAAGGGTTGAGGGAAGTCACCTGACCGGCCTCGAGGCTACCTCAGCCCCAAGAACCCCAGTCCCACTCCTCTCCCCCTTCCCTGGCAGCCTTAACACTTCTGCTGCCCTCACCTCCACCTGACAGAGCCAAATTTGGCCCAGCTGAAGAGTGGGAGGAAATATGGATCAGCAAACGAAACAACCAGAGCGGGTGGGAAAGGAGAGGAGCAAAGAGGGATAATTGGTCTGGTAGCTGTTGGTTTCCTTCCACCTTTCTGGATCGATTTGGACAACGCAGATGTATTTGTTTTCACACCCCAGATGGCTGTAGAAAGAGGATGTCACTCCTAATCACTGAAATCGAGATGGAAATGTTACTTCCCTGCAAACTTAGCTACTGAGGAAAGAAGAAGGGCTTTCTGACTAAAGTTGTCCAGTTCACGATTGTATGAGGCCAGGTCCCTTTCAACTGTGTCCCACTCAGTACATATATCCCAATCTATCTCTATGACATGACATATGCCTCAATGTTGCAGCTCAGTGAAAAATTGGAGAAGATTCTGTTAATGGAAATGAAGCACACGGTGAATGAAAACAAGTTAATACTGCATTTTAACCCTCTTCTGAAACACTCGGTTGGCAGGCAGCTCAATGGAATGAACAATCAGCCATTCACACCCCTTTGCACACTGTATTTCACCAGAAGCCTTTGGCTGCTCTAAGAAATAGAGTTTGGAGAAAGAACTTTAAAAGGGCTGACAAATTCTATGAAGCCTTGCTAGTATTTATAGTTGTACCCTTAGCTTGGTAAGGGATGGATGAGTTGTTTCAGGCTGCAGACGGCTGCAGACGGCAGGAAGGAATTGACTCCTACTCCAACCACACAACTGGCTAAGCAAATTGTGGAGGACGATTCCCTTCTCCTGAAGCATCTGTTGTCACCGATCTGATTGCACAATGAATCAGTAGTATGAGGACAGGCTGCTGTGAGGGTGGGGGAAGAGAGAGAGAGAGATTGCAAATCAGGCAGTTATAAAGAAAGGAGATGCCAGTTTCCACTTCATCACAGAAAAGGACATGGATCAAACAGAAAGGGCCTGGTTTGTATACTTCTAAGTTATGTGTCTGGATTACTACTGATAATACAGCACCAATGAAGTAGCTTAACTTTTAATGCAACAGTAGCTTGGTTTTCCTACATATATTTCAGAGCTGGGGATCACGAAGTGCTCTCTGCTCTGATCATTCATCTCTCTAAGTCATCTCTACTGATGAAATAAAGCAGCCAGCCTGCAGACAATGTTGCAGGAGAAGAAGAATCCCTGCCCCTATTCTCAGAGCCCAGTCACAGCTCTGCTGGACAACCAAGTGATTTGTTTGCACTGCTCTATTTGTTACTGAGATTGGAGCCCAATCCCAGGTCTCCAGACTACTTCTAAGATTACCTAGTCATGTTATGTGGGATAAAGGGAATGAGAAAGGACAGCAGCAAAATTTTTCCTAACTTTCCTGATGAGGGAAGAGAAGTTGACTGACTCGTCTGAGCTCCATAACTTCCATAACTTCTATTCCTGTCTTGTTGTAGTGTTCTATTTATCTGTTTCTATATTTATATGTTTTAATATGTAGTTCTGTATCCCCAGTTTAACTCTACCCTCACTCCCTCCATTCTCCCTACATACGGACTCAAACCACTCCTATCCCTCCCTAAACCACTCCCACCTCCCCTTCCCATTGGCCATTCCCCAATTCCCTCCCCGAATCCTGGACCCCTGTATAAACCCATGCAAACAGGAAGTCGGGGTCAGACCCTGTCCTGGACCCTCCTGGGTTTGACCTCCTCTGGAGCCTCATGGCAACAGAGGATCAATAAACCATGTATGTCCACCACGAGGGTCTCCATGCAATCCTTTACCCTTCGATGATTCTTTCCTGGATGGACTGAGCTAGCGAAAGACTAAGAACCAACCCAGGCATTGCATCACTGTCTGATAGAAAGCTACCACAATAATGCCTTCATAAGCTCAGCATCAGAGTGAAAAGCGTCACTAATGGCCTGGATGCTTACCTGAAACCAGTCTGTATTTTGGAGGAAGAAAAAGGAGATTATAATAAAGACCTGTTAGAGACTTCGGCAGTAAACCGGTCAATGCAGAAAAGAGCCAGCATGGGATTAATTTTTTTCACATGGACTCTGATTAGGAAACAACCCATAAATCAAGGCCAACTCAGTGCTGATTTCCAGATCTGACAAGATCTGACAAGAAGCTCAACACGACCTGGCAATGTGCATTTCCATCACAGAAATGTATTGAGAAGTTTCTGGCAAGTCTGTTCAGTTGGGGACAAATTTCAAACACGTGATCCCACAAAGAGTGTTTCTATTCAGGCTGGGCCCCATTAAAATTTTGAACTAAGGTGTTGGAAGTCATTCTGTAGGTCAGTATGAGGGGTGATATTGGGGAAAGGGAGTAGGCCCAGATGAGTTCAAGTCTGGACTGTAGCTAGCTGTGAGATGTGGTCTGATTAGGAGCCTGAACAAGGCACCATGCCCCATGGGCAGGAGAAAGCCAGGAAGGCTCCCACTCTGCTCCAGTTCTGACTCACTAGATAAGAAAACACTGTGATCCCTACCCAAAGGACAGAAGTTCCTCTCTTCAGTAAAGCTGCATCTTAGACTTCATCAAAGGTGATGAAGAGAGGACAGTGCTCAGCCCAGAGCCCTTCACTGTGCATACAATAACTAACAGTGCACCAATAAAAGGAACCAATGTCAAGTACTTTCTTTCTGACTTCGCCATCACAATTACTCTTCAGCAGTATTCTGCAACATAGGATGCACAAGTCAAAAGAGGACAGAATTATTTTTTGTCACCCAAAGTCTGGTTCCAAGGACCTTCAACTTCTGAGCTCAGCAGGGCCTCCCAGCCAGCCCACTCCCAGTTATTTACTGGTCAGAGACAATACCAAACAGGAGCCTGCCCCTGGAAGCCAGACTGTTTGTGCCTGGCATGGAACTTTTTTTATCCCTGTATCCTCTGCACCTGTGCCTGGCTTCCCAGAAATGGATAGGCTATTAAATATGGACTTGTATCACTTACAAGAGCTTTGCTGGCCCATCTGTGAAATTACTGTCTGTCTTTTGAAGGCATGCACAAGAGATGTTCTTTCCTCCCCCCCCCAATCCTCCACTGACAGATCGGGTCTGTCAGCTTGTCAGCTCTCATTGGGCACTGTTTGACATCAGTCCACATTGGGGCAGTGAAAATCTGTTTGCAGTCAGCTCTTCCAATAGCTTCTGTGAAAGAGGGAAGGCTGACCCACTCCAAAACACACTGCCTCAGCTGGCTACAAAACCGCCACAGATGATAGTGGTGATAGAAAACAGCTTGAGACAGGGTGGCAAAGATACAGATTTCTTTTGGGTCTGTTGGGCAGGTCAAAGTGAATCCTGAGAGCTGGGATAGGGACCTCACAGCTCCTGGATCCCATGCAAAAACACTGCCTCAGACACCAGTAGTCAATGACTGCAGAAGAGGACATTTACACAGTGGAGGTTGTGCAGGGACGCAGCTCAGTGGAGTGGGCTCTGGAATAATGTTCTGAGCATCCCTGGCCTCTCAACTTGCAAATGTCATCTGTCAGTCCTTCCAGAGCAGTTCTGTCAGGGGCAGCTGAGAAGGGACACCAGAGGCTTAGCTAGGCTTGCAGGGCCTCCCAGAGGGTCAATTGCCATGGTACATCAAGTAGCCAGTCTTTCAAAATAGTGTTTCTTGACCCTGCTTTCTTAACATCTAAAAAATTAAACTGTTTGATATCCCTGAAAAACCTTCTCAGAATCTCTATAGAAAGCCAGAATCAAGGCTCTTGTGGCTATCATAGTGTTTTGGAATGAAAACATGAAATTATTAGGAACACTGAAGTTGCCATCATGTGCCACTTCTCTTTGATTCATCTTATTTTGACATGGGAAAAAACATGTGAGAATACCTGAGTTTCTAAGAAGCTGCTGAGGTGCTATGACGGGCAGTCATAGTGCAGTGTACAGAGATTTGCAAAGGGAACCATTTTGACAGGAAAAGAGGGAACTGTACTGAAAAATTATTGTATGGGTCCAGTTTCAGCCTTGCAGTTCCACTTCCATCTGCAAGCCCTCATTTAACTCACTGAAACTGTAAAGACTTTGACCCCATATGGCATTGCAGCCCTTGATTGGCAAAACATTTCTATAGATGAGCTCTTCAAATTGCAATTCTGCATTCTCCTGCAAAGTAATATTTGCTTAAGCCATGAAAGAAACTCTTGATTGTATTTCTGTGTCTAGACAACAATATTCCAGATACTCTCCTGTCTGATCATGCTACGTACTGTGAGACAAGCAAACACAAACACACCTTAAGATGAAAATATCACTACAGAAAACAAGATTTTAAGAGTCAGAGACAAATTCAGGTTAGAAGGGACCTCTGTAAGCGACATGGTAGAGCCCTCCGCTCAAAGGAGGGCCAGCTTATGTAATTTTTCCCACCAATTTCCAAGGAAGGATCCAAACATCAAACTGTGATCATTAGCTTATTTGTCACCTATTGTTTCATCACAGCCACCCATTCGTACACCCCCACGACACATAAACAAAGAGTTTTTTAGCTCCACCTTCAAAAAAGAAGCAATAAGTCTTTTCACTTACTCTAACAAATATCATAATCAAACCAACTGAAAAAAACCATGGAGTCATCCCGCAGTTAGATACGATGGGTAAAGAGTAGGAAGAAGGCTCGACCAAGAGAGGAAAAAGTGAAGAGCAAAAAATGTGAATGTAGAATGGTTGGATAGAGAGGTGTGAGTGTTGTGACGTGTAATCTTTGGATCTGTGATAGCAGTATTTAGAAATATTAAAAATGTCACAAACAAGGATTAGTTTTTCTGAGCTTCCTGGCCCAGCATTTCAGAGCCAATGTGTATGGACAGTTGAGCTAAGCAGTCGTGTTTTAGATAGTGCTGGGAACTTCCTTGCTTTTGTAGTCTCCTTCCCATTGAGCCTCGATGGGTGTCAGCTGCTGCTGGGGTCCCAGACTACAGTATCTGCTCTCCCACCACTTCAGTCAAGAGCTAGCCCTAGGCGTAGGCAGAGGGACTCATGGTATAACCAGCTCAGGTGCACAGCTGTAACAGTGAAAGAAAACTAATAAAGATATTGGAGAGAGAGCTGCAGTTCCTTTCCTTGCACCAGGACACATAGTAGAAAACAGAGGGATGAAAGGCTCAGAGTGAATGGTAAGCATATGGCCAGATTGAGGCACTTTAAGATGAACCTTTCTCCATTGCAGAGCCGCCCCCTCTGCGATCAGTTTCATCACTAGCCATGACAATGGTGACAGAGGATTCCCAACCTAGAACAAAGCTATGACAGCATCTGCAATTCCATCCTATCATTGCCCAAATGAATTTCCTGTCTCGGCTGAATTGATGCATGAGACTTTATAGCCCCTATCAAGCACTGTGTAAAGGCTGGGGCTAGTCCTATTCAGAAAGCTAGCTAAACCATTCTGGTTTCTTTTTAAGGTATTTGCCATAATATTCTCTTAAAGAAGCTATTTCTGTACTTAGACACTGTATTAGACACTGTATTTTTGCGTCCTCTCCTTTTAGTCTTTTGCCTTTCACACATTTTACCTCAGTAAATAACATTTGTTTTTGGAATATTTAAGAGGGTATGGCAGGATCAGCAAGGAAGTCACAAGAAATTAGTACTGAGAAGGAAGAAGTGTCAACAACTCTCAAATATAAAGGTGGAGGCAGCTGAAGGATTGGGAAATACATGTGAAAGAAACAACTTCTTGAGAGCACCATGCAAAAGGTATCATTGTGGAGGGGAAGAGACATAGGTGAGAGAAAGGATGCATCTTGGTGCAGGCTTTGGTCCGTGCCACTTGACAGGGAGACATTTTCTCACTGCACGCATGGCAGTCCTAGGCTAAACTTCACAGAGTTTAATTCCCTTTAATAACAAGGTCCTCTTACCCAATATTTTTTGTGTGGTTCTTCTAGATGTGTCAGTATGACAGTTGACTACCTGAAGGAATTTATTATAAACCACAAACCGTGAGAGTTTGCTTTTTACTCCGATCTCCTAGTCATTGATGATCATGTGGAATAAAAGGAGTGGAGGTGGGGTGGGAGAGAGCTATGAGTCCCCATGCACAATGCAGGGCACCCCAGCTAGGCTGGCTCTTCAGGGGTGTGCAGCACGCCTGAAGAACCAGTTTGATATTTCAGATGAGAGCTTTAGGCAACAGTAAGCTCTGCAGCAAAGGGCTCAGCACTCACTTAAGACTAAAAATGGAGCACTTCTTATTAAGGAGGCTGATGTAAAGCCCAGAGCAGGGAGGGGGCAGGGGGGATGATGCATAAAGGAAGGACATGTGATATTCATTCACTAAAGGAAAACCAACAGCTAAAGAATGCATAAGGTTAATATCAGTTGCTTTTCCTTCCCTAGAAGCACCTCTTGGTGCTTGGAAGCCAAATTGGGTGGGGTGTTTTCTTCACACACATACAGCAGAAACATGCACCACACACCCCACCAGCCTCCCACAGTTTGAAAGATGAGCAGATAAACCATAGATAAACCATAGATTAAACAGAAGAGCTGTGCAGGGAGAAGTGCTTAACTCAGTACAGGACTGGTCCCAGCCCTGAAATCATCACCCTCTCCATCTCCAGGGCTGAGGACAGCTTTTCTGATGCCAGCCATCTCCAGCCCTGAGCAAACATGCAGCCACTCACTGCAAACTGAAGGGAAGCCATAGTCTCCATGAGAAGCACAAGCAGGGTGGGAACACCCACATCTTCCCTGTATCTCTCTCTCTTTTCATTATTCCTTCATTAAGCTTCTGGCTTTCCCACTCTCTCTCTAGGTGCTAGAGGCTCTCCCACTACAACCTCTGTGATTCATGGGAGCCTTTAGCTCCCGTGGTCCAGCACAGCAGTCTCACCCACACCAAGGGCAAAAAGGAAAATCTTCTCCAGGTCAGGACAGCTTCTAATCCTCAGACTACAGCCTGTGTAGCTCTGGGTCTGGTCACTGACAGTCCTTTGGCTCCAGCCTGCGTGCTGAGAGCTAGCCCCACTGCTTTCTGACTGGTTTATACCCTGGTTTCTAGGTGCTTCCCATCATAAATTGGCTACCCCTGCCTTCCCCTCCCCTCAAGGCACAGTGCAGCCTCTTTGCACAGTGGTACATGGCCCAGAATCCACGATCACTGCTAACCATAACTGAAAGGAAGAACCAATGGGGGAAAAAAGAAAGTTCATTTTAGCTTCAAGTGACAGCCTGGGAAACCTAACAAAGACAAAGCAGAAAGGGTGGCAAAGTAAGACAGATGGACAGACAAGAAAGATGGCACAAAATTTATATTTTCTATTACCCAGATGTAAACGGATTTGTTGCTTTGCAGCAATTTACAACAGCTGGAAACTGGTCTGCAAAGCCCCAGAGGGAACTAGGATGCGATCCTGTCCCAGAGAGGTGAAAAGGTAGATTCAATGCTGAGCTGTTGCTCACTGGGAGTCTTTCTAGATTCACAGCCCAGTCAAAATACTGGTCTCAGCATTTTCTTCACACCATGACCAGAAGGGCAGAAGAAGTCTGCTCCACTGACCACCTTCCTCCCCTCACCCGCCTCAGCCACGTGCATAACAAACTAATAATTTAGTCATGCATGTTCACCACACTCTCACTGCAGCCTACATGCTCACCCACCTGCTGCCAGAATAGGCACCCCCCACCATTGCCAGAGTCAGTCAGGCATGTTTCTTCTCCCACTCAAGCAGTCCCACTCAGCTCCATCCACACCCCAACTTTGTCTGCCTTTAACAATTATCTCCAGCTCTGGGAAGAAGCACTGCAGATATCCATCCCAGCCTTCTCTCTAAGCACTTATTTGTTGCATCACAGAACATGCCCTGAGCTGGAATGAAATTTCACCCTTTGCATATCCTTACTTATTTATACTTGCTGCCCATGCTGGTTGCCTAAGGGATGGGAAGGAAGTAGGAGGGTATTAACAAGTTCTTTAATGTGATACCTCTTAGAAATAGAGTAAGTACTGCTATCTGCATCACTATCTTTTGCTTGAGTGAAAATCAGGCAATGGACCCACTCAGGACTCTAATGCAGGCTGTTTTTCTATGCCCACATGACATGGCACACTAGGAATCTGGGAATCTAGGAATCAGCTGCTGACCCATCATTTCTGAAATTTAGTGCTCACACATTAGGCTCAAATTTTGCACGGTGTGAGATGGAAAGTGTTTTCAGACACTCTTCAGAGCTCAAGAGAAGGCAGTGCTCTTGCAGAGACAGAGCCTTTTACAATTCATATCCATTCTTCTACACCTTCACAGTCCTTTGGACGCATATATCTTCTGGTCTCTTCACTGCCTTCTGCCACTCGGTCCATCAAAATCTTCCTTTTCCTTCAAAAAGCCCACTAGTTAAACCCAGTAGTTAAAGCAGAGGGACATCAAGTTTTAAATGCCTTACTGTTCAGATCGAAGTCTTCCTAGGAAGGTGCGCAAAATTTGAAGATGTCATATATACTGATATAGAAGAAATTCTCTAAATCTCTTTTTTGTAAGTAATTTTATATCATAGAAAAATATCCTGCATGGGCAGAGCACTCAGACCCTCAACTGCACACACCCAAAACTGATGATCTGGATCTGCCAGGGGCAGTCCAGAACATGTGTCCTGACAACCTGAACCCACTGGTGTTTTACATGGGCACAGGCACCAAGTCAGAGAAAGAATATTTTTACCAAATTGGAGAAGGCATGAAGAGGAATTTAAGGGAAATGCAGGTTATCATGGGGGCTACTTGCTGGGAGGAGGATTTGCTGGCATGGGACAGGCAGTCATTTGAGCATGTGCAATGCAAGCCCTCACCTACCGCTGTCCCAGTGCAACGGCCCTCCCACTTCAGGAGGGGGCTCAGGGCTCTGTGCAGGGTGTTCTGATGCACCTGCACCACAGGACAGCCAGAGCAGTAGCTCCCTGCTGCCAGCACCAGCTGGGTCCCCGGAGATGGCCCTGAGCCTGCACAGCATCTATGTAGAATCCCAAAAGATAAGGGGCTAATGTGTGTATCTCAAACACCAAAAGCCAGATGGTTATGGAGCCAAGCAAGAATTGCTGGCAACAACAGACAAGAATTGCTGGTAATAATCAAGCATTGTTGGTAGTAACATGTTGTGGGAAAGAAAAAGATGTGGAGAAGGGGCCCATGCCTAAGTAGGGCAGCACTTTTCCAGGACAAACATCCTTTTTGTAGTTCATGGAGATAAGCACAACATAGTACCATGCAAGCACAGCAATGACGTCAAGAAGTGGGCATGGATTGTAGGGGGGTTCAAGACCACCCAAGATCCCCCAAGATTCCCAAAGCCCTCCAACTCATTTCCAGAAAGGTCTGAAAGAATGGACTGCGCATGATAACTACTTTGCATACAAAGCAAGAAGCTTGTCTTCAGGGTGGGGAAACCTATCTTTAAAAAGATAGCCCCACCAAGCCCAGGCGGCACCTCCAGGATCCTCGCCACCCCATTATCTGGATCAATACACTGGAACCAGGACTGACATCCCATCAGCCAGACCAATGCTAGAACCAGAACTGGTGATCTCTTTTTTTTCTCTTCTTTTTTTCTCTTTCCCACTCCTTAATTCTTCTCTTCCTTTCTCTCTTCCCTTTTACCCCACTCTTTATCCAAAACCCACTCCTTTGTGCTTATATAGTAGGTCACAGACTAGCATATCAATTTCCATGCCAAATGTGTAAATTACTAATAAAACTTTGTGAGTTTTTGTGGACCCTCTGACTTTTATCATTCCTTTCAACCACGACCATTTATGAAACTTGGGTCCTTCCTTCCCCTTAATGGGGGGGGATGTCACAGTCCTGAAGGAGCAACATGAAGTGGCTTTGTCATTGACATGTTAATAAAACAGGATGGTTTTCCAACTGTGCTCACCTGTGCCTGATCCACTTTGGGAGAAAGATGGGTGCGGACAAGGCCCACACCAGCAGGCAAAGTGAGAGAGCCCCCATGCTCTTCTTCTCTGGGCCAGGCAGAGACCCTGCCCTTGGCCTTTCCCATGCCTCTAGCATTTCAGCTCCTGACTGGCTGGGGACAAGTGACACAGAGGAGCCCCTTCCCACAGTTCCATCAGGCTAAACATTGCCCAGGGAACTGGGGGTGTTTAGCCTGGAGAAAGGGAGGCACAGGGGTGCCTTATTACTCTCTATAACCACCTTGTAGATGTGTAGGTGTTGGTGTCTTCTCCCAGGTAATAAGAGATAGAACAAGAGGAAATGGCCTCAAGTTGAGCCAGGAACAGGTTCCCCAAAGAGGTGTCACCATCCCTGGAGGAAGATGTAGATGTGGCACTTAAGATGTGGTGCCACTAGATGTGGTGCCACTAGATGTGGCACCACAGTTTAGTGGTGGACCTGACAGTGCTAGGCTAATGGTTGTACTCAATGATCTTAGAGGTCTTTTCCAACACTAATGTTTCAGCCTGTCCGTGGTATCCAAGCAGAGTGCTAGGATAGATGCAATTGTACTGTACCACCCTACAGCAGTTGCTCTTTGAGGTCACAAAAGTACCAAGTAGGATTTCTTCCCTAATACAAACATTTTGTGTGCATAAATAATATCACTCAGTGGACCAAATCAATTTTCTCTCATCCAGGTTCTCCCACCCTTTTCCTCTGGCTACTTGGGAATGTGAGCAAAAAAAAAAAATCTGCTCCAACATTTTCCCCTGGATTTTTCCATTACTGTCATGCTGAGAAACCAGAACTACATCCTTTCACAGCCAGATCACCAAGTTCTCCTCTCCACTGCCAAAGCCATAGAGCCAGATTTTATCTCAGCTCTGCCGGTAAAGTCCCATGATTCTGCTTGGTTTTCCTTTGCTGCCCAGTTCTTCTGCGGCACTCTATGACACTCTGATATTACAGATTTATATCATGATAATTAAGAGTCAAGCCTTGTATTGGGTCTGACCAAGACAGATTTCATTTTCCTATAGACCTCACAGCGCTGTGCTTTGCACTGATAGCTAGAGAGGTGTTGGTAACACACCAGTGTTTTGGCTGCTAGTGAGCAGTGCATGCACAGCATCAGCACAGTCTCTCCGAAATTCCCCACATCAAGGGGCTGTGGGTGGGCAAGATCCTGGGAGGGAACGCAACTAGGCCAGCTGACCCAAATTAACCAGAGGGATATTCCATACTCATATGATGGTAGCTCAGATATAAAAGCTAAGGAAAGGAGTAGAAAGAGGGGGGCATTTTTTATTTACAATGTTTGTTTTCTAGAGCAACCTCTATGTGTGCTGAAGCCCTGCTTCCTGGGAAGTGGCTGAACATTGCTTGCTGATGGGAAGTAGAGAACTAAATTTTTTTTTTCTCTTTGCTTGTGCATACACAAACTTCAGGTTTTGCTTTAGTAAATGGCCTTATCCCAACCTACAAGTAATTTTCCATTTTATTTTCTCTCCCCTGTCCAGCCGGGAAGGGGAGTGATAGAGTAGCTTCGTGGGCACCTAGTGTCCACCCGAGGTCAAACCACCACAAGCCTGAGTCTGTCTTCACTAAGACAGGTTTGCTGTAAAGGTGTACAGAGACTTATACGTCATGGGGCAAATAGATTCTCTCTCCCTAAAAGATCCCACCTGAGACAGAAACTGTGCTTCCAATTTCTATGATTGCTATAGTTAAATGGTCATACCACTCCATTACACTTAATTAATCCACTGATTGTTCCCATACCCTCTCCTAGAAAACATTAGCTTATTAACCCCAGTCACTCCTTCTAAAGCAGTCATAGAACAGAACGTTGCCTATCCCTAAATGCCAAGGTATTCATAATGTTTTGATTTACCAAGAGGCACTGCAAAATCTCTCAAAAGTATTTGAGCAGAGGAATAACACATAAGCCCTTTCAGAAGCATCATTAAAACCAGACAAAACTTTCAATCCATTTAGCAAAGTGCCTGGAGGTTGTCTTTTCAGAGGGAAACAGAAGTAAATACAGCATACTGAAATTGAATACACACAGTGCCACAGGCACCAACCCTCTTGCACATCATTTGAGATGCTGGTGTTTTTTCCTGTTTCCTCTTTTTCTTCAATCTATACTCAGTACATTTCAGGCTCATGTAAGGAGGCATCATAATAGCCCTGGAGATTTTTGTTTATCCTTGAGAAAGGTATAAAGTGGACAGCAACCAGGGAAGTTCCCTCCGTTGTCTGCTAAATATCGGCCAGGCAGGATCACTTATGTGCCAGAAGAAGTTCATAATTCAGCCCCACTCAAACTGCTGCCCCTTCTACAGCAGACAATTCACAAGAACTATCTGAGAACAGCTTCAGGAGACATACTATCAGCTCTGAACCAGACTGAGATCATCTCACAAGTCCTACCCCATTGATACTCTTAGGTATGATACGACAAGAGAAAATGGCCTTGAGTTGTGCCAGGGGAGGTTTAGATTAGATATTAGGAAAAATTCCTTCACTGAAAGGGTCATCAAGCCCCAGGGAACTGGTGGAATCACCCTCCCTGGAAGTATTTAAACCTATGTAGATGTGGCACTTATGGACATGGTTTAGTGGTGAACTTGGTAGTGCTGGTGGACTCAATGATCTCAGAGGTATTTTCCAACTTAAATGATTCTATGAATGTTTAGCTAACTCTAGTGGTGATGTTCAAGGCTGTACCACCTACTCTAAAATCCCTTTCCAGAGCACAGAAGGCAGGTCATGGAGTCCAAAGGAGTAATATTTTTCACTGTATTTTCTCCAAGAAGAAGCTGAGGGAGGGATGCATCAAATGCCAGAAGATGCTTGGCTAAATCTGGCCAAATCTTGCCAAATCTCCCTCAGCATCCTGACCCCAAACTTGTCCCCCCTTCCAATCTGCCACACTCTGTAGCACCTAGCCAGAGCTCTCACCTGGAGCATGTAACCTCAACTTGCCACTGGGCTTCTACAAAAAGCCCAGATACAAAACCCAGAAAATACAGTATCTCTGGCACTTCTTTCTTCTCACTAAAGCTTCCCATGTTTGGCGACAATTCATGAGCTGCATGAGTTGATTCGTTTTGGTGAGGGCAGGACTGCAAAATATAACCCTGTAGTCGAACACCCATGGTTGAAGCACAGAGGCAGGGAGAGAAGGAGGAGAAAGAGGACAGCTTGTGGAGAACTGGATTTTTTTTTCACTCTTTCATTTGTTTGTTCTAACTGTCTGGCTGGTTGGTTTTAGTTCCATGCTGAGGACTGACACTGATATTCTTCCATTGTGTGACATGTGTTTTTAAATGAGCCTTAAAGGTGCTGAAAGCCTGGGGTAGACATTTTTTTTTTTAAGAAACTTTGGGTTTAATTCAAACTGAAATAAAAAAATAGTTTCTCTGCCTGCTGACTAACACCCACATTTAAGACCCTACAAGAACATATTGCTCACCCAGTGAGCAGATCTTCCTTGACTTCCTAAAAGTGTCCCTGGAAGCCCACAGACAGAGATGAGATCTGCATTGCTGGACCTGGTACCACCATCTCTTCAGGCTGTCTTCTTCTTCCTACTGTAAAGCTTTACTTACAGATTCCTCTAGCTAAGCCAAACTGTCTTTCAGCGTGACATTTTCCATATCAGATGCTTATGCCAGGTCTGATATTTGAGGAAAATGGAAGTAAAAATGGTCTGTTCTTTTCCAAAAACAGGCTAGAGAAAGAAAGCTATTTTAACAACATTAAGAAAAAAATAGTGACCTTTATAAAAAGCTCCATCAAGTTCTCTGCTTTCAAGGGACATGAATTTTGATGAGAGAGGAAAGAAAAGGTTCATTTCACAGTGATTTTCCCCATTCTTGCGAAAACCTAGACAGGCCATAAGCCTTTGGAAAAGGCTTACAGTTGTTCAAGAAAAACTAATAAAGCTTTCAGAAACAAACAAACAACAAAAACAAACAAAAAAAAACCACTAGCCTTTCTCTTCATAAAATCCTCTCCTTACTGGGCCTTCTGTACTCTGAGGGACTACACATAAACTCAATTAAGGCCTGTGACTGGACTGGGGAACCAGGAGAAATAGGAATATACCTCTTGGGTTTGTATCTCATCTGATCCTGCCTGCTTCCTGCACACAGGGATCACTGGAAAAAGAGACTGGCTAAAGTCTCTTTCCAAAGAAGTAGGAAAGAGACAGGAAGGTGATCAGATACACCGGCTTGGGACACTGGGAGCAGTATGGGGCTAAAATGCTACATAGGAGAAGAGAACTGGGAAGTGTGATGATACCTAGACCATTCAGACAAAGAGGCTGTCTTCTTGGGGCTGAGGGCTGGGGAGGGGGAGGGAAGACAGACAGGACAAAGAGCCAGAATGTGATATAAGTGGAAATGGAAACTCTGCACAGAGTCCAGAATGGGGAAGCTGAATTTTTCTAGATCCAAGGTCTGGAGCTTAGATTAGTTGTCTGTAAGGCAGATTGTAGCTTGGATAGGTAAGAACCAGACTGGAAAAAGGAGTCATAAGGGAGTCATAAGGGCAGAAGAGACAAAGCAAGCTGGAAGAGACAAGACAAGAGGTCAGCAATGGGAGAGAAAAACTGACAAGTTCATGACCACTAAACCATGCACTTTGGCAAAGTCTGGGTTTATTCATTACACGAAATCAAGCACTGCAAATTGGGGAAAACGTCAGCATTACAGTTATTCAAGTAATTTGAATGCATCCCATTTTGCATAACCACTAGAAATCGGTCCTGAATCAACAACAATTTTTCTTGCAGGACCCCTGTCTCACTGAATGTATCAGATGGATTAATCTGGGAATCAAACTTAGCTGTTTGGAAAGTGGGCAGTAATCAAGCAAGAGATCAAGAATGGCTAGGATAAACAAGACAATCATATGGCTAAGCCAACTGAAACCTGGATTTGTCCCTACCTCTACACAAGGCCATGGTGGTGAGAATAGAATAGAATAGAATAGAATAGAATAGAATAGAATAGAATAGAATACAATACAATACAATACAATACAATACAATACAACACAACACAATACAATACAATACAACACAATACAACACAACATTTCAGTTGGAAGAGACCTACAAGAATCAGCTAGCCCAAATGCCTCCTAAACATTGACAGGCTTGGAGTATTGACCACCTCTCCAGGAAGCCTGTGCCAGAGTTTGACCATCCTCTCAGTGAAGAAATTCTTCCTAACATCCAGTTTAAAACTTCCCTGGCAGAACTTTGAACCATTCATGTGTCCTATTACGAATACCAGGGAGAAGAGATCAGTAAAATCTCTTAAACCATATTATTTACAAGCAGTCTCTAAATCTGTGCGCCCCATTCTCTGGATGCTTGGCAAAAACTGAACAAACCCTCTGGCTCCTTTTTTTGGTCTGGGTGGCAATTCCAAACAAAAACAATTACTGTATTGAGAGCCTAATTTTGGCAAATCAGTAAGCATAAAGTTTTGACTTTGTTGAAAGAAAATATATATATTCAGCCCATCTTCCTTTCAATCTGAACATTTTCAAACATCTTTTTTTCAAATAAAAGGAAGATACATATTGAAATTATAAACTAATTTGAGTAAGAAATTCAATACTTCATCTCAAATATATTGAAAGAAATAATTAAAATTAAAAAAGGGAAATGGTTTGGAGACTATTTTGCTTTTCTCCTGGGTTCAAGACAATTTCTGCAAAACAAACAATTAAACAGGATACAAAGAAACAGCCCATATAACTTGTATGTCACTAAATCTCCATTTCTACATTAATAAGATATCAATGAAAAATTGTGCTCAGTCCTAGGGAAGACTTGGCAGGGGGCAAGTCAAAGAATTGCTGAGTTGAAGACAAACAGAAATTTTCTTTGAACACAGAGAGCATTCTGTAATGATCTGCAGTTTGAATAATGAGATTCTAGGTGTCTCTGACGGGCTATGAAAAATTAATAGACATTTTTTACCTTAATCTTGCAGCACCTCAGTTCCCTGCCTATACAATGGATTTACATAAAGTAGCTTGTGTGCTCTCATCTTACAGGAGTGGGGTGAAAATCCATGAACTTCATGATGTACTGAGATACTGGCCTAACATGTGCCACTGATAACACCTTGAGACAAAGAATCCTCAGTAGCCTGTAAAAGCAGACACAATACAAAGCTTAAAGATATACATTAAACAAGGCAAAGAAAACAAAATACTGAATCACCACTCAGTCAGAAAACGTCACCCATCTTGCATACGGAAGCAGGCAGGGGTTCTGTCTTGAAAGACAGTACACAGTCTTGAAACCACTGCTCTGTAATTCATAGACACAAGAGTGCCAAATTAAGATTGCAGCCTTAATTCTGGCATTTTCTTCTGTTTGAAGTGCTTGCCTTTGCAACCTAAATAATATTCGTCTGACACAGTTGTGAGTATGTAATATATGAAAGGCTCTTGGCCCAGGGGCCTTGGACTTCATAGAACATTGCAGCAGTCCCCTTGAGTTCTCCTCCCCAGTTACTTTGCTTCCAGCTCGTATTGGTTTTGCAGTATTGTGTTACAGCCTGTCTTTTCCTGTCTCACTCCTTTACCACATGCCCTTCTTCAGAACTGCTCCAGTCACCCACCCTGCCAGCTCCCCTGCACTGTCTTTCATTGCTGCATTGTTAATTATTTGCTTGGGTAATCACGATTCTAGGACGACAAGCGCATACAGATGTCTTGCTTCATTAGGTATAAAATAGCAAATAAAATAGTTAGAGGTTTCCTAATTTCAGGGTGAAATCGCAATAGTGTTGGCTTTCTGTATCCTTCCCAAACCTGGTCCATTCTGCAGAGGCACCTGCCTTAATCTCTTTTTTCTTTGCAACCTTCCACCAGGTAACTATATTGGTGGGAGGCAAAAAGGAAAACTTTGACTCATCACACTTGTCTCTAATGGCAGTTGTCATGTTCCTTCTAGCCCCAGGTTCCCTAACAATTCAACTGCTACATAACTTCTGCAGTTTTATCCATATCTCTTGACCTGAACAGCAGCTGAAACATTCCGTACTTCTCACGTGAAGCAGACAAAAACTTTGAAAACTTCTATTGGGGTAAAACTCCCTTCAGAGAACTTCTGGTACGATCTTGTTCATCCTGCAAAATGTGCCCAAAGCCTTATGTAAAGACCATGGAGGGAACACATCTGCATCAAGTGGAAAAAAAGGCACCATATTAGGGTGTGAGTAGGGGCTGATGTTTGAAAAAATTCTATGCAGAGGGAAAAATAATTTGGAAATTTCAAAAAAAGGAACTACTTAAAAAAAAAAAAGAGTTTAGGACTTTCGTTTTGAACTTTTTTTTCCTGCTAATAATAAACTTCAGAAGTTGTAAGTGTCAAAACAATAGAAAAAAGACCAACCCAGTCCAAAATGTGGATAACCCTCTTCTGCCTGGCATCATGACAGTCAGTGCAAGATTCTCCTTCGCTGACACCCCTTGTCCTGTCCTGTTGTAAGTGACTGACTCCTTTTTCTTATTCCCTCTCTCCCTTTCTCTCTCTTCTGGCTCTCTCCTCTGGCTCTCCCTGATGAACAGTGAGCCACAAAAAGCATTCCTGGGCTATAAATTAACATATTAATGAAGAAAGAGCCTTGAAGAAGGGCTGAGAGATGGGGAGAAAACAGAAAGATGAGGCAGGCAGAACAAAATAACAAAGGGAAGATATAATGAAGAAGGGACACAGAGCCAAAGCACAAAGGGAGATAAAAAATGCCTTTCTCAGGAACTTGTGCTACTTCAAACACTTCCATGCGAAGAAAAGATGAAAGAGAGGAAAGAAAGGGGGTGGGAAAAATGGGGTGGTTCTTCTGTTTTAAGCTAAGGTTTAATATTTCTATAGAAAATACCTATTGAGGGAAGGATGAGAAAATGGAAGATGGGGGCAAGGAAAGGACACAGAGACAAACAAAGGGGGCATGACTGATAACAAGAGCAGTGGGTTCATTCCTAGCTGTGAAACACCAGGAGCATGGAATCAAGGATACACCAGTGCAATAGGCTTTGACTATGGGTTATTGCTCTCTCCTGCAACCCTCTTGTTCTCTCATTCCACTTACTTCTGCAAGCCTGCCCCAAAATTATGCTGAAAAAAGAGGAGGAAATGTTAATTAGCAAAGACTACTGTTAATCTGGCAAACTCACAAGCGTCCTACTCCCAACACCTCTCAGTGCGCTCTCAGGCAAACAGCGGGAAACCCATTAGGATCAGTGGGTTGAGGAGGAAGTAAAAAAATTGATAGTTCAAACATCTAAGCACTTGTTCAGTCCTCTGTTCCTCTATTTGACTACCCACCATTCAAATCCTTCTTTAGATGCACTGCAGAAGAACATATTCTGAATAATGCAGAATATATTCAAAATTTTCTCTTGCACCCATTGGCCAGAACAAGCCCACCACTCCTAAGCCTCTGACAAGACAAAAGGGAAAAAAAAAAGGATTCCTGGCCTGAAGAAGGAACGTAAAGAAATGGTGTCTTTAACGGTGAAATACACAGCAGATATTGCAAAACCAAGAGGCATAAGAACTTGACTAGGAAAACAATCTAGGCATAGGTCTACATCAGTAAAGGTGTGAGCTGTCATCAGAGGGCCGTTCTTGTACAGCAGACCTCTCTCAGTTTATCCCCATCTTTCGCACCAGCATGTGCCATTACAGAAGAACTTATTCCACAGCTTCCTGGTGGTACCAAACTGGTTCCTTGGCACCTTACCAGAGCACTGCAATACTGAGAGCACCCTCAATATCCTGAGTGTTGAGGGTCCATTGCCTTCTGCAGCAGCCTCCTAGAGGTGTAGCAATTAAGTAAACAGCCACAGGCACAACAGCATTTATCTCCCTGACCAGCCCCACATCTTCTTTCTTCTGTAATGGTGAGGGGAGTGGACCAAGGACCATTTGTTACACAGCCATCTCCACATGAGATCCCGAAGGTGCTAACACATAGCTTTCTTCTTTGAGGCTTAAAAAAACCTTCAAAACGTACCTTTGTCACAAATGTAACAAATTTATGTGGCTGCTTTCCCTTGAATTCTCAGGCAACAAGAGAGGGCCACAGGAATTCCCTGGTGTAGGAGTCCCCAGCTGCCCAGCTTCAGTAGAATGGCCAGAGCCAAGACCAAAGCATTCATGCAACTCTCTGGCTTTGGATACTTCTGCTATAACCTGTGGCATCTGAAAAGGTAAATTACAAACCACATGGGAGAATAAAAGTCAGTGCCACCCACAGCTCTCCCACTCAGAGAACCAGCTGCACGCTCTTCACAGCGAGTGCTCTGAAACCAAGCCCAGTGATGCTTTTTATTTCCCTAAGTGCTCCTCCCGCACCGCATCCCCACACCCCTTTGCTGCCTTTCTGCTCTTTTCTGGGGACCTGTTTCCACACTGACAACTGACGGCTGCAACGAACACTTCCAGGCTGCCGCAGCTGAGCACCAAGATGCAGAATCCCTTCTGCAAGCTTTGTCAGGACCCAGAAGTGAGTGACAAAAAGGGTGGCAACCAGCAACAATGAAAACCAGCCTGATCCACAACGGAAGGTGGTGAATGCTTCTCACTTGGGCAGCTTTTCTATTCCCTGTGATTAATCCTACCCCTGAATGCCTACCTACCCCAGCTTACATGGTACTTCCAGTGCCACTCTCTGTTGGGAGTGCCATACTTTTCTCATTTGGCTCCCTCACTCCACCAAACTTTCTTGTTAAGCAATTTCACAGAATTACAATAAACTATTTGAAATTTCACAGCATTGCTAAACTTGTGCCTTCATCAATTCAAACTTGAGTTTTCCACGAAAAAGTGCTTGGAGAAAAAAATGCAAATCAGTAAATTAAGTAAACTTCTCACTTTGGACAGTCAAACTGAGGTCTTTTCCAGAACTAGCATCTTTGCACATCTACCAGAGAAACTGTGGCTTGGTGCCACCTTCAAGGCACTTGTTGGAGCACCTCTCCTATAAGGAAAGGCTGAGAGAACTGGGATTCTTCAGTTCAATCAGTGATTTTTTTCAGTTCATAAAAAACCCCTTAGTTTTTCATGTAAAATGTCAGGTTTTTCTTACTTTCATTTGAGCCACAAAAGAGAAGGCTTTGAGGTGACCTAATTGTGGCCTTCCAGTACCTGAAGGGAACTTATTGAAAAGATGAGGCAAAATTGTTTACAAGAGCATGTAGTGACAAAACAAGGAAGAATGGGTTCAAAGTGAAAAAAACAGGTTTAGATTAGATATTAGGAAAAAACTCTTTACTGTGAGGGTGCTGAGGCACTGGAACAGGTTGCCCAGGAAAGTCATGGATGCCCCATCCCTGCAAGTGTTCAAGGCCAGGTTGGATGGGGCTCTGAGTAATATGACCTAGTGGAAGGTGTGATGCATTATTTTAAAGGGGGAGAAAGCAACAAAAAAACATCCTTTTGTGTGGACTTCTTCTACATATGGCATCCATTACCTATGTAACTGCATCATCCCAGAGCTTCATTGCAGTCAACCCTTTTGCTCCCCATCCATTTCTGGTTGTCATTTAGCTATAACCAGTGGCAGGTATACAGCAGCCTTCTTGGACATATCCTTCTGTGTCCAGGGGAAATAAGCAGATAATCAGTGTAGAATCTAGATAAATCTACCCAAAACATGTCACGGTCCTGAGATGAAGAAGGTCACTGAAAGTAGATATTTGCTGCTGAAGTCTGCACACTGGAAAAGCTGATAACCTCCTTCCTGAAACCAATTCTGGAACTGCTGGATGCCTACTTCACATAGGTACACGAGAGGCATGTGAGGCACTGCCACTAATATCTTTCACTTGCTAAACACCCCCAGTGCCTTGGCAAAAATCCACTTCTTGTAAATTCATTCTGCCAGCTGAAATTTCTCGTGCAGCTCCAGTGCAGTATTTATCTCCACTTCATACAATGTGCTGTTAAACAGTTGCTCTATTTCACCCCAGAAATAGCTGAATTTGTATGGTGAATTAAGCCATCCCTTTCTACTTTGGAAAGTGCTTTGGAACTGCAGATAAAAGATACTACAGCCTGTCATAAATAAATGTAAGATGCTGACACTGCTACTGGAGGTAGCCATCTTGCTGAAAAATGATTTCATTTGTGACACTAATAATACAGGGAAGGACGCTAGGCAAGACACTGAAAACTCATTTCCATCTAATTTTAATTCAGCTTCAAAACCCAGGAAAAAAATCAGTGTCAAGTCAGCATTTGTGGCATATTTAACCACTGTCAGACTACAGAGATTCACAGGGTTTCCATCCCTTGTAGCAGCTCTTTCACCCTGACCACACCATCAAATAGGTGAACTCTTCATATGATTATCTGCTGTCTCTCCAGATCCTCAACAAAGACCAACACTAAGTTGACCAAATCTGTTTTTCAAGCATTCCTCACGGTACGCTGCTGCAAAGGGGAGCTCTAACCACCTTATCACCTTTACTCAATCAAGACAGGTATGGAAACCCGTCTGGTGTGACATAGCAAACTCAGAATTCTCTCCACAGGGGTGTAAAAGAGCTTTCTTTGTATGAAGCATTCAGTCTCATGGATCATTTCAAGGGCAGTATAGTTAGATTTTAATATTCATTTCATATTAAGGTGCTTGCAGGCTTGAGTAGGGACATTTTTACTACTTAAATCAGGAGAGAACATGCTGCAGAAATGATAGAGCAGGGTGTACTGAACAAGCCGACAGGTCTCTGCCATTTCTATTTTCTTTGTTATTATTTCACTCACATTCAAGCATTTTAAATACCACATTTCTAGATCATATTTCATTCAAATACTTCAAGAAATATGGTGCACAGTGAATGTACAATACAAAAACTACACTAAGGTAACATACATCAACTTCGAATGTTTATATTCAATTCAAAATCACATTTTATAACCTGAGCAAAGCAGGGATTCCTTGCCTAACAAACCAATTTCTCAAGTTTGAAGTAAGTTAGCTTTATTTGTCCACGCCAACAGAAACCCCACTGCTGCATAATTATTTGAAAGCAGAACAAATGCATTCATTTCACACTCTCATAACTCAAAATTGGATGAACAGGGGTTCTTTTGCTCAGGTTTTTCAAAAATGTTCACCTTTGGACTGAGAATGAAAATAAAATTTGCAAAATGAAACAAAATGTACTTTAAAAATTACTGTTACTTGAATATAGGCCAGTGGAGAGGCCTGTGCTCTGCAGAAGGAGATGTGGATTCTGCACAGGTTAACAGGTATTCAAAACCTGTTATCCATGCAAAATTTGGTTGAGTCCTTCAAGATAATTCTTCAGCTGCCCCATAGATACCAGATCCACATTTTACCAAAACGTGGATGCAAGACTCCAGTAACCCAGCAATGATTTTGAGAGGAATTTCATCTAGTCAGAAGTGCTCTAAGCCCCAATTCAGCAAGCACTTAACCATGGGGTTAGCTTGAAATATGCACGGTCCCTTAGATGAAGCATATAGGGCAAAGGCCACTGAACAGCAGGTGCTTCTGGAGGGGAACAGGCCAGCTATTTGACCGGGCTCAGCTTCATCACACAAGGGTGTATGACAAAAAGGGGAAAAGAACATTCCATTGAAAGTTAAACCATAGGAATGGCATTAAAGCTGCAGAACATAACAAAATATCACCTCAGATATGCCAGGGTTAATACTGCAGCTCTCTGCCAAGAAAGGGCACCTGACATATTTTTTTTTTCCTTTTATTAGTGAATTTCTGTCAACACGAAGGCTGTCGTGGCCCCCCAGCCCCCTCGGGAGGGAGCCGCTAGGCGGCGAGCTGTGCTGGTGCTTGTCAAACCGCATCGTGAACCCAAATTGCATCAAAGAGAAGAAAAAGCTGCTCTGGAGTTGCACTGGGAGCCATAGCAACGCGGCAGTTCCTATTTTTAAAAACTTGAAAGATAGTAAGAAAATTAAGTCTGAGGGGAGGGGAAGAAAAAAAAAAAAAGAAACTACGTTTCTATCAGAAAAGAAAAAAAATTGCACATGTTCCTGGCAAGCTCCAGTGACGAAACCACATATGGCCAGCCATCAGTGTGCAGGTGTGTAAAACAGAAAATATCCACGGCCCCCTCGAGCTAATCCCTGAAGGAAAGAGGCTATTTCTCACCTTCCTCCACTGCTCTGCTAAAGCAGGATTTCAAATTTCCTGAGACGCTTTAAAGCCCACAGGGCCCTAACTCCATTTTGTGATTGGGGCAGGATGCTGCTGTAGCTGATGCTAGACTATAGCTTGTTGTTTCACAGCTTCACCACAGAGGGAGGATTTTGGTTCACTTTCCATGAAGAGTGGAGAGAGTCTGAATGCACATGTTAAAACATATTGTCACCAGCAAGTGAAGTTGCCACAGTATTAGCACTAATTGGACTTGGCTGCAGAGCAGGAGATGTCTCAGAGGGTTGGAAGCAGAACATGGACATTTTCCCATCTGGAAACTGATGGTGCATACCAAAATTCATTCCCAGCTGGTGGATTTTGGAGGCCTTTATAAAAGGGTATGTCCTTTAATCAAAAAGTAACCCTTGCCAAAAACCCATCACTTCACTTGAACCCTCCCATCCTATTTTAATTGTAAAGAAGACAAAAAATGCAGCTGTCTACACAGAGGGAGTGCCTCCTCTCCCACTCTGACAAAGCCCTGCTATGCAGGACTGAGGTATTCTGTGGTGCCTGCTGAGGAACAAATATCTTTGCTGTGCCATCATCATGTACTCCCACTGAGAAGCCAGAGACCTCCCATACCCTACTAGCATAAGGAGCTGGTTTGATGTTAGACCTTCCTCAGCAAGAGAGCAGTGCTTACCACTGCCCAAGCAGCACTGCTGAAGAGCTGCACAAAGCCAGGACAGCCAGCCACAGACTGTGCCCTTCTGGAACAAGTACCCTTAGCAACTCACTTGTATGGGCAAGGTTTGGATCAAGAGTGTGTTACAAACCGCCCTCAGCATCCTCCTTCAGTGATAGGAAAAAAAGGAGTCAGAGGAAGCCAACACTGCCTCACCTGTGGTAGCACACAGGTAATTGTTGCCCCACTCACTGTTCACCTCCTAGGCAGGCATCATGCATAACCAGGAGCCCCAGGCCCAGGATCTTTCACTAGCACTGAACCACTAGGAGCCATGCACACAGGACAAATGAAATGCAACAGGAGATGCAAGGTGGGGACATAAAAAAAAAAAAAAGTGATGGCAGTATGTGAGAACAGAGAGCAGAGTGATGCACAACAAGGGATTCAGGGAGGCAGAGAGACCTAGACAGAGGCAGTAGGCAAAGGCCAGTCCCAGCCTCCAGCTGCTCCTCGAACAGTGAAATGAACAAGCAGATTTCAGCAACAAGGATCTCTAATCTGTCAGCAGCGTTCAAACCACGTGCTGCCAGCCTGCACCAGCCTGATGGCAGCAGGACACACCAACGAGCAAGAACATAATAAGCTGCTAACAAGACATGGGCTTAAAAGCTTCAAAAGGTCAAAAGTTACATATGCTCCCCTGCCCTCTAAGTCTCTGAAAAGGGCAATTCCTGCATCTGTGGGAATACACCATTTATACCTTCTCTCGTCTCCTCCCTAGCATTAAGAAGCAAGTCCCAGCACTGTGCCTCCCATCACTGGAGCACCACTGGGTTCAAGGGCTGGAGCAGGGTTTCTCAGACACCTTCCAAGGAGGTAGATGTAGCCCTACCAAACTGCAACCTCAATGCTGGGCAATGCTCCTGTCTCTTAGCATGAGGTTAACTCAACAGCCTACGAATGGAGAAAGAGCAACACAAACAGTTCATTTTCATGTTCTTAACTCCCTTGTTGCAATGTGTGACTCACTCAACTAGGATTCAACACAGTATGGCTCCACAGCAATACCAACAAATGACACGTGATGATCCCTGTGTCTGACCTGGAAGGCTATGGCTGCCATGGATGGAGAGAAGCAGGCAGGAAGATGACTTGGGAGAGACCCAGGAAACAAGGAAGAGTGTTGCCTGGGCACTGTCCTTAGCACTGATTTGGAGAAAGCAGGCCCAGGATGCTATGGGCATGGTGCTACTGATGGGTATCACAGTGACACAATACCCTGAAGGGGCACTGAACCTTTTTCAGGTGTATGTATAGCCCCTATGGTCTTGAGTCTCCAGGGAAGCAATTTATTTATACAACTCTATTGCAAGAACTTTCTCTGCTCACTGACTCACTGTTCAGCTAAGTCACGGCAATTCCTGGTCTCCATTTGGGGATTGTGGCCATGTGAGAAGAGAGCTTGCCCTGGTTGTTCCAGCAGAAACAGTTTTCAACCACTCATCAAAGGCTCTTTTGCATTTCTTAACTGTTTGGCATCTTTCCACATGAAAGTTATTTCCCCCAAAGTAGAAGTATCATGTCCAAACAATGCACTGAGCTAGCTTGCCAGTTCTCTTCATATTTGAGGAATCTGAGGTACAAAACTGAACTAACTTTGTTCCCCTCTAAAAGTATTTCTTTGCAAAGGTGGTATAATTCCACATTTGTATTTTAATTTCAAAGCAAATGCTTCACTGCACTTTTTATTAAAATGAAATCTGGTGTGTGCAGCCCAGGGTTAAATGAGAGACTATTAAAGCCAACCAGTGGAGAACTCATTAGTAACCCTTCAACAAAAAAGCCAGTAGTTATGGCCCAGGATTCACAAGCAGCCATGACAACCAGGTCTCATTGAAGGCTATAATAAAAACACAGCTTATGTAGCCCAACAACTGTGAATATCCATACAAAACAGCTGAGCTTCTATTCCTCAAATATGTGCCAGAAGTTATATTCTTTTCTCATGACTCATCTCTGAGTTCCACTCTCAAGGATCCTACTGTCATTTAGTTGTTTCTTCCCATTTCTAAAATGTAGTGAGAGAAGCACCAATTCAGAGCTCAAGGAAATCTGTCCCATCAATTAAAATAACGAAACAAGCAGAAGGCTGCCTATAAACACATCCACGTCTGCCCACCTCCACCTCAGCAGCCATGGTGAAGGGAGAAAAGTTGAGCTTTGCAGGATGCCTGGAAGGCTAGCAAGTCTCCTAGAAAGGGCCAAGAGGTAAGAACTCCTCATCTGAGCATTTCTCCAGAGGAAAAACCTGTTAGAAACTCTTTCCCAACCTTTGTGATCCAACAGAAAAGAGCAGAGCACATAGTATTTTGCTGGGTGCCCAGAAGATGACCAGATATTGAGATAACTATAAACTTGGTAGACTGGAATATTCAGAACAGATTTCTTCCTGGGACAATGAAGGAACAAATGAATAAGTAATTATTACAAACAAAAGGAAGAATTAAAGATTGTAATTGAACTAGGAAACAGCATTTGGATATTTGGACTGCAAATCACCACCTAAGCCTATTATCAGCATACATTGAGATAAATCCCTCATTAGAGGAAAAATTCCTCAAGAATCACTCAAAAAGAAAAACAACAAATCTTGTAGAACAAACCTTTCCCAAAGTATCATTTTTCTACTCTTTGGTGGAGTTATCTCATCAGCAGGTTCATTTATTGGACAAAATCCGCAATCTTCAATGGTCGTGATCATACTTCTGCAGTTCCAGTCTAACACAAAAGAGAACTAGTTTCAAGACAGATGAGACACAGTTGCTATGAGACCATTAGTGATAGGAGAACATGCAGACCAAACACCTACATTGTGAAGAAATGGCATTTAGATAACAGTCTGTCTTGTTTCTTTTTGTGTTTGCAGCCATACTTCAAACAAAACTTTGTTTGCACAAGTTCTTGCAGACATGAACAAGTGTCACTGTAAGAAGGAGGAAAGATATGGAGAATCTGAGCAACATTCAATTCATTTTCACCTTACTCCATTATATACCCAGAGAAACAGCTGACACCATGTTGAGCAAGACCATTTGATTCTACCTACATTCAGAACTGCTGTTCTTTCAGAAAGATGAGAAAAAGAGTAAGAAATGGTCAGAGTTCAAAGGCAGATCTTGGGAAAGGACTGATTCACAGTCTTAGTGTATAATGTGCCCCAGCTGAACTAAATCACACATTTTTTTAGTTGCATGTGTCACTCACAAAAGAATAAAATGGGAAAATTCTTTTATCACACTGCCTCACCAGCTCAGCTACGGATTTGAAGCAAATTGGACCACTTTGCACTAGCTTCAAGAGTTTCTGAAACACTAACTACATGGTGATGCAGTATCTGAGGTCACATTTTGTCTCCACAGACATCAAGCCCACATACATGCATTTCCCTATTCTGTGTAGACATGCGGAGGGGGAACTCTAAGTTGCAAATGGCTGAATATAGTATTGCTGGGTCCAGAGCATAATTAAAATTAGCTCTCCAGAAATTAGCTCTTCAGTCCAGTCCAAAGCGACCCAAAGCATGTTCCACACATGCGGGTATTGCAGATGCCTGGTGCACACAATGCACGAGTGCTGTGGGATCATAGTAGGTGGAAGTAGGTAGGGAAAGTATGAAGCAGATGGGTCTGTAGAATCTGTAATATCCCAGATAGACAAAGCATTTCAGGAGAAATTTAAGGACCTCAGATAGACAAAGCATATCAGGAGAGGTTTAAAGCCTAGCACATAGTAAATTCCATCAAGTTCGATGGTACTTGAAGGTACAAACACAGGTTAGTCACTAATTTCTGTGGGGTTTGGTTTAGTGTGTTGAACTCGTATCTTCACATCTGCTTCTTTCCATGTCTTATGTCTCTCCCCTTCCTCTCCTCCTGCCCAGACTCCAGGCTGTGAGGCTGAGCTTGAAGCCATTAGATTTCTATTGACCTCTTGGATTTGTAAAAGCAATGCTTTATTTCAGACACCACTAGCTTTTAAAATTCAAAAGGTACCTGAAAGCATTTGACTTAAAAAAACTAAGCACCCAACTCAGTGAAGTCAAACATTTTAACCATCTCACTTGGAAATACAGAGAGGGTAGAAACATAGGCAGGCAGTGGGGGCAGAACTCCTCCACAGGCCAGCACCATGGGAGGAAAAGCAAATATTTGCACTATGCTCACAAGCAACTGCAAAACAGTGTAATTATTTCAGAGTTAGCTCAGATGCCTGCAGCAATCTACAGTTGCAGAACAGAGCTTGGCATGGACTAATTGAATCTGCTTCTCAGGGAGACTGATGTCAGTACCCAAACTAAACTAGGTGTATCTATATGTATCTGCACTCATTCCTGTGAATGCTGTACCCAAAGCAGATAAGGGAGAAGAAACAGCATGATTTGAGCCATGAAGGTGAGAATCAAGCTAGTATCTTCAAAAGTGACAAGAACTGCTTTCATGTGGGGTGTCCAGGTTTCAGGGCACATCTACACTGCACAACAGTACTGTCATATCTAGACTCGAGAGTCTCTGAGCTGGAAACTTCTATACAATTCAAGAAAGTGCTACGTAGAGAGATTATGTTGGGTCCTTGAAGTAGCATAGCTATATGCGTATGATGTTATGCACAGGTTTAATAGAGTGTCAACAGACCTAATTAGCAGAAGGTCTCCGCAGACTGCTGCATCACATAGCAGAGAATGCCTTTCTTTTCCAGATAACTGCTGAGAAGCCACAATAGAGCTCCCCCCACAAATTCCTCTTCATTTGGTAAGGTAGAACAACAGTCTGCCTTGATGTTATTTCTCATAACTTTGTATATATTATATTTTCCCTGCTTAATCATTCCAGTGATGACTCAAAAGAGCAGCAGAAAAAAAAAATCTTACTCCTAAGCCTAGCTGGGAAGGAAACTGATAAAGCTTTGGGCACCTTTGGTGGTTCTGAGGCTTGCAGACAGCAAAAAGACAGCATGGGGAAGAGGAAGTAAAGGCAATAAGACCTGGTAATATGCCAATGGATCATAGAGACAAAGAACAAATAGCAATATGGATAATATAATGGATCAAAGATTAAAGTTCTCCTTCAGTCTGCAACTTACAGACAAAGCAAAATCTGCTTCCTTGTCCACCAGTTTCTCTATCTGCCTAGTACAGTTGACAGCAAGGGGTCACAGCACGCAGACCAATCCATCACATTTACACTGCTCCATGATTCAACATGACAAATGAACAGAGACACTGAGCTCTGTGTGGCCTGATGGCTACAGCCTGGATTCCCCTTGCCCTACCACAAAGGGTCCAAAATGTCCAAGGATTTCACATGTAAAACATTGGAGAATGACAGCTGTGCAGGTCAGGGGGCATGTATAATTGCAGATTCCATATCTAATTATCTGCGTTGTTTTGCTACATGCTAAAACTCCAGCTGAGACAAAAAGGAAGATCTAGTCATCAGAGTGCTGTTCTAAAGGTTGTTCCTCCATAGGCTTCTCTGTGACCTTACATAGATGTCTTAGCACTGTTTCTTAAGAAAATCTGCATTTGGATCAAAAGAAGATGTTTATTCAAACAGGTTTTCCCTATTTTTAATTTAATTTTCAGTCTTGAAGAACTTGCCGTTCTAATTGAGGTACCAGACTTTCTGCATAATTTACATAAGAGAGAAAACAAAACACCCAGCAGACAATGGCCAACAAGGTCCCAAAGAGCAGGGTCATAGTACAAATCCTTCTCTGAGGTAAAATGGATCCTTAAGACACCCAAGGTCTTTAAAGACTTCCAGTATAAAGCAATAACTGAGCAGAGCTGATGACACTCTTTTTGCAGCTCCAGTTCTCCACTTCTCTTTGCACTTGCTTCTCTCCTGTAATTCAGGGCTAATGGACAGCAGGACACTTAGTCTTCAAACAACAGGTGCCATGAAACTATTCAAAGTAGGTTACACAACTATCACCTAAAAAGGACATTTGCTCACATACTGCTAGTGCCTGGAACAGAACCTAGTGCTTTCTAGATTTCAACATAAACATTCCCACTACTTGCAGCAAGAACCCACCTGAGATTTGTAAACCTATTTGTGCAAAGGCAGTCCAAGAAGTTCAGTGTTGTTACAAAAGCAAAAATTTCTGCAGAGGGCCACACTGAAATTTTGCACTATGCCTTCATTACTCCTTTTTCTCATGCTGACTTCCTCTCTGCATTGCAGGGAGGCTTTCCAAAGGGGTGACGATACTGGCACTCATGAAGGACAGCAACATGGGTCTCACGATCAGCTCACCTCCTCCCCTTGCCCAGGTTCTGGCAAATACCACCTGCTGCCCCAAAGCACCACATGCCCTAGCAGAAATATTGTGGTATCAGAGGTCATCTCTGACCCTCCTTTTTTAAGACTGGGCTAGCTCTTTCTCTTACCTGTTGAGCATGTTGGACTGGTAAATCCTTTTCTCCTGGGTGTTGTAACAGCTGCTCTTGGGCTCAGGGATGAAGCTGTGTTCCGACAGCATATCAGAAGCAGCCGTGGTGATTATGGCTATTCCATCCCTTACTCTGGCAGGAAGACCGTAGTCCCATTCATCATATGAGACAGAGATAAGCCCGGTGGGGAACTCAGATGGCACTGTGTCCGTATCCCCTGCCACCAGGCTGGGCACGATCCACGTGTAACCATAGCCTGTCAGACCCACAGAGTTGGCCACCTCAAAAATGTAGGTGGCCTCTTCCTTTGTGCAGTAGAGGAGGATAACAGGGCTTTGGAGCTTCTTGAGCTGGTTCTGGATCTTTGAGTCCCCATCATCCAGGGACATGTCCAACAAGAGGACCTCCTCCAGTTCCCAACCCACAAAGCTGTGCTCAATGGTACTGCGGATCTTGTTCACAAAGTCCTGGTAACCAGGGAAGTAAGTAGTGACAATGGAGAAGATGTACCAGTCGTATTCTTCCATGATGTTGAGCATGACGGAAGCTTGCTGTTCTATTGATGGGCCAAACTGGAAGAACATGGATGACTCATCCTAGAATAGGAAGTCAAAGAGACAAAAAGAGAGAAAAAGAAAACAAGAATAGGTCAAAGGAAATAAACAGCATTCCTAGTCAACCCACTGAGCATGGAAGGGAGGCACACAGTCAGAATCCTACACTTCACTTCTTGGCTGGATCTTAAGAATTTTTAACTCTTTAAAATTTAAGTGAAGCAAGTGAGAAGGAAGTAAAATCCTTTTTATGTCCAGCTGTCCTTACTTTATTTTTAAAGGCAAGTTGCCAAAATTACTTAAAGGCTTCAAATGTTGGGCCTGATTCTAACAGACAGAGAACAAGTGGTACACAAGTGAGAACAGAAAAAGAGAATATGTACAAAATATTCCATGACTTCAGAAATTAAATGCTTTAATCCCAGGATTATCATAACCCTATATGTAGTATAAACAGGGCACACAGCAGCTTTGATACCAATTTAGTTTGGGACAGTCACTCTAGTTAGAGTATCCAGATCAAAGTACAACTAGAGTAGTCAAAAGCATTGGACACAAATAGCTCTGACAACCTCTAGTATAAGCTTCTCTCAAAGCAAGCAGCAACACAGTGTTCTACCACTGTAGAGGTTCAGTCTCAGAAGAGCATAAAATACACTAAAATTTAAAAAAAAGAAATTCCTAAACTATTATGGGTTTTGTTTATACCATGTTTTAGAAAAACACAAGCTCAATATTTCTCTTGGTATTGCTTTCATATCCTTCTACCATACTAGTTCATCTCTGCAAAAATCACAACTTGTACCATTTTATAATCTCCAAGACTCCAAGGGAGTTTCATACAGATCTTAGCTCTCCAATGGCATAGAGTAAACCTTTTGTCCAGGGATTTCACAAAATACCAGGCTTTCAATTTGTGACAGATCCAGTAAAATGCAAATCCTTGCTTTTGCCTAATTCATGATGGAAAGGAATGGAAAAAAGCATTTGTCCATATGCTCTCTTACAGATTTATTTTATATCTTTTAAAATAAACTGCAAACTCCTGCTGACTTCTAAGGAGTTGGATTAGATCACCAAAAAACCCCAAACCAACAAAACAAAAACCAACCAAAAAAGAAAAAGGCAGAATTAAATGGTAGCTCTCTGTGTAGAGATTCCCATTACAATAACAAAGTTCTCCAAATCCAATCACACTTTTAAGAATAAGCAGCCACACCTTCTTTTAAGAAGCCTAGAAAACTGGACCAGAGATACAAATGGAGGTATTCCAGAACTTTAGACCTGAGGAAACTCATTGTGCCTCAAGACATTACCTCAAGATTGTCACATTTAGAACAGCTCTCTACCAAATTAAGTCTCCTACAGCCTGGCAGGTAAAGCTGTTTTTCAGCAGGGATGCCAGTTAATCAATCATCCATTCATCCTTTAGTCATGGTTTTGATTACCTATAGCCATTTTATATAGTCACCAAGTATGCCATAGCTCAGCAACTCCAGAAAAAACAAAACAGTCTGATCCTGCACCCAGCCTTAAGCTGTTCTTTTCTCTTTTCTGAGCTCCATATGGGTCACACCCAATACAAAAGAGTCCTTGCTCCCAGATCCCCATTCCTCTCATATGAGGTTTAGTGATTAAACTCTGTTCACTTCCTCTATACAGCTCACCACCTACATGTGAAAGTTCTCTCAGGGCTGCTCTTTGCCTAGTGGAAAAATAAATGAATGCAAGAAGAAAAAGGAAAAGAATGCAGCAGCAAATTGGAGACAAGTTTAAAAATAAACCAGGAGCAGCAACTGGAGCCTCCCAATAGATGGAAAACAGGTCGTGCTTTCTACCATTGGAATTCACCTCCTCTCAGAACTCTGCTCAGGAAAACAACCTACTCTTCTAATAAAAAGATACTTTGTATCTTTGAAGTTTATGCAGAAAATTAAGAAAGACAGAAGGAAAAATCAAACTATTGTCATGGCATCTGCCAGAATTTGAAGAAATTCTGAACAAGCATCTTCAATACCTTTCATTGCACAATGCCTTTGAATGCCACTTGTAGCACACTGAATGCTAGAATGCAAAGACTCAGCCTTACTGTAACATGAAAAGGCAAGACAGCTACACTGATGACTCGTATTTATTTTTATGTTAAGTTCAACAAGAACTTCTCTATACTTACACATAAAAGCCTCTGAACTGACTGCAAATTGCCACCATTTCTAGCAGAGAGTCTAATATCTTAAGGGCCTGGCTATTGAATTACAGGAACATTTGATACACAGCATCTCGAAGCCTTGTCTGAAAAAGTATTGCGTGCTTTCCTCGGTGACAAACAGGGGATGCAAGATGGTAAATCCACTAGCATTACAAGGATGCATACACGGGCTGTCAGGAGTCAGCAGGCATGATAGCAACGTGCGGAAGGTAATGCCATCCCCATGACTTAAACAGGGTCAAGCTAAAATGCCTGCTGACAGTTCATTCCACATGAGTGCCTTGCCCAACTGTTGAACAGAGTTCAGCCCCAAAGACTCAGGGAGAAAATTCGGAGCTCCTCACTAACCAGAGTGTGTCAGAACATCAAAAATCAATACAGCAAATAGATAGCTTTATCGCAACTCAGCTAAACAATTCTGCTCCACTGAGAAATGTAAGCACCCCCTCCTTTAAATCAAACAGCACAGACCACTTAGCTGTGCATGTAATAATTGCTCTTGATCAACTGTTGGCATTTTTATTACAGAAGCAGCAAGAAGAGGCAACTTCTATTCAAAATGAGAGCATTAAGGAGATGCAAGTCAGTCCAGCTTTTGGCTTGCCAAGATGACTCTTGGAGCTTAATCACCCCAATACTTGGGCTAGCCAAATGTTCTTCATTCTCTAACCAACTCAGCACTCAGAGAGGGGTGAGGAAGGACAGACAACAGTGTAAAAAGAAAGTGTCCCTTTCATAATAAATCAGGAGAATTGCTGATAGAGCAGGATAGGAATTTCAGTGACTGCCTTTTTGGGGCACAACAAACAAACTAATAAAAAAATGCCCAGAAGCCACAACTTCCTTCCCCTTGTTTTTGAGCACATCTGATGGAAAGGCAGGGGAAAAGAGAAGGAGAGAGGAGCTAAACTGATAGAGAACTATAGGGCTATCAGACAGAGCATGAATTTGATCTCACTGTGTTGTTACAGTGCAAGTTTTTAAATTAGGAGATAGATCTAAGGTGTTTTTACTATTTTTACACATATATGACCTATAGAATCATCACTGCTTTATTACAGTCTAAACCCAAAAAGGAGTATTTTATCCTTCCAGACATTGAGGGTTTTTACAGAACATTACAAGTTCCTGTTTTTCTCCTGCAGAAATTTCACGCTTTCCACCTTCCTTTTTTACCTTGCAATAGCCAAAACATGGTTCAGCATTGTCACTGGGAAACAGATTTAAATTTGGGATAGGGATAGGTTGAGCTCAAATCAAAAGTCCCTTACATTGCACAACATCCAGGTGAAATACAATCCCCTGGATACAGGAAAAAGCTTGACTTTCTCCTACAGTCCTTTCATCTGAAAGCTCAGGCTTTCCATAGCTAACTGGTGCAAGAGGCAGTAAGACACTGCAAGGTGTCCCTCACACACTCTGAAAGAGCAGAGGCTCCATTACACCATCTCAATGCCTCCAGAGATCCCAACAGTCCCCCACTGTCACAAGGTCAGGGATCTGTAGTTTGCAGAGCTGAGCTGGAGGTGGAGCTGATCAATTGACACAGCACCACTCCCCAACTGACAGATGGCTTCCCACAGAAAATCTGCTCTGAATTTACCAATGCTGGCATAACTATTGCCTCCTCCTCCTGCACGTTTAACCCCTCAGATGAGAAGGCTGGATTGCACATGGTGAAGGTGCAAATGCACTCACCATGAAACCTGCTCTTGGACACTGGTGGTGAGACAGTTTGCAGAGGTGGCACGAAGTTTACAGTGCAACCAAGTACTATCGTCAACACTTCTAAGCAAGCCAGGTCTGACCCACAACTCACTGGAGATGTGAGCCCTTGGCAAGGCTGCAGGTGACTCTCCCAGGAGCCCTCCTGCAGCTGCACCATTTGAAACCAATCACTGTCATTTAACGAGCCATTTACCTCAGATGTGGCAGGAGAGGTCTCCAGGGAGCTTTTCTCACAAAGTTCCTTCATAACAGCCACTCTAGAGTCCCCAGGCAAGCAAAGCAATTACTGCCTTACAAACAGCATCTTACTATGCAGAGCAAAACCACTTCTCGGCATGGGGCAGTTTGGAGGACATCCATAAAGCAGGGGGATGCAAGATACCCAGAAAGATTTGCAGTGGTCTAGTCATCTTAAGGAGCTAGCAAGCCTTCCACTGAGCCATGGTATTGCCTTGGGAAGTGAGGAGATCAGTGAGTTATGTCTCCTCTGTGCAGCCTACCCAAAAGTAAACTGGTTCTGTGCCCCATGCTGGGCCATGCTTTTGCTAGTAAGCTTCTTTAGCTCCAAAGTTCCAGACCCCACAAAGGCCAAATGCATCAAATCATGCACAAAGAATCTGAATAAGGAGCAAGAGCACTTGTTTGCTTCTTGGATTTGGAGAAATATACCATGTTATTGCAAAGTGCCCTAGTCTGCTGTCTCCACACAGGAGAAATACAATTTGTGCTGCTCTGGGAGTAGCCCCTTTTTATTAGGCTTTTAGGAACATCAGTCTATCTAACCCCACGTGCTGCTTCATTAAGCTTCCTGGGGTCTGCCCTTCCTTTCCAGTTTGCAAAGGGGATCCTATCAGATCCTAATGACTCTGGCCACTATCACTTTACAAAGCCCTCTTCTCATTTTCCTGATTTAGAAGGAAAGCTGTTCATGTGTCTTTAGTACAGTCTTGATTTGCAAAATTCCTCTATGATCTACAGCCAAATCACATACGGCTGCCTCTTGTTTAGATTTCAGCCCTGTCTACCACGCAATTTGGGGGAGAAGACAGGAGTAAGCAAGCACCAAATAACTTCGGGGAAAACAGAGGCTTTCACTTGCCTATGTATTTCTTTTCTTCAAAATTGAGACACTACTGTGTACCTATTTGACACAGTCCTGGTGAGATACCTGATTCACTGGAAGTTTTACTGTTCGTGATGGAAAATGCTGCAACAGTTCAACGTCTTATAATTAAATGTACTATATTTCTGAGTCCTGTTTGTTATAACATATCTGACAGAAAATCAGGATCTTTGTTGCTTAAGTGTTCATTTACTCCTGTTTATTCTTACCACAAATGCATTTACTGCCTCAGGCTAGCCTACAGTCAGGATCTTCTACCTGTTTGGTTTTTTCTCCACAAATTTGATTTTTTTATTTCATTTTCAACAACACAATGCAATAAAACCTGGCTTTAATATTACATGCTGTATCATTCTGTGTGAGTCCTTTCCTTGAATGCTTGCAGTAGAGACTATAAGAACATGGTGACACTACAGACCTAATACACTGTCCTCATACTGGGACTAGCATCTAGAACAGCATCTCTGCATCTCACACACACACACACTCTCACATTTCCACAAATAACACATATTCACAACAAAACCTACTCAAAGTAAAGTTGGAGCATGTTGGATTGTGTCATTTCTTAATGACTTTGCCTAGCTGATACTATTTAGTAAGATTTCAAAACTTTCTTGTCTTACTGGAACAGGTTCCCTGGTTTATTACTGATTTTGGCTTGCACAGCAGATAATTACTTGCAATCCTTTTCCAGTGTTCTGATTCAGTGATGAGTGGATCATTCTTTGTGAAAAGCCTCCCAGCTGCCCTGGGAACATGCTGCCAGTGGGAAGTTCAAATTTGTTAGATGCAGAAATGTGGTTTACATAACCATATCATTTATCAGTTCTCTCCCCTGTTCTCATAATAATTACTGAACACACTGGACTTATTTGACAGAATACATAGCTTAGAGATGATGGTTACAGAAACTGGTGGATGGGTGAAAGCAAGACAGCCAGTTCAGTGTCCCCACTGATAGAAAAACAGGCAGGACATACTGTGATAAATTGATTAGAAGAATGGTTGTTGACTCTCTAGGTCTTCTCTGGAAGCCACAGTCCCTGATGCCTACTAATTGCAATAACAAAGCTAGAGTTGCTAGTGTAGTTCAATTTTGTTAGCCTGGTAAATGATAACAAATATACTAAGATTCACAATTACATTAACTACACACATAAGTATCATATACACAGACCCCAGCCATGACTTGGACATTAGTCTCTCCGTAGCAGTGGAAACAGATCTGCTGCAGAGCCCTAACCCAGGACTCTGCACTAAGTGCTCCAGCACCAAGGAGTTCCTGAGAGCTGCAATAAAAAGGTCTCTGATTAAAGATGACTCAAGGGCTGAAAACAGCTAAGTGATTTCCACTTCCCACTTAAGGATCTTCAGAAATAATATGTTCAAAACACTTTGCAACAGAGGAAACACAAGATACCCTACATTCTGTGATCTTGATCTTGGTATTGTTTCACTCCATACCACATGCAGTTAATAAAACAAATGAGTCAAAGACAGCAGGGCCATTGTCTGACATACACAATTTAGAGAAATTTTGTTGATTGGCTAAAGAGACTACATAACACTTGTGAATTTTATACACAATCACTGGTCAAAGCAGGCTAATGTATGATGGTATGCCGTACTAGCTTCTCAGAGCATCATATATGGATGCCAGCATCTTTCCACAGAGGAGAAATGGCAGTTAGCAAGCTGCCAGGATAAACAGTTTTCACACCAGGATTGTTACATTTCCATTTTCACCTCCGTATGTGTGTATTTCATTGTTTGGTTAGAGTACGTGGATAGATTAAACCACTGGCCACTCTGGGTAGATTCCACCCACCAGATGCCATGTTGTACCATGCTGGCAATTCAGACAGCCCACTATCAGTTTCCCTGTCCCGGCTCAGACAAGCTCACTAGGCTGGCTTAATATCCTGACATTGACAGCTCAAAACAGAAAAAAGTCAGACTGCCCCATTACTCATCCATCCGATTACATCATGGCGTTTGCCTGGGTCTCCTTTTCTGGCTGTCTTACCCTCCAGAGTAAGGACTGAATTTTGACTGTAAGCTGAATGGGATGTCATTAATATAGCCTTATTAATCAATAGCAGCAATAAAACTATCCAGCATTCAAAAAAGTCCAGTCACAGTATTTGGCAAGATGTCATTGAATAAATTTTTCAAATCAACTCTCCAGAGTGAAATACTACTTTTTTTATAATTTCTAAATTAAGTGTTCTTCCATTTCATCAAGTATGTTTTTGGTCTCTTATTATGAGCAAACCTTAATACAAGCTGAAGCTCCAAAGGTCCACAGAGTCTATTTAGATAAGTCCTGAAAGTCCAGTGTTGCATCCAATGCCCTCTGAGACTCTCAAGAGTTTAAGATTTCTTCTCACTGTGGCCCAGCTGTGGACAGGTCAGAGTGTGTCTGTAAGTGCCTCCATATCTCTTCTGTCTCAATTAATAGTGATACCCCCTTACTTTCAAACTCTGCCTTGCTTATTTAATCATTAACCTTCTGCAGGCTAAACTGTTAGTTGTTCTACATCCTAACAGATGGCACCTCCAATCCTGATGATGCCAAAGTCTCGTCAGCCTTTATGGGCAAAGTCAAGTTGGCTGTGACTATGTTCCAAGATGGACAGACTATAGCTGAAGCAAAGCAGTCAGTTTAACATAATATTGTGCGAGGACTTGATCTTTTGTCATAGGCTGGCATTATTAACCGGTTTAGATTATTTTTAACGTAGTGATATAACTTTCATACCCTTTGGATCAGAGCTGGCTTGCCTTAGAGTGCAAGTGAGCAAGCAGCTGAAGTCTGTGTAGATATGTCCTCTGCTTTCCTTATAGCAAGGTGCAAAGAAAGGCTTCAGCCTCATCCATTCTGGCCAGCAGAAATGGGCAAATCTCTTACTCAAAAGAAAAACAAAACACTCAAAATAGGAGCTCTCTCTAGCAAGTGGACAAAACCAAGAGCTGAGGTCTGACTAGACTGCAGAGACTCCGGATTTCCCACTGCCTCATACCTTCCTGCCTCTTCTCTAAGAGCGTCGTAATTGACGCTCTGAGTACGACTCAAAGGGCGGGAGAGAAAGAGGGGAGGGACGGGGGCGGGGTTGTGAAAAGAGAGAAAAACCGGTCCTGCTCCGGTGTCAGTCGGGCAGTGAAGTTTCCCTGGCAACTGCGCACCCCAAATGCCGCCGAGGCCGTAAGCTCCCGACCGTCAGTATCCCGGCCCGGCACAGCACGGCGTCGGGGCTGTGAATACTGGGGCTGGGCGTCGCTACCCAGACCGCAAAGCGGGGCTCACTCCCCGACAGCCCGCTGGGACTGCAGAGATGCTCGGGAAGAGGAGAGGAGCTGAGGGGCCACTCGGAAAGAAGTGAGCTCACCTTTTCTCCTCCTGAACCTGTGAGTAAGCGTTCAGCCGTTTCATACTCACAGCTTTCTGAGACCGTGAGGATTCACGCTATCCTCTGCCACATCCTTCAAATGAAATTCTATTACTTTGGAAGGGAGGTGCTGCTTGCTCAGAATACACTTCTTTTCTGCCTTGAGCTCTCCCAAACCTGACTCACGCCAACTCGCTCCAACCTGTGTTCTACAGAAAGAGCTGGGACAGGAGCAATGTCAAATCTTTGCTCTGTATATCAGGAAAGAAGGCAGCTCTGTGGGATTTTAAGAGGGATTTTACCACCTGTCTTACACTGCCAGAACAGTAGAAAATAGTCTCCACATAAAATGAAGAAACAGTACCCTGGTCCATTTTTGTTTGGACATGCTGCTGGCAAACAGCTGTCTCATTAGCACAGTGTGTATGTCTCTCTCACCAGGCAACAGGAGGTACAGAAACCATGAACTGGCCCTAAGGCATCTGCTCATCAGCACTGCGTGGAAACTCCAGCTCCAGTAGAGTTGCCAAGTCAGGAGGGCTAACTAGTCCAAATCCTAGCCTGCACCATCCCAGTGACCCTTATTCTGGTTTCACATCTAGCTGGAGACTCTCTAAGCCTGAGGAGAAGAACCAGAGGTGGATTACTGACCCACTGGACCTGGATTCTGGATTCAGCCCCTGCTTTAGAAAACTACTGTATCATTGAAGTGTTATGAGTGTGGTATGAGAGTCTTTGGCTGAACAAGCAATAAGGATTTCAATATTGCAGCCTCCCTCATGCTTGAAGACCTGATCCCCATTAGAGCTTGCTTTGGCCTTATTTAGTTACCTCTTGTGCTCCGGGTTGGATGAAAGCATGGCAGCACCTACCTTCTCTCTACCCAGCTCTCATTCTTAATCAACCAGTGAGCAGTGGGAAGCTGCTGTCATATCTGCCTTGTTTATTGAATTGATTCACAAAGTTCTAAATTATTATTGATTCTCCTCTTCCCCACTGTGGAAACTCTGAGACCAATAAAGCACATGGAGTTATTTACACAGATATTAGAAAGAAAAGAAGCTCTCTTCTCAAACGTTCTTCTTGAGCTCCCATTTATTAAGTCTCAAAAACTCAATAGGAAGCTTCCTACAGCTTTATAGACAAAAACACTCACAAATATATGAAGTCCCCTCCATACACACATGCCCATCCAAACATATGCAGAACCTTCTGCCAAATCCACATCTGCTGAATATTTTTTCTATTTGTTTTGTTGGGATCATAGCTCTTTCATTCCTTTTCTTTGCCCCGATGATTAATAGCTGTTTGTCATGGCCCTTGCTGTTATGAGACTGAGATAGAAATTGTGGCAAACTCCTTATTGATGGAAAAGCCATTTTTGAACTCCAAGGAACTGGAAATTAGTCTTGATAAAGGACTGGATCACAGGAGACTTGCAGAGCTAGAGCCTGAAATCTGCCCCACAGTTTCTGAAGTACTTCACATTCATGGTTGCAACAGTGATTGGTGCTGTAAAGACCATTATATCCACCTCCATGATCTAAGCACATGAATTTTTACGCTCCTCAGGGTTTGATGAAGAGGACTTGGGAGAGGGAATTGGTCCATCTGACTTTGCAATAGGGGTGCTATGAGTTTCAGTCCTGTACTTCTGTTTGATTGGGTGATGAAAATCAAGGAGCCCATTTCCAGTCAGCTTAACTCTGTGCCGAAGCACACATAATTGAATTCAATTTTTTTCTATACTTACCTGCACATTAATAGAAGGTGTCATCTATATATTCAGTATGCCCTTGACATAACTCAAAAGCAGCAGCATAATAAATAAGATCGTCTTTTTGTACTTGAATTCAAATATTTCTGTCTATATTAGGCTTTGTACTTTTTCAAACAAATCCCAAGGCTGAGACTGAACTGCCATATCTTTTTCAAGATCACATACGCACATGAGACACTGAGATTTCTGTCGAGGACCAGCACAGCAGAGAAAGGGAATGATGGAGCAGCAATAGACTTTGCCTCTGCTAGCCATTAATAATAAGAGTAACAAAAGCATCTAAGAGAATAAAAGCCAGAGCAAGATGTGTAAGGCATAGAAATAGCTCTTTGACTCAAAGGCAAAGCCAATACATCTTGTTTTCCTGGATCTCCTCTCTGTCCTCTTTCTTAACCACACACTCTGGCATGACAGGGGAGTGAGAAGTAGATGGAAGCATCAGCAGGAGCTACAGGAAGCAGGGGAGAAATGAGCTATTCAGTCTGAACATTGCCTGGCCGGGGCCTGTGACACAAGATGAACAAATGACCATATGAGAGAGGAAGGAAAAAGTTGTGTCCAGCACTGCATTGACTGCAAGGGAAGAATCATTGGCTGTGGTATTTTGTCTTTTTCTTCCACTTTGTATCACTCTGACTCATTTTCTGTCTTCCTGCACTCCAGGTTCCTCCGTGCATGCAGGTGTATGTGTATGTACATATATACACATGTGCTTATAGGCAATTACATGCAGGATGTCTCAAGACAGGCAAACCAACAAAACTCCAGTATGCCAGCTACACTCCAGCTCAGGCTGGCAGCACCTGAAGTGGATTAGCATCTGACAATGACCCCCATGAAATAAGGTGATGGTGCCTTACTCAAGAGCAGTGTCTACATCACCATACATGCATTCAGAGCTAATTAAGCGTCTGGTTAGTGTTCTCAGAGAGCAGCCACAGATTACATAGGCTGCTTCACTACCCAGCACTAGCCACAACCCAGAGGAAGAGAGCTTGCAAGCCTTCAAATTGTGGGTGAAAGCACTCAAGACATGGTTTTAGCAGATTTTATTCTTCCTGACAAAATACAGTCCTTCAGGACTCACCTTCCATGGAGGCAAGTAGTCATCTAATTAATATACACTAAGAGAATCTGGGTTAAAAGAAAAAAAAAGTCAAAATTGTCTGTCTTTTAGGCAGGCCATAGGAGGGAATACTTATGGGAAGGGCATAGCCACACAAAGGGTTTTTTCAGGGTGCACCTAAAAGCAATTCTGGAAGCTGATACAAAGTCATCACTCTGGTCATCTAGATTCAAGATAATTTTTTTTGCTCGTAGGAAGTGCCTTTTCTTTGTATAAAATCTCTGAATATCTCGAGCTGAAAAAAAAATTCCTTCAAGACCAGTGACTAGTGCAAGGAGCTCAACCTTTCCATTATCTCAGTGCCTACAGGATGTGTACGTTCCTACACTATGCATCTGTCTGCACTGTGTAGGAGCCTGCAGCAGTAGGTATAGCAGTAGCCATGCACCTTTTATCTCAGAGGACCTTCTTCTCTTCTATGTGCTAAGAGTAGAAGAAGCAGAGTTTAAGAACTATGTACGTTTACTACCTTGGTGTCAGAGCTCTTCAAGGCATGCAACCTTGCAGAGTGGGCAAGCTTGGTGGATGAAGCACACTGCATGGAAGATATCAGTCCAGTGCTCTACAGCTCATTTGGTATCCAACTGCTCTAGTTATGTCACTCAGCAATTTCTAAGGGCTGATAGTAGATCTTTTTCTGCTTTCACTCCTCGGGCTAATCCCACTAACTTCAAAGTCCCATTATACATTCTGGGTGGAAGTGAAAATGCTCCCTGTGCATTCAGCAGTAGGCTGTGGACAAACCACTGTTTTCATCAGTGGAAAAAGACGGTCTTTCCAGGTATCCCTCACTAGCCTTCCCACAGAATCTCTCTTTATACTGTTACTCTGGGATATCCAAGGAAGGAAAAGTATGCACTATTTTTACACATTTGTAGGTTTTACAAGGTACATACTCCATCCCTACATAAAGGGATGAGGATCCTAAATCCATTTTTTACAGGGAGCTTTACAAGGCTGAACCCACATGCATTCCCCTTCACCTATCTTCTGGGAGGAACTCTGCATAGCCCATTGATTATTTCTGTGTTTCACTGCTATGCATCAACTCTTGGGTCCCCAGAAGATTTTCACTTCATTCCATAAGCAACAGTATAGTATGTCTGTTTCAACAGAGATTATTCATACAAGCCCTCCTGGCCTTGGACTCCATCCTTCTCAGGACTCCTCTAAACAGGGCAATTTCCACAAAGTTAATTGTGTGTCTTGGACTTGGATAAAGGAAGCCCTCAGTCCTCTGGGCACACTGACAGCAGCATTTTAACAGTGCACAGTGATGCTGCGCAACAGTTTATAGTCTAAACTTAACAGCATTTCAGATGGAAGGAGCGGAAGGACTTTATGCAGGCTGGTCATAATCTCTGTTACTGGGATATGGACAGTAGATATAAATCAGTCCCATTGCTGGTGACTCTTGCTAGGAGATTTTTCAGGACTGTAAGAGGGCAACACCTTAAATCCTATAGCTTGCACCAAACCACCTCCTCGGAGTTTAACAGTATCTTCCAGTCCTTATGGACTCAGAAGGTAAATTACTGCCTTCTGAGGTACCAAGGGCTTTTGCTACAGCTTCTAGGTTTCCCTGAAGTGCTCCACTCTAGGTATTGAATGAGCTAGGTATTACAACTGAAAAGATTTTCATTTAGCAAATTTTTCTCAGCTGATGCTCATAGTGCAGAGCAAATCCAATACATGAGATTTCTTTGCTCACCCAGTTTTGCATAAGCTTGTTTTAAGCACACTGTACAATTGCTTCAATTCCTCAGCAACAGCCTTCTCACATCTTCAGACCTGTGAAAACCATGCCTATATTGCATAATGCCACAGCCCTGTCTTAGGAATGCCAGAGCTAACCTGAACAATCTAGTAAGTCCAAAAGCCACAGCAACCCCTTGAACAAGTATTAGCCTGGATCCCTGAAGCTGAAGAGTGGTTTCAGTACAGTCCCTGAGCTAAATTTGTGATTGATACAATTGTACCATTTCTGGAGCTAGCCTGTTGAGTGCTACCTAAGGTCATGCCATGTAGCTATGACCTTCTAAAGACACACTTCTTCCCTGCACTGTCTAAGGCACCCTGATGTATCAGTGTTTGCCATCACAGCTGCCATGGGAGACTTGCCCTTGCTGCCTACTCCTCAGGCTCCTTTTGCCCCACCACCTCAACAGAGGTCCATTCCCAGGACCCAGGAACAACTTAAACCTTTTCTACTTGGTCCCTTCTTCTAATCCCCCAGCTTCACAACAGTTCCCTCCACATCAGCTCCCCTCCCACACATTAGGTGCAGGGCAGTCACGACCACACTGGGACTGGGGCAGCAGGAGGTGAGGCCAAAAGGACAGCAGACAGTGGGTTCACATCCACATACACACACATCCCGATTAAGGATCCAGCTTTGTTTCCATGGCAACGTTCAGAGAGCCACGGCAGCACGGTCCCTTCCCTCGCACAGAGTGGCAGCCGTGCTTGACACCGCTAAATCCTCCCGCTGCCACTGCCCTTCGCGGCCGTGGCTGCCAGCGGTGACCCCTCATGTGCCTTCCAAAGACCGACAGATTAGGTCTCACAGATTTCCCACTCATGATGTGCCTGCCAGAAACAGGCAAATAAAGATGCATCAACTAATAGCAGTGACAGAAATAACACTCCCAACACAGAAGAGCTGCAAACTCCTTAGAACAGCATGACAGAGAAACATGTTTTCTTTCCTAGAAGCTGGCAAGGATAAGCAATGGACTGCAGTTCAGGGAATTAAAAGAAGGGATTTTTTCTACATGCAGGTAGCTCCTTAGCATACAGCCAGTCAACACTCCTCTGGATCTAGTGCCAAATACCATTTACAAGCAAAGCTAACTCCACTTTTCAGATCAGAACAGGTTGTCCCATGCAGTCCACCTTCTCTTGGGACAGCACAAATACTCTTTCCAAACAAGGATATCGCCAGGTTGCTCTGCTTGGCCCCCATAGTAGGGAGGAAAACCACAAAAGAACAGCTGAGACACTGGGTCTGAAAGCTCACACTCTCCTCAGCACCTCTCTGGGAAAAGGCATGTTAGACATGGCCAGATGTTTCTTCAGGCCTTCTGCAGTCAGAAGATCTACCTGCCAGCTTAGAACTGAATCTCAAGTAGGAGAATCTCAAGTAGGACTGATGATTTCTCATTGCTCATGATTTCTTTGCCATTTCTACTACATATCTTAAGGGTTGTCAGCTGAGGAACAGTTGGGAAAATTAATCCAAATTAACTGAAGTTGTGAGTTTAGCATGAATTCATTAAATCACATTAGCCCTGAATGGACACAGTTCTTCCAAATTAAAGCAACCCTTAGAAGAAAATTGAACTAAACTGAATTAAGGTCCTTTTAATTCTGAAGAACAGAGTGCCTACATGGAGTTTTATATAATTAAGGAACAGCAGTCTGGAAGGGATGTCCCAGCCTCAGTCTCCCAGACAGCCTTTCCGTATTACTCTTTTCAGGAACCAATTATGCTCTTACTGAAGAGAAGTTAGGTTTCTTGCTTTCCCATGTGATTTGAAAGTTGCTGTACTGATGACTTTCTGGTGAAGCCCTTTCCTAGCCAGTCAATACTTAGTAGATCTTTACCTTGAACAGCACTATTTTTTGCCATGGTATTTTTATCTCACTCTTGTTTTAATGGAAGGCAGCCTTTTACATTTTCTCAGATCACATTTTGCCAGGTTAGATAAGATACACTGCCTTACTCTCCTCTTGTAAAACGTATTCTCTCCTCCCTCTACTAATCAAATACTTTTCTGACTCCATTTGCTTTAATTGGGATAACTAGAATTATACACAGAATTATACACAAAGGAAATTACAGTAGAGGCTTTTACAATGATACTGACACTTCCCTGCCTTGGCAGGGAATATCCTGCCTGGCACTTAGGAATATAATTTCCTTTTATGCTGATGTCTCATATTGAAGGCTCAGTTATCACATCAGTAAATAATACTCCCACTTTTTCTCTTTTTCATTTGCTTCTAACTGATAATCCCATTGTTTCTAGGATCAATTAGTAGGAGTAACAAAGAATCTTTCCATACAGGCTAGCAGACTATACAAAATCATCCAGACTAGTTAGGAGAAATAGAAAGATGTTAGTGTTGCACGATCAAAACAATTTCTGCTACTCAAGTCCTTCAGAGTGAGTGTGGGTTCTATTGCATGGCTCCAAACCAGGCATTGTAGACCTATCTATCTGCATGTTCCCAGACTTCACACTGGTGTATTTCGGCCTGCTTCTATATGGTAGTCCTCAAGAACATCCAGTTTTCATGCTTGTAATCAACACTTTGTTGATTATACTATGCTACTCCCAAGTGCACACAAACATCCTTACGAACACAATCCCTCTCACTTCTACACCATAAACCAGAGCCAAACATTTGGAAATATTTACAGTTCTATGGTTTAGAATGTTTCAGTTTAGCCACACAACATTTCATCTCATTTCTGAGATGGGATGAGGGAGTAAGTGAGACAGGTTAGAAACAGATAACTAAAATCAAGTCTCCCATTCAGACAAATGCAGGACAAATGCAAGTGTTACATGAACACAGCCAGTTTAAAAAAAAAAAAAAAACACAAACAAAGAAAACAGTCTTCATACAGTATATGTGCAAACTGGGGATTATATTATAGAAAATCATTACATTGAGCATCAGAAAGAGGGAAAATGGTAAATTATTAGGTTCTAATTCAACATGCCATTATTGCCATTCAAGACGATGATTATTGAGGACCAGGTTACTTTTCTGTAAAATTAGACTTTTGTCCTGGCAATTTTGGCCCTTTAAAAATATTAATTCAAATTTTTTATGCAAAATTACTTAGGCCTGGCTTGTCTGTGTTTGTTTCCTGTCAGTGCTCCCATATAGGAGTTTTATCTGCATATTCATGTATGGAAATGTGTAAAAACTTGAAGAAGTGTACATCTTCCATGTTCATATGCAAGTATTCAAGCCAGAAGTGCTTGTGTGCTCATTCAACAAGGGAATAGAAACAATACCAAATAGATCTCTCTGACCAACCATAATTAAGTAAAGCAGCCTGTATCAATCCACAGAGTAAATATTTTCCAAGAAGTTCAAATAAATTTGAGGAAATTATGATCCGCACAATTGATATTCCATGAGCAGAAAAAGAAGCTAAATTCACTGAATACATTATGTGTTGTGAATTAGTCCCTCAGCTCAGCTATTACTATGGCTGGATTATTAGAATGCATGGATAATTTAGCATCAATAGTACTATTTTTTGTTCTGGTACCTTTGGTCTGTTCCATTTTCGGAGGCAGAGTCACAATTCTGGACTGCTCAACATCAATTAAAAGACGGTGTCCCTGGTTTTTGTTTGTGGTTTTTTTGGTTGATTGGTTTTTAATTTGGAGTTTTGTGTGGTTTTTTTACAGAGGAGGAAAATAAACTAAAGAAACAACCTTCCTGGTGTGAGTGTATGCAAAACCTTTTGGTGTGCACCTGCTCGGCAGACCGGAGGAAATACAACCCATGTTCCTCAACACCCAGCTAGACACTCCTTCCAACACCACCACAAGAACCAGTGTGATCCCTCACACACATCTCTCACCCCTCTGTATGAGAAGATGGCTGCACTCAAGATGCAGGAAGAGTAGGGATCCTGTTAGCTTAAGGCAACAGGCAACAGTTCCTGTTTGAAAGTGTCTCACTACATTTAATGGACTAGTGAACACTAGATTTGTTCCTTCAGAACAGGTCCTTTGGGAAAATCCATTATTAATTGTGATGTCTTCTATAGTGTCACCGAACTATGATGTTCCAGAAACAATACTCCAGTCTGAGGGGTAAACTAGTTGATTGGAGAACTAGAAATTATACGGAAATCAGTTTGTTACCATGAAATATTTTGGGAAATAACCTGCAAGATCTCTCCCTGAAACACCTCCTTTGGGGCCACACACACAGCTGCTGCAGGAACAACAAACACTGTTGCAAGAAGGCAAAGGGTTTAGGAGACCCGAGTTGCCCAGTGCCTCCCGAGGGTTTCCTGGAGCAGGGATAAGACTCAAAGTGGCCCAAATCAGGGGAAACGAGAGGGCAACCGTAGGGCAGCCTTCTCTTGTGATGTGCCTGGGATGGTAACTAAGGAAGAATTTTGTGCTGTAAAACTCGTCAGTTTGGCACCTTGCACCAGCCTCAGAACTACTATGGTTAAAATAAACAAGGTCATTTCCTGATAATTTCACTAAAAAGAAAATCCTAAACCCACCCAGTTCTGATGTGAAGCCATGGGTTAGCGCTTGTCCATTCCTCTTTTCCCCAGGTGCTGTGCTGCTGCCACATGCGAGATTAACAAGGAGGTTATATTTAAACTTCCAAGAGGAGCTGCTGTGCGATTATGGGTCTATTTAAAATCCTCCGGGCAGCTGCAGTACATAATAACAAGTCAGCAGGAGGGAGGAAGAGAGTGGAAGGAGAGGGAAAGGAGTGGGATCGGGCAAACGTCACGAATTGTCTCCAAAAAATTGATTGCCAGAAGATGGCAGGGGGTACAGTCAAGTTAAAAATGCCCCCCGCAGGGAGTGAAAGGGAGAGGGGGTCATGCAAGAGAGGCGCCAGCACTGGAGGAGTGCGCTGACAGCAGCAGGGGGATTGGAGAGGCTGGCGTGGAAAGCTGCCAGACCTGAAACCTCACTGCCTCGGGCAAGGACGTCATTCCCTTAAACCCACTCCACTGGCTCTGGAGGGCTCTGTCACACACCACTGGGTGCCTGTCCAGGCTTCCTCAGATCACAGGCATTTGAATGAGTAAATAGCTATTATTAGACTCTTCTCCAGCCTGTCCATGAACACACCTTACCCTTAGGCCAGCACAATACTACCCCCTAGAAAACACAACCCCAGGGCTTTACCCAGCCCTAAGTTTTGCTCTATCATTTGGGAATGTGCTCCCCTGTCTAAATTGCAACTAAAGGAGTGTTTGCTCATGAGACCAGAGCAGGGCCTCAGCTCTTCCTGTCTCACCATAAGTAACATTTTCTGTTGGCTTTTTTTTTTCCCTGACCTTCTCACCAGCTGCCTCCACTATCTTCTGTGATCAGGGAATGGACAAAATGGACTAAGGCCCTCCATGTACTCACTGACAAATGTTCTCAGCTTGCAGTGACATCAGGGCTCAGCAACATCATGTCTGATGAGGTCCCACAGGTGTGACCTGGGGCAGATGAGGTGGCAGCAGCAGTGGCTGGACAGATGGACAAGAACCATGTCCCAGCACTGGAGGAGGCTGTACTGGTGGCACCAGCCCTGGGCTGGGCTGAGGAAAGGGGCCCTCAGCACTCCCTATCACTGAAGGATGAAGGCTAATTCATTCTTCATTGCAAGGTTGAGACTTTTCAGCCACAGGAGTGTTTCAGATAAGTCCCACCCCACAGTTTCACATGTAATGATTCCCTTTGGTGGTATCATAGCCCCCTGCCTGCCCTCTCCTAAGCATCTGAATTTCCATGTCCTTCCAAAGACTTGCTGCAATCCAGGCAAGATGACTGCATTTCAGTGCTGACTGGAGCCTTTGCGATGCAGTTTATAAAACACTTTGGGAGCTTTCCAGAGGAAAGATGCTTGAGAAACATCAGTCATAGCAGTCCACACATATTCTATAATACTGTCCTTTGTGACCCTTCCCTACTCTTCTTCTTTCCCCATCCTCCCATCCCTACACAACCATTTTCAGTACTGGAGGTTGATGCTATCAGGCAGGGAAAGAGTGTCTCTTCAGAATGAGATTTGCCTCAATTTCCTTCAGCAACACAGAAGAGGGGAAAAAAATGTCCAAATTAAGCTGCTTGATTACTGAAATTAATCTTGTCACTTAGCATCCCTGTTCCACAGAACGGGGCCTTTGATTAGCCTCCTTGTTTCAGAATATTGCAAGCAGACGTTTATTAAGCAGAAGGCAACTCCTCTGCAGGGGAAGAGGAGCAGCTGATTCCAAAGGGAAGGCTGCTCTCAGGATGAGATGCCCCCAGCTTTGCCTGCATCTGTGGCAAGTGAGAGGATGCTGCTCTGACAACACAGCCAGGACCCCCAAGGATTCTCCAAGATCCTCTCCCCAACATGACTATGAACCATCCTGTTATTTCTATGATAGGCTTGGTACTTATTAGGCTGACAGCTCTTCTAGCAAGTTATTGCTTATTATTACTGTCATCCTTACAGTCCTCAAAGGTTGTGAGGTGCTATGTCCCCCCTGTCTGGCTCTCTCTGAGTGCTAAGGAAACACAGATGGATGGGGAGCATTCTTCAAGGCAACCAATGAAGCAGTGGACCTACACGTGGGACCTTCAGCACCCACACTTCCCTCTGCTTCCTCTCCACCTCCACACAGCATCACAAACCACACATCTGTGACTTTGCATGTTCATACTGTCACAGGCAGCTTTGTGCTTTTCCACTCCATAGGGCACATGCTCAAAACCCAGTGCCTCACTGTAGGCGTGGGCTGCTCTTGCTGACCTGACAAAGTGTGCCATACTTGCTGGGATGGCAGAAGGGAAAGCTCAGTGAGCTGCAGGATGACCTATGGATGTTCTTGCAGCTCTCAGGAAATTTAAGATTGATGCACCTTGATACAGGGTCCTAGGAGGTGACATCTGGGAGCTCCAGGACCCAAAAATGACACTGCTGGTACAGAAATGGGATGAGAGAGGGTAGAAGGTTGGCTCCTATGGCTTCTTCTGACTCTTGCCTCTACCAACAAAAAGGTGTTTGGACATTGTTACTGGCATGGGGACATAATCAGCAGCATTCCAGGCAAATTACCAGTAAATTTTAAGTAGGCTAAATTGATTGATGGGTTTCGAACTACACTGGTCAAAGTCAGCCAGCACTGAAAGGTTATAAAATCAAAGATCAACCTTTATGCTATCTTCCTTTTCCTTTCTATGCAATATGTTTTTGGTATTGCAGACCTAATGATCCCAGTACTGCCATTAAAATCACTGTATTGCAACCTCCGTGTACCACAACATAGTGCCAGTGCTCTATGTGCTACAGAAGAAACACAGATCAGAGAGAACATGAGGGTGAGGCCTATATAAGCTTTAAGTAAAAATTTTTACAGGCTATTGATCTGGAAGGTGGCAAAATTTGGCAGTTATCTAACCACTGTCATGAGGGCCTCAAACTACTTTCCAAACATTACCTAAATAACTTTCACAATAGCCCAAATCCTCCAAGAACTTGCTTGCACTGACTGGTGAAGTCAAATCTTGCCCAGCCTTTAGGGAGGTATAATTATTATCTCTGTTCTACAGATGGGGAAACTGAGGCATGGGGAACCAAAGTGATTCAGAGAAGGTCATGAAGATGAGCCAAAAGCATGAGAGAGTTTTTCTTGTTTTAGGTCTTCCTTAGCCCTCTGCATCCCCACTCTTTGCAATACAACCACTCAGAATTACAGAACCAATTAGGCTGGAAAAGACCTCTGAGGTCACAGAGTCCAACCTACAATGAAACACTACCATGTCAACTGGACCATGGCACTAAGTGCCACATCCAGTCTTTCCGTAAAAACCTCCCTGGGCAGTCCCTTTCAGTGTTTAATTGCCTTTTCTGTGAAGAAATGCCTCCTAATGTCCAACCTAAACCTCTCCCAGCACAGCTTGAGACTATGGCCTCTTGTCCTGTCACTAGCTGCCTGGGAGAAGAGGCTGACTGCTACCTGGCTACAATCGCCTTTCAGGTAGTTGTAGAGGGTGATAAGGTCCTCCCTGAGCCTCCTCTTCTCCAGGCTAAATTACTCAAACTCCTTCAGCCACCCCTCCTAGGACTTATCCTCTAGACCTTTCACCAGCATCCTCCTCTGGACTTGCTCCAGCACCTTAATGTCCCTTCCTGAATTGAAGGGCCCAGAACTGGACACAGTACTTGAGGTGCTGCCTCACTGGTGCTGCGTACACTGGAAAAATCAGTTCCGTTTTTCTGCTGGCCACACTATTTCTGATAGAAGCCAGGATGCCATCAACCTCCTCAGCCACCTGGGCGCACTGCTGGGTCATGTTCAGCTGGCTGTCAACCAGCCCCCCAGGTCCTTTTCTGCTGGGACACTTTCTAACCGCTCTGCCTCCAGACTGTAGCACTGCATGGGGCTTCCAGATTGCATTCAGCAGCCTACATATAAAAGGAGATCAAAGATCCTAGAGCTGATTAAACTTATTTGAACCTCCAAAACTATTCTGAGGGGCCCAGATGGAGGTGGGGGGACAAGTGTGTAGCAAGCTCTAATTTTAGCTGATTTGGGCTTGCTCCTCCTTGTCTCCCCCAGGGTGACAGGCAGGGTATATAGGCTGAATGAGAAACTGTCCTCTAATGAGGCATCTGCAGGTTTGGTGGGGTTTTGTTTGTGGGTTTGCTGTTTTTTGGGTACCAGGGTTGTGTGAAGCATTGCAATTCCACCCTGAGCAGCAGTGAGCAGCAGAACCTGGTTTCCATAGCACTGCCATGGAAACAGCACTCTGCGAATCTGTGCCTTCGGGCCCCTCTGTGGCTGAAGCATCTCTCTGCTCCTCCCCAGCACCCACCTCCACACTACAAGCCCCCAGACCTCCTTGTATGTCTCTGATGATTAAAGGGTGTGGTACATACGAAAAGCAGGATCCTATTTGGCTCCTTCCTGAATCATAATGTGTAAAAGTATCTTTTGAAGAAAAATACTAATAGTATACTTCCTTCCCCCTCTTCCATACATAAAAGTAAAAAAACCTGCAGTTAAAATTCATGTTGAAATTGCACAAGTAGAATTTCACCTGGTAATGTATTAAGGTGCAAACCCAATAATCTCATGCAATGGGTTCTTTTATCTTCCCTTGTCTGCCTGAAATACCAGCTTTCAAAAGTGAAGGATTTAATTAACTGTTACAACGTAGAACAGGCGCCCCTTAACCTTTTCCTCTGGTTTCAGGGGGGTTTTTTTCCCATAGTTCATACTAAAAAAATACTCATGGCAAGGGCTCAATGGAATGGACGGATAAGTCAAACAATGAATGTATGCAAGACACATGTTATTTCCTCCCTGAATCCACTTAGTGCCTGGAAAAGTGTATACTACAAGGAATGTGGCATTCGAGCATCTCCACGAGATACAGCCTATGAGCATTAGAAGCCATCTCCACTGGCTGGAACACCACAGGTCCACCCAGCACCTTGGTAAGTCAGTCTATAACAGCCTTGACAATCATGAAGAGTTTGAGTTGTAGTGCTTAGACCTCAGGTATGACACAGGAAAACGGAGGTCTAAATTTCAGAGGCACACCACCAGAGAAGCAAGGGAGAGTCAGGACCTAACTGACAGGCAGCAAAAAGCAAAAATATCTTCCTACTACCCACGATCATGAGTCCTGAGGGAAGGACCATATCCAGAGCAAAAGAGAAATCTAGTCTCTCTACTCTACCAACACCCTGGTCTCTGGTATGATTATGGAAAAGAACATTGCACTACCAGGATAGGCCAGAAAATTTTTTTCCAAGTGGGTTTGAAATCACTCACAGCCAATGACACAGAGCTGTTTTATATACTGTAAAAAATGGCAGTTCTCATCTGACATGCATGGTGCAAAGTGAACCCCTGGATGGGAAAAGGATCAGTTCTAACTAGCTCAGGTCAGAGTCCATCAAGGGCACAAACTGTCACATCTTCCTTTCCCAAGCAAGCATCAGAATAACAGCAATCAACAAATATCAACATAACACCAAATTTTGCATATTTCTAACCTGTCCACTGCCTACTCAATCACACTGAGTTACTTTCTGAGGCAACCTGTGTTATCACATGAACCAGCTCTTCTCCATGTGCAAAGCAGTGCTGCATATATTGGTCACATCATGGCCGGGGTCACATCTCTCTCACCTTCTGTGGCTGTAACTCATCCAAAGCCTTGCTGAGCAAAATGATTCGTTGCATTCCCATATAGAGCATGAAGATCACTTGTTTCGCATCATATGTGTCCACCTGACCTGACAGTTTCCTAAACAGAATATTTTCCTGCGTTGTCAGGCCCAACCCTAGCTTTTCTTCTCCCACATATGTGTGTATAAAATAATTTCATGAAGAAAGGAAGTTTCTCAGACCACAAATGCTTCGAGCTTTTGTTTTGCCTTTTGTGTCCCTTCATATAACTAACCACAAATCCCAAATCACTTTGACCCCAATTCTGGACTCCGGTTTTCTGTTGAACAAAGAGCCTGCAGGAGACAACTCTCACTCTGTTGATGCCATGCTATCATTTAAAAGAGCTTAATACACATCAAACTATAACCCACATCCCTTTCACTGTTCTTTATTATTTAAATGAGGTTTTCGACCCATCTGTTAAATCATGGATGAAGAAAACTAGCAGTTACATGTCAAAATCCATGCAAACTACTTAAAATTCATGCCTACTAAGCTGGCCTGTAGTCAGATGTTACTAAGTAAGTCAGGTGTACTGTGTCTGGAAAAACAAATTTGGTATGCATGATCACCTACTTAGCTAGAGTGTCTTCTAATAAGGTTAACTCGAGGAAGTGAGAATAATAGCTTAGGACAAGTACATACTGAATTGTTTTATTCTTGTGTTGGTTGCTTCTATTTTCAGGAAGCACTAAAACAAAAAAAAAAATCAGTGGCCACTTTGCAAGGTCCAGTTTTCCTTCTACCACTAACTCTTTCACTTGATGTGGCCTTCATTTTTAGCATGTGTGTGAAAAGCTTTGACAGCCTCTTCAATACCACTGCTCTTCTGAGTTTAGGATAAAATCTCTCTGGCCCCTCTCAAATTCCTTTTGAACCCTAAATTATGTTCACATAATCTTCAGTTTGTCATCTTGTATTCACTGGACATCTTGCACATAAGTTCTCTCAAGACCTGGGCTGTTGGAACTAAATGAGGCACCGATATTTCTTGCAAAGTTGTGGTACTTTTTCCTTATCTCTGGGGCAGTAGGGGCAATACTGTGATCTACCTGCATTAAAAAATCTTCAAAGTATCTAATTTGCACTACATCGGTACTGGTTACTCACAAAGCTTCTCAGATCATCTGATAATGGCTCTATGGAGTTTTAATGCTGCTCAAAATCTCCACTATCTAAAAGTTCACAGAATCACAAAATCACAGAATAGATTAGGTTGGAAAAGACCTCTGAGATCATCAAGTCCAACCTTTGACCTAACACCACCTTGTCAACTATGGCACTAAGTGCCACATCCAGTCTCTTCTTAAATACCTCCATGCCCTTGATATCAGAATTCCTCTTCTCACAGTGGCAGGAACTTACCTATTTTTAAACACATATTTACTCTTTAAGATCCTATGTGCTCAGCTTTATATAGTTCATTTCATCACGTGATGATTTCCAGAGGAATAAAAACTTTTATTTACTCTCCACTTATAACCAAAAAGGAATTTTCTAGGATCATGGATCGTGGGCTGATTTGGCTTCTACCACTCTACCCTATAGCCAGGCAGCTTCCCTCATGCCAGAAAAATATCCTGAAATGGTACCTTGAGGAGATGGTGGGTTAGTTGATTTCGATCCTTACAATGATATTGTTAAGTTTGTTGGGCTTTTAGCCATACTTTTAGTTCAGTCACTTCCCTGCAAAAGACCAACTCACTCCCATACATTCCCTACTTTCTTTATCACTTCCATCCATCAGTTTTACTTTCAAGGCTAATATCATTTTTTCTGGCGTCAGACTAACATACTCCCGTGCAAGTTCACTTCAAGCAGTATCCCATTTGCTTTGATGCCAACAACAAAATCATCTGCTATGGCAAAACTGTTCTTTGCAGCTACAAAGAGATGCCCAGTTTTAATGATGATGCTGGCATCTTCTTTATTGGGAATGCATTTGCAAGGTAAAGCACAGCACTGCAGTTCTTACTTACTCTTTTCTCAAATGTCGGCATTGTGTTGGTTATTGTTTGCTGCAACATCAGTACTTCCCGGTGTCATTTTTGTTGAATGCTGACTTTGAAGAGGGAGGGTGGCCAAATAGCTTTCTGCAGATTTCTTCTTTTGCAGCATATCAGATTCCTCACCAAATCCAGACTTTCACTGGACTCAGTGGTTTCTCCCCTCGGGAAGTTCAGAGTACTCTTCTACGGTTTACCATAGAAAGCCTTGTGCTCATGTTCTCTCTCTGGTCACCCTCACTGAGTTTTGTACCCTCCTACCACCATCCAGTGGTAAACCAGTCAGGGACTGGTTTAACCTCTCAGAATTGTTAGATGGGGAGGACTTTGTCCTTTCCACTTTCACAAGCCCTCTTAAGTCTTTTGTCTTTAATATTCTGGTTTGAAATCTAAGGATGAATTTGCACTAACTGCAGAATCACTCCATTTATATACTCTCATTCAAAGTGAAAGCTCATATGGACAAAAACCCCTGAGAAAAGCCCACACTTCCAGCTACCCACACTTTAAATTTGCTTGCAGGTTTAGGGTCAGTTATCATGCAAGTGTTCCCTTGCATCACCTGTATTTCCAAAGAGACTTGGCTCTGGCAAGGCTTTTGGCTGCTCTGTTCTTCTACTCCACATGTTTTGTTATCACGTTTTACAACTGGTGCCATGAGCTTTCCAGTATCCACTCAGAGCCAAAGAGCCAGCTTCATTCAGCAGCCATTCACAGGCTGCTCCACAGGAGTGAGGGAAGCACCCCTATAAAACAACAGCTGGCTACGGCTAGGTCCTGACAAAGTGTCTTAAAGTTCCAAGTCCCTACCAGCCCTAGAGAACATGTCCTCCATGCAAGGGCTTGCTCAGGCAACTCAGAAATGACTAGTCAAAAGCCTCCTAAAATGAAGCACACATTGCAAATCAACATTACCCTTATGTGAGGGATTTGACCATTTATGGTCTGGCATAGAATACATTTCTGATGATGGATGAACCTGATCCGTCTGGTGATCCATTTTCCAAGGACTTGTGGTCATGCAGAAACAAAGAGATGCTATTGGGGAGTGATTTGCCATCCTCATTACAAATTTTGAAGGCAGATTTAGTCACCCACACACAGCTGCAGAATGGACTCCCCTTAACAGGCATGTCTGGCTCAGTTATTTTATCAGCCATGCCCCTCACAGAGCTGTTATTTCGGCACCCCTGGAATCCCTGAATATTATCCAGAGCAATGTATTTTGGACTGACATTGCTTTGCAGGATGACCAAGAAGATCTGCAAAGGTCACCCTGCTCACAAATTGCAGATTAGTTCCTTTGCAGAAGGTAAATTATAAGCATCCTGGACAATCACCATACAGAGTCCAAGCAAAGCACCTCTCCTACCCGCCATGCTACTCATCAGGACTTGGAGAGAAGAACACAGACCTGTATGGGAAAAGGTTCTCTTTCATAGGTGGGGTTTAGATATACTAGGCCCAGAGAGCAGCATGTTGTAGCACAGTCAGAAAGTATCCTTTTTTTAACTAGGGTCTCCTGAAGATATATTTGCAGACACAAGTATGCAGACATGACATCCTGGACCCACACAAGCTCCCACTTAAGGCAACAGAATAGGATAGAATTTATGCAAGAAGTCAGCACTGAGCACAGCCCCCCCTCCGACATAACATGTACGCGTCCTCAGAATGGAAATCCCCTGCTTCTCAGCCCGTCCTGACCTCCCATTCCATCTTCCTTTCCCAGATTTCTGACAATTTCATCTAAATGTCCCCTCACCAGCCTCTCCCTCCCCAGTATTCCTGTCATAGGCTGTATCAACCTGCTCTTCCAAATCCCCACTGCCACATCTCCCTTCTCTCCCCCTACAAACCTCACAGGCCACCAGTGTGCCTTGGAAGAAGGGATATGTGTCCTCAGCAAGTGAGTGCGATGGAGATAGAGAGGCTCAGACAAGCCCCAGACCACAGAGGAGAAAAAAACACCAGGGGAATCATATATACAAATTTCCTGCCTCTCTCCTCCTTCCTTCATGCTTTTTGTAGGGAAGCAGCTCTTCTCATTTGCCCCATCCCACCCTATACCCTACACCTAAATATGTCTTCAGGATGGGGAAGCATCTGTGCAGTGGGTGGTGATGCGAGGGTGCAGCCAATAGGCTACAGCCTGCCAGGATTGAAAGTGAAATTCAACAGCAATAGGTCCAACGTGTTTTGGACTTTTGCTAATAAGAAAGGCAGCAGAGCAGCTTGAGGGGCATTCCAAAAGTGGATTTTGTCTGAAGGGGCAATGTAGGTAATTGTGCTGCATATCTTGAGCTGGCAAGAAACAGAATTGCTGTTTGGTTTGTAGTCAGAGGACAAAAAGTTCTCCCATTAACACATATGAAAAATCAGATACTTGAAAAAACTTACAGAAGATAAATACTTGAAAAACTCTGGACTGGGACATCACATTTTTTAGCCTGTCATCTACTCAGTTGCAGGCAAGGGATCTGGAAGAGCTGCACAGACTCTCTGCAGACCAACCTATCTGCCTCATCTCCATCCACAGTTGTGACAGATCTGACGCATTCCCAGTGGACTTTTCAAACTGTAGAATCAACAATTTCCAGCAGAAAATTGTTCCACACAAAAACCTTCCAGGTAGTTCTACTGCACATTTAGAAACATTTTGTACACATCGGTATGTTGAGCATATATTCAGATGCTATTCACTCTCTACAATCTCTAGATACTTTAGGTGCCTGTCCTCAAAGAAAAATCAGAATATGCCCCTTGAAATGCCAATCACAGTTAAATGACAAATCATCAGCACAAGCTTTTGCAAGAGGAACTCATAGGTGGACTCTAATTTTCATTCTTTCCCTTCATCTCCATCCAAAGGCTCTGGTTCCCTTCTTGGTTTTGGTTAGGAACATTTAGCTGGTTTGGGCTCTGATCCCATGGCTGACTGCATAGTGATTTCTGCCATGCTTGCAAAGAGCCTCACTGGAGTCCATAAGGATCTGCCAAGAAGCTGGAGACACAGGCATTATATCAGCACGCAGAACCCAAATGTGCCATCCCTATACATTTTCTATCACAGAAGTGTGTGCATATTGCACATGCGTACTGGATTCAGTATGAACTTCATCTTTTTCTGAAAGTTCTCCTCATCCCCACGAGCTCTCTCCCATGGGACTCCACGGCTAGAAAAATTAAAAAATTTGTTTCCTTCAAGTGCTACATTTCTGGTTTTCCTAGAGGCAGCTACAAGTCTTTCTCTGTGATCTGAAATTGCAGCAATAATTATATTTCCTATTTTGTTCGCTGTAGTTGACTGTTTTGGCGATCATCCTGTAGCAGTAATCCAGGCATAAAGAGTCATCTTGCATTTTTCAATCCAATTTAAAGGGAATTGTTTCTCAAGGAAAGCAAGAGGGTGAAAATGTTCCCCTCTGGCAAAAAACTTCAAGTACTTGGGTATTATATGCAAGAATTTTACCTACCTGTCTTATTCATCATTGCATTTTACAAGCACTGATTTAAATTCTTTGCACTTCTAGGAAGGCCTGAAAGTTTCATCATGTTGTTTTTCCCTTAGTCCTCCCTTAATTCTTCCAGACACTCAGAGAGAGAACTTCGGTTCTCTCTTTCCAGATAATCTCACACCACCAAGTGCTCTTGTTTTGTTCTTGTTTTGTTCTGAGACTATTTGTTTGTTTTAGACTGGGGAAAGGATGCAGTAGAAATTACAGCAAGGATGAAGTAGGAGGCATTCTTCCCATCACCTCATCCACTCCATTTGATTTACCAGTTGCCATAAAGTTTTCCTTCCAATTTTTCACTGAAATACCCAAAACCCTTTAATAATGGCATTTACATGTATAATGTAGCATTATTAATGTTAAAGCCTTTCAAGTCTCCTCTATTCTGCAAGCCCCATATCATTTCAGAACAAATTATTTTCACAGTAACCTCTGCCAAACACACACACACACCCTGCACTGCTTTTTTGTTAATTTCAGATACTTTTTCCCATTCCCCATTCATTTTCAATCGTAATATTCTATAACGTATAAGAACAGCACAAGAGTGAAGGTGCTGGGACTAGAAACAGTAGGGTCAGGACAGAAAAAAGTAAGAGATTCAACCTTTAAATCCAGCACAATTCAGACAGCACAGCACGTGAAATATTAGCATTACAAAAAAGACAAGTTTCAGGATGTCTCAGGAACAACTATAAGAAGAGAGTACTGAAAGTTTAGGAAGCAGAATTGGTATTTGGGAAGCATCCTGCCTCCACATCCCACCACACTTAAGTTTTCAGCCATAATTCCATCTTGCATCACCAAAACCTGCACATCACCTGAGGAAGCTTCAGATAGATCTGTTGCAATTACAGGAAGTCATAGGAGCTTTGCTCTGTTCTATCTCCTTTTATGACAAGGTAACCCACGTAAGTGATCAAGGGAAGCCAGGTGATGTCATCTTTTTGGATTTCAGTAAAGCTTTCAATACTGTCTCTCCCAGGACCTTTCTGGACAAAATGTCCAGCACACAACTGTATAAACACATCATGTGGTGGGTGAGCAATTGGCTCACAGGTCAGGCACAGAGGATAATAATGAATGGGGTAAAATCAGACTGGTGACCTGTCACTAGTGGGGTTCCACAGGGCTCCATCTTACACTCTGTGCTCTTCAACATCTTCATCAACAACTTGGGCACAGGACTGGAAGGGATACTAAGCAAGTTTGCAGATGATGCAAAACTGAGAGGAGCTGTTGACTCCCTTGAAGGTGGGGAGGCCTTGCAGAGAGACCATGACAAATTAGAGGACTGGGCAATTCCCAACCATATGAAGTTCAACAAGGGAAAGTGCTGGATTCTGCACCTGGGATGAGGCAACCATGGATGTACATACAGACTGTGGAATGAGATGCTGGAAAGCAGTGCCATGGAAAGGGACCTGTGGGTCCTGGTCAATGGCAACTTGAATATGAGTCAGCAGTGCCCTGGCAGCCAGGAGGGCCAACCATGTCCTGGCGGGCACCAGGCAAAGCATCGCCAGCCGGTCAAGGGAGGGGACTGTCCTGCTCTGCTCTGGTGCGGCCTCACCTTGAATATTGTGGCAGTTTGGGGCACCACAGTATAAGAAAGATATTAAGCTATTAGAGAGCATCCAAAGGAGGGCAACAAAGATGGTGAAGGGCCTTGGGAGGAAGCCCTTTGAGGAGCAGCTGAGGTTACTTGGTCTGTTTAGCCTGGAGAAGAGGAGACTTCTTCACTCCATGAGCAGTTAAGTGGTGAAACCATCATCTCTTGGATGCTAAAAATATGCATGGGGCCACAAATGCCAAGAATTTGGATGTTGATAAATGTTTGGAAGAAAAACCCATCCAGCACTCCTAAATACAAAGACATGCTGACAAGCTTAGAAAGTTGCAAATCATAACTCATGAGATGCTTGGGGAATATTCTGAGGAAATATCACTAACTGATCCTCTGTCAGTGGCTGTTGGATGCAGAATGCTAGGCTAAATCAGCTTTTGATATAAACCAGTTCACAAGTCATTACATTTAACAGTACTGGACAACTTTAAATCTATTGGGACAGTGTAGCAAGTCCCTACCACTATGGGTCAAATGAATACACAAGTTCGCCCACCTCTTTTTATTTAAACACTGCATCATCAAACAGAATCAAAACTTTTGGATTCCTGCAGGAGTGTGTCAGATCACCCTATCATTCCAGCAGAACATTACTGCTGTCCCACAGCAGCCAAAGGTGCAGAGCAACTGGGATCAAGCCCAAGGGCTTCAGCCACTGCACATCACTCTGCTTTGCTCTTCGCTTCACAGCCAACTGCCCCCAGCTTCAAAGCATCTTTTATGAAAAACAGCAACGCTGTACCACAGCCAGGACAGAATATGCTCTTAGGCCAATCATCTCCTCAAGCAAAATTTACACCTTCATCTCCACTTCAAATATTCACAATCCATTATTTTTGCCCTCACACAATTTTCTGGCCTCTACATGAAAATCCAAAAATAATCCACAGGGTTAAACTGGACTTGGGGTAGTAGCCCATTTGACCAAGGGAAAAATGAGCAAGGAAACCTCATCACATCACCTTTTCATTTCTCCTGACGGGTAGAAAATGCTGGATTGTACTGCTCTGCAACACATCACCTCACATTGTCATGATGACACTCCTCTGGGACAGCAGATCTGCTCTCAGTCCCTGACATTACTCAGCCACCTGGACCTGCCCGGTATGGGCATCCCTCCATTTCTGCAAGTTTCTAGCATTGCCTGTGCCAGCTCTGTTCTATTCCTATTCCCCCAAGTCAGATGTATAGCCCAGAGAAGACAGTTTGGCTGTGGGCATCTGTATGTCAGACTAATCCCAGCTGCCACAGGGGCCCTGGGACTCTGTCAGCAGCCAGAATATTTTGAGGTGGGTCTGACTCTCACCAAATCCAAAGCCAGCAAAGGGAATATATAGGTGCAAAAGTGGTATAAAGCCAATTTCCTGCTTTAGCACGCTGACATGTACCAGGCACAGCTCAGTGTATCCAGGGGACAAGATCCAGCATCACAATTCCCCAAAGGGACAAATGACTCCTATGATCTCACTACAGGTGCCTGCTCCATAAAGGATGGGACCTTGGGGAGCCAAGGCTATCCAACAGATCTGTGCATGCTAGTACATTTACGTTCGCACCAGGTTTATTCCACCAGCTTTTCTAGTCCTAAGACATATTTTAAGCTAAGCAGCTCTCACCCCAGAACAAAACTCCAGACAGACCTGGCAGCACCCAGGCAGAGATGAGGCAATGGTGCACCAAGCAGGGAATGAGCATGCCATGGTCACATGCCACTGTACCCCGCTAACCTCACCACCTTTACTTGTCTTCTACCCCTCCTCATCCTGATCCTGATCCTGCAGCGGGTCCATTGTGGAGCGCGAAGTTTGTCCACGCCAAGCTGGCACAGGTTTCAGAGGAATTAATTCAGACGAGCAAAGTCTGATCCCTTTCAGAGAGTGTGCGAAAGAGGAGGAAACGCTCAGCACTTTAGACATCAAGAGAGAGTAAGAGTAAAAGAGATGAGAGCAAGCCTCGCATAGAAAAGGCAGAAGGAAAAATGTCCTAATTTGGAGAGACAGACCTCATTGCCATAGCAACCGAGAATCGCCCCAGAGCGGCCAGCTACGACTTTGTATGTGGTGTTAAATGATTCAACCATTAAGGGAAGAAAATAACAGGGCTGTAGAAAGGAAAGTATTTGGCAACAAAGAGTTTTTCTCTGGGGGTACTCTGGAAACAGAAGTGAACCTTTTGAGCCTTAAGTTGTACTTTTTTTCCCCCATCTTTAGGTGCAGACACATTTTTGCGCATTTGTTTCACTTCAGGAGAATGAGTCACTCCTTCATGGCTGCACTGCCTTCCCTTCCCAGCCTAGTGGTCATCAGCAGTGGGGCCAGATCTGTCTCCTGGGCATTAGAGGAGAAAAGGCAACTGGAGCTCCCATTCCTTTCTTTAAAGCCCCCTACAAAGACCTCCCGGACAAGGCAGAAGCTGGGAACGCATGGCAAACCACATGGGGACAGGGGAAGGTGGCAACACACGTCACCAAGGAGGTGGCAACAAAATATAGGGTGGCAGTGTCCACCAGCAGCTCCAGCCTCTGCTCCACAGCCTTAAAAAAGGACATAAGGGATGTTTGTAAGAGAGCTGAGACTGCTGAGCACATCTGGCCATGGACTAAGTGAGAGAAGCAGCAGGAGTGATATGCTTACTGAAAGTCACACAATGGAGATATTGCTGGCTGAGAGAGGAAGATGCAACCATGCAGTTGTTAATTAATTATCTGATCTCACCCTGAGCCCTTCCTATCTGCTTTAGTCTATTAATTACTTTGAATATCGTGTCAAGCCTCCTCATCCCACACCCTCGCCTCCTTCCACCCTCACTCTTGGGGTACCCTAAGCCCTTCCTCTGCACTGCTGCCTCTCATCAAAAACCCCTATTCAGAAGATCTTCTCATCCATATCCATCTCAGTTCTATTACATTTTTTCAGTCCTTATGAGAAGTCCCACCCTATATGCAGGGGCTATACCTCACAGGGTGCTAAGCACATGGAGGTGGACCAGTATGAGGAATAGTAAGACAAAGTGACAAAGAAGGAATATTAGGTAACCTCTGGAGGTTACCTCCTTGTAAATGAAGGAACAAATCCCAGCAGATGAGTTCCCAGAGGACCCTTCCCTACAGATTCCTAAGTGCAAAGCAATAAATTGACTGTCAAGGTAAGATCCTTGTCAGTCGTGTCTAACCTACTCATGTCACCTCATTTCCCTATCCAATTCACCAAATGCAGCAAAACATTTGGCCAAAAGGATTCCTTGAGAGCAGGGATGCATGTAGCATGGAGGACAGGACATGCTTTTGCACAGGCTTCGGCATGGTTACACAGAGACACAGACTCTACGCATAGCATCTGCTACATGCTGTTATACTCATTCCCATACAAAACCACTTCTCTCTGGCCACAGAAACCCAAACATGCCAAGCAAGAAAATCCTCTCCCTAGTATTTGGATCTAGACTAGACCAGGAGAGGGAGAAATGGGAAACCTAAACTCACTCCGCTATTACCAAACAGAAAAGCCATCACTGTATGATTCCAGAGATTTGTGTATTGTATAGGAACCACACGGCAGGAGCTGATGGCTGGCTCTGGGCTCTCTGAAAGGACAAAATGATTCCCCACAGCTTGCATTGCATATTGCATATTATAGGCACACCTCAAGACATAGAGCAACAGACTGTTGAACCAGTACAGTGACCAGTGAGCAACACTGTCAGACAAAAATGTGGCCCTAAGCACAGCAGGAGACAAGTATCACTCACAACCTCTGTTTCTCCTCCTGGTGGTCAGTATCACACCATGTTTTTTGCCAGCCTGTTTTGTCTCTGTTGAAAAAGCTGCCAGCCACAGCTTCAGTTTATAACAATTAAGAAGATGAAACTTCAAATCCACATATGTGTATAAAATATTTCAAGGGAACTCAGACAAGGGCAGAGGGATCAAACAGAGAGAATGGCTGCGACAAGTCCTGGTGAAGATGAGCCCTGTTGTCTCATGGCAGGACACAGAGACAGCAAAGGTTAATGGCAGCATGGCTCATTGGGGAAGAATGGACCATGGGCACTGGCGCAGCCTGGTGAGGTTTCCAGCCATTCCCTAAATGAAGCTGTTCCACCATCTGCAGGCAAGCACACTTTTGCATTAAACATTTTGCATGAAAGCCTAATTAATGGAGCACAAAGTGACTTATTAAATCCAAATTAAGGGACCAACTGACTAGCAAAAAAAATAACATCTCTGGCCAGGTAATGGCTGTATCAAACACTTGGATGTGCCCAAAACCCATTAAAACTAACCTCACAATTTCACAATAATTAAAAGTTTACCAAAAGATAATCATAGACTTATACAACAAAATAGAGCCAGGCCACATGAGTTTGAGGAGTCTGTCAGATGACCAAAACTAACAGAAAAAGAAGGCTGGCTGGTTCATCCTCTATCCAGTTCCTCCCTATCTCCCTCCACTTCAGTAGTGCTGTCCCCTGCAGACATGCACATGCTCTAAAACTTTGTCAGTCCCATTATAGATTATTTGGATGGTCAGACTGTGGCTGCAGAGATTAGCCCATAGAGCCATATACATATCTATAGAGATATTGTCAAAGTTTGCTGTGTACTTCCCTGCCCCATGCTTCATCTCATTACATCTTTCAGACTTTCCCATCTCTCCCCTTCCCACAACTTCAGCCCTTTCAGCACATCCCCTCCTTTAGATCAAGGGATATATCCTCCCTCATTTTCACCTTCAGGCTGTCTCCTCTCAGCCCACCCAAGGCACCCAGTGATTAGAGCATGCCCTGATCTCCTTCAGTGCCAAGTGAGGAACTCGAACACAACAGTTTGCTTCCACAAGGCTAAGAATAAGGCTAGACAGAAAGCTCAGCCAGTCAAAGGGCAGAAAAAAGTGGGGCAGAAAACAGATGTCTGCTTGTCAGTTATGAAGAAAAACAAGGCACAATTCGCATTTTAAGTGCAATTTTTAAGTCCGCATTGAAAATATAGTTAAAGGCACATGTCTTCTTCTTCCACAAAGGATACTAACAGAATAACCCAAATACTGCTGCTGTCATAGGCTAATTTCTTTTCTCAAGAGATCTATCTTTGAACAGAAATATTGAAATCCTCAAGCCTTGCATCGTGTTTCCCTGCAAAAGCTAACCTATAGGAGCATGTAACACTAAGCAAGTGCCTGTTCACAACTATGTCTCATTTGCTGCTGCGATCCAAGCCACTGCAGTGTGGTACACATGTGCATCAAGTACAAGTGTGAACCAAACGTCCAACGCTGAGAGATAGCGCCACTCACATTGCATGCTCATCTGTGCGCACCACAGAGCAGGACTGCACTGGCGTGAATCAGAGTGAGTCACCATGGGAGCACATGGCAGAGAGGGCGAGCAAGCTGCAAGCATGTTTGGGACACACTGTGCATGGGTCACTTGTGCTGAAATCACAGCTCCCGAGACACCCCGATGATGCAGGACTGTGCCCACTTCTGTGAGCTTAGTTTGGGTTTTTTTTGGAAACAAAGCTCTTGCAAACCTGATGCGTGTATGTTTGTACGTAGGTGAGTCAGGCTTCTCAGTAACTCTTGAACCTGCTGGCCAATTTCCACCTGATTTGACAAAGGGGCAGAGGGCTCAAGGAGAATTAAATTCTTACAGTGCTGTACAAAATACAGCCTGCAACTGCATGCAGTCCCAAAGCCTTTGTCTGGCCCCACAGCAGCGTGCATGATTCACCCACTTACAGTCAAAAGCTCACTAGGCAATCAAATAAACTTATTCCTAACCTGGCAGCATGCCTGTGGTGGACAGCCCCTACCCATAGAAGCCTTAGGGCACCATGCACATCTCTCTTATATACCACACCAGCCAGGGAGTATAAAAGACGAAGTGGAAACTGGAAGAAAAGCAATAGGAGAGCTGGGGGAATGGTATTATTGTAGGGAGGAGAGGTAGACAACTCTTGAAAAATTGAAGAACAACTTATTTGGACTGGACATCTTCTAGTTTATACAGGGCAGTGCGTGAAGAAATGAGATCCTATTAATGTCCCTGGTCCTAACCGCTGGGGGAAGGATGTGTCCAGCTCTTCTGAAATGTCTTCACCCTGCTCAAGTTCTCACCTCTGTGGGCCCTCTGGTGTCTACTATGGACTGATCTCACATTACAGTCTTAGTATATAATTCAGTTAAAGAGTCAATTAACCGTGAGATGTGAATCCAGTGAAAACAGGATTAATTCATTTGGGAGCTGACAAAATTACTTGTTCTATTGCCCACTGTCTTCTCAACAAGCTGTTCCAATGTTAAGTCATAAAATTCACTTTTAAGTGTGTCAAATAGGGGAAAAAATAAATAAAAGCTTCTAGTATGTATTTGCAAAAGCAATGAGGGACTCATTCAGCGTCTATTCAGCGTCTATTGAGAGATATAACATGAAAGGCTCGACTTTCAGAAGATGGAGATATCCAGCATTTTTTCAAATTTAGGCTGCCTTAACCTATCTCATGTCAGATGTTGCCGAAAAGAAAAAAGGAGGGGGGACCTATATTCACTGTTCACACTCAAAACACTTTAGCCTACTTCTTTGATTGCCATTGCTTCCTGGGAGGTGGGCAGAGCCCATTCAGATACCAGGTGTCCTGCGCCTGGCAGCTTGGCAGGCAGTGCCACATGGAAAAGGCGCTCCACTCCATCAGCCTCGATGCCACCTGTTCCCAATCCTTCTGCCGCCCACCCAGCCCTGCCATATCGAGGAACAGTCTGAACCTGGCCCACAGCCCGGGCCATGAAGGAGCCCAAATGGAGCAGGCAATTTGGAGACATGGAAAGCAGGCACTTCAGAGAGATGCTCTCTTCATACACCATTATTTGACAAATGCACCATTATCCAACAAAAGCCTCTCTCTCTACTTCCCAAGCAACTGTCTCCTTTGTTAAGAATTCATTGTCAAAAAAAGAATCTTTTTCCTTAGCTCAGTTGTTTAGAAGGTGGTGCTAATAACACCAGGGTCATGGTTTGATCTCTGTATGGGCTATTCATTTAAGAGTTGGACTTAATGATCCTTGTGTCCCTTCCAACTCAGAACATTCTGTGATTCTTGCACTTCTGAGCTTACTAGGGTGGTTTGTGGAGTTTTTTTCAACTGCCTCTGGCAGATAACTAAAAGGTTTTGGTAACTGTCTGATCAGTGCATCCCCCCTGAAGGAAACCACGTACTTTCCTTGCTCAAACTCTTTCCATACTGCACCAGAAACAGGACATTGCCTGCTCCCCTCAAATTTTTGTGAACTGGAAGTGATGGAAACACTGTTTTTCCAACAAGAGGAGTCAGCAAGAGGAAGCCATCCCTTCAGAGGGAAAACTCATTTATTTCAAAAGGGTCAGAGCTGTATGTGACCACTTACAAGAAAGAACATTATTGGCAACAGTGATTTTACCTCACACTCAGATCCCATGCAGAGTGTGTGAACTCTACCCTATGATCTGGTAAGGCTTTAAGTAGAAGTTAAGACAATAAAACCCCGCCAGATCTCTGACCTTTGCTAAATGTGAAGAACTGGTTAATGCAGCATGCCAAATATTGAAACTTCAGCTCAAGTAGGTTTGTTTTGGAGGTAGCCCCTGTCAGCCGGAAGCCATGAACCATCACTGCTCACCACTTCCCTGGGGGCAGCTCTGCCTCAGCTGAAGTGACACCACATGCTGCCCCTAGCCAAGCCCCTGTGGGCTCAGGCGTCTCATCCCAGGGGGAGTAACAAGCAATGTGCAGAGCTGTCACAAATGTTTCCCCAAGCTTTGCCTCCCTTTACTCGCTCATACATGATGTGGACAATACTAGTCTGCATGTGCTGTGGTGAGAGATCACTAGCTTGTCAAGCTGATGATGTGGAGAACAGTATTAACTGAGTAATTAAATCATTTCTGTAATTACTCTTGCACAGCTATAAATAATGTAAGCCCACACATTCTCTCTGGAAGCCACAATAGCAAGAGAAGAGAGAGTGAGGGATGCAAATGAAAAAGGAGAAATAATAATAATAATACCACTTAACATTTATACAGCATGCTGCATTTTCAAACCACAGTACAAACAGTAATTAAGAAATGGGTACAGTGACAGAGAGGAGAGGGTGGGAGGAAGGGAAGCGGGAGAAAGGAGGGGAAGGGAAGGGTGGCAGGTATGAACCAGGATTTGAGACCCTGCAATACTGGTAACCTGGTGTATGCTCTGCACACCTGGGTGGCAGGGACATTGGCTCTTCTCCCCACACCTCTGTACTGCTGCAGCAAGCCAGGGGGGCAAAGACACAGCTCTGCCTCTGCAGAAAGCGAGTGCCAGAGCGAGAGCCCAAGCCATGACAAAGGAGCTCACACATGGAGCACCCTCCTAACAGCTTTGGCCTATCCCCTCCAGTGCGGAGGGCTGCCCCAAAGCTAAGCGGCTGGTGGAGGCTCTGGAGGGCTTGCCCCCTCCTCCCATGAGCTTCTCCCACTCCCCATCAGGCCTGGGGCCCTGGACAGGGTGTGCTGGCTGGGGGAGTGCACACTTTAGAAGACTCACTGGTCCTCCCCCAGCAGGGAGCATGGATGTCAGTCTGAGTTTCCCCAGGAGCCATTTCTGACTTCCTTTGTGGCTCAGGGCAGAGTGGAGAGAGAATATTTCTGCCCAACTAGAGGAAAGCATCATACACAGGGGAAGCATTGCTGCCCAATCCCTCTGTCCTGTGCCCTGCCTCTGTCCAGGTCTGGTTTTCTCACTCAGTTTTCACCTGACAGGTTTTTCACTCCCATTTCACATCCCTGATCTCATTTGCTCAGCAGTTCTACCCACCTCCTGTTTCCTGGCTCTTACTCCTGTGGCCAGCCAGGAAGCATCATGTGGGCAGGCACATGTCCTCTTTCCTCTTCCTCTGTGCTTTTTCCTACACCCCATCTCCTGCTTCCCACCTTTATCCAAGCCCCCTGCCCATCTCCTTTTTTCAGGGTCTCATCCAGATGCTCACCCTCTACACTGGCTCCTCAGTCATACTGTGGGTGTCTTCCACCTCATACACATTCCAGATTCCCTGGGCCCATAATCCTGGTGCACAGCACATTTCTCATGGCTGGAACCCACTAGGACCCCACAGGAGAGCTCTGGCTCCAGCATGGCTCATGCAGCCCCCAGGGCCAAGGGCAGTTTTGAAGCACAGTTTGCAAAGACAAGTTCTTTCCAGGATATGTGACAAACATCTAAAGACTTTGGGCATATCTGCAGTTTCTCTTACATATAACAAGGCCAAACTTGGGGCAACCTATGCAGTGGTATCAAAAGTACATCTCTGGTTACAAGCCCTTCCCTACAAAATGCCCCCTCTCCAGAGCAGTGTCCTTGCTCTGAGAACATGTGGTGGTCAGGCAGAATCTTTGGAGGAAAACATGACAGCACTTGCAACATGGATCAATCATGTATATGCCTGTGTCACATTTTCAGAGAAAGATGTTTTATTTTCCAAATAAATAGCAAAATAAATCAATCAGCTTGAGGCATACACCTGGCATAGGAAATTTTACTCAAACAGTCATAGTCTGGCAAAATTACAGGAAACCCCCAAGAGGATCTTATAATGGGGCAAGCTGGTACTGTCAGCCCTGAATAAATGTGTTCTCTAGCATGCTGCAGCTATTCAGCCACTACCTACAATAGGGGTTAAGGCTTCTCCTCCTGGAGTTCAGATTTTCACATCAAGCATTGTATTTACTTCAGCGAGAAAAATGCATTAATTGCTCCCTAGCAATTAGGTAGTCTTTGCCTTTTATAGAGCTCAAAATACTTTACAAAAACATTGTTACGGTCTTCTTGCAAAGGGCAAATTGTTGTAGAGCAACATGCCTTAAAGTCATGTTTTATAGCAGAGCTGCAGTGAAGACTCAGGTCTTTTAGAACTGCTGAATTCTGTTGGCACCTTTTATATTAGTCCTCTTCACTGACTTTTTTACTTTTATGCCCACCCACTTTAGACTCCCCATGTCCTTCATTCCTTCTTCTCCATTCCTCTGAAACATACATGTATTGTTATCATGAGGAACTTCATAGATATACAGCTAGAAGCTATTGCCAAAGCACAGAAAAAAATTGCCTTGACGGAGCCTTTAGGGCATTTTTTTCCTTCACTCTCAGAACTTACTTTTTTTTTTCCCTTAATTTTCTCCCCATGATCTTATGTTCAACAGAAGTTTTCCTGTCTTTCATCTCATTCATTCTCTTTCTCCTATGCTTATCTATATAAGATGTTCTCCAGCACTCAGTTCAGTCCTGCTTGAAAACAGCTGAAGAAATATGGTTTCCATAGTCTTCCCTAAGAAGCCTAGAGCAATTCCTAATAAAAGTCAGTCTCTGAGCCTTTTTCTTGATACATATATATATAATTTAATATTATCATTTAATGTATCATAATACATCATTTAATACATTTCCTTAATTTTATCCTGTCATTCCTACTGCTACTTCGGGCACCTACACCAAGAATTTTTTCCTCTAATCTTAGTCTACCTCTATTCATTGAGTATATAAATCATACCCTGACTCATTGTTCAGTCAATCTACAATACAGACAATACAGCTGTTTCACTCTTTCTTCACATATAGGCTCCTCCAGACCCTTAACAGTCACAGACTACAATTATGTCTTCTTCTGTACCCTGCTTTTTCCAGCCTGTGTATATGTAATTCCCTTAACTTCCTTCATAATCCATCCCCTCCAAACTTGGTTAATGAGGCAAATAAAAGGCAAAGAGAAAAAGAGATTCCCTGGAAAGAATTGGTTCTCTCTGTCCTGCGGTTACTGGAGAATGATATGCGGATCTAAAGCAGCAGCATTGGGCAATTTCACACTCCATGTTTTCAATTTCATTTTGAGGCCAGTTTAGGGAAGGGACAAATTTGAGTGTAATTAATTTAGATTCTGTGAGACAAGTAACTGCTTGGGGTTGTAATAAAGGACTGCCTGTCCAGATTGAAGAAACTAATCTTCTTGTCCGGCTGGGGATGGCACAAATTGATTTAAGACTTTTGTGTTGGGTTTTTTGTTTTGAAGAAAGGAGTTGTAATAATGATTATAAATAACTATGGGTCAAATCTCATCAAGCTTCCAGATTTTCTTTAGGTAGGTTCTTATGAATTTGGAGATTTACCTAAACATCATTAGTGTGAAAATCAAGGTTAGAAATCTAGAAAGAAGGAACTTTTCCACAGAAGCTCTATTATTTGCATGGTCCAATCTGTGAGGAAACCAACCTTTTCCTCACAGACACTTCTATTTTCAGGTAAACAATGGCAACACCACATTTAAACACAGTAGTAACAAGGTTAATTCAGTTTCTCTTTGCCTCAGGTAGGTTGCAACAGTTGCGTGCAGAGCTAGGGAAGGAAAGGTCTTCTGTCCCTCAAAAGAAAAGATCACTTAAAACGACAGAAGAAAACTAACGCTCCATACTCCCGAAGGAAGAATCCTATGACCCAAAACAAAACAGTTTATAAATAGCTGCAAAATGCTGATGTAAAGGAATCAGACTTCAGTTTTGCTTAACATTTGTTGTCTGAGACAACTTCTAAGGGAAGGCATCCACACCTCCATGCAGCCATTTTCTCCTTCAACACTGCCTCTGCTCGAAAGCATCCCAGGGCACCATAGCAGAGCATGAATCTCACCAGGCTACCTCAGGTTTTCTCCTTCCCAATTCTGTGACACTCGGGCTCAGATGACATCTCCAAGCATCAAGTGTCCAAGGCCCAGGGCAGACAAGAAGTGCATCCAGTATAAATTATTAGGAGGGGAAAAAGTGATGGGGATATTTCATGGAAAGTTGTATTTCCGTAAGACTTCTGCTTGGTTTTGTTGTTGGTTTGGGGGGG
>WEIV01010359.1:73974-118095 GCA_013390005.1 Calyptomena viridis | reverse complement strand
TGCTTTTACACAATAAAACTAAAAGAAAGGGATCAAATTCCACATTTTTTTCTTGTGACTCTTGAAAACAATACCCTAGAAAAAGTGAAGGCCTTGAAATGGAGTTCCTCCCAAGAAAATTTGAGATAAAAGAGGGAAGCTTTAAAAATTAAAACAAACAAACAAAAAACACCACAAAACAAAAAACAAACCCCAGACTATTTTAATAGGATAATTATTAAGAGAAATTATACATTTCTTTGAAAAGTCATTTTTTCATTGAAATAATACTGATAAGAGTACTTGAGCTCGTTCAGAAAATGAGAATTAACATTGAAAGATTTAATGGCCCTGGGGAGAGGTTAAAGCTCTTAAAAGGTCATTTCCAGGTTTCCTAATACCTGAGGGATTTTAAGTGCTGTAATTTATTTGTAAAGTAATAAAAATTGTTCTAGGGAAATTCTCAGGTGTTAAACTTCCCAGAAATATGCTACCTATATTCCCTTTATTTACATGAAAAAAAAAATGTCATTTTGTATGGGTAGATTAGATAGAGATGTAAACATAAGTTACAGACCCACTTGTCTTCTTATTACATGTGTATACTCAAGGGGAAAACAACACTGGCATAGAATACTGACTTTTATTGTCTATATCTCTGTGACCTACCTTATATTCCCCCTCCTCAACTTTTGCAGTAGACTCATAATTTGAGGACACATGATATTTAGTTCATTATTTGTGAGCTACAGAGAGCTTTCGTTGAACAGCAGATGGAAACTCAGTACCAAAAGCAAAAGAAGTGTATTAATTATTTCCTCAATAAAATTATTAAAAGCTTGAAGGGAAACTGCTGATTTATTTTTATTTTATTTTTTTTTAAATCAAACATCTTTCTGAACTACTAGATTAGTTTAAGAAACATTTAAACTATTATTATCATCAAATACAGTTTCAGAGAAATGAAAATGCTTTGTGAACTCATATGAACTGAATATAGATTTATTTGGAGGGGAAAAAAGAGAAAAAAATCTTTCAATGTCCACAGATCAAAACATGTCTTTTCCCCCCTTCTAAGCAGCATTTTGTTTGGACTTCATTTTACTTCAGTTCACATAATCCATTCAAAGGGAAATTTATCTTCTTTATTTAAACTGAATTTCCTTCACAAAAGGGCTCAAAAATTTTCTGATGTCATCCCTAATGGAAATGAAACAAATTTACATCCAAAAAATGAGGTTTGCATTCCCCATACATCCCTATTATTTAACCTTTGGAAGCCTGAGAGTGAAAGTGCTTTCCTTTTAATTACAGATGTTCTGCTTTTAGCAGCACTGTCCCAGTGTCTTTGACTTTGTCCTGGTTTCAGTGTGTATCTAGGTGCTCCAACTAGTTTTGGCTTCCCTGTACCTGCAACATCACTTTGCCGCACTCTGACCAACAGCTACTCTTCTTTCCCTGGTGCTGCCCAAGTTTGGACTTGCTCCCCACCAAAATACCAAAGAAATCACTGCTGCATCAGCATGGCCCAAGCATGGAGGAATCACAGCAACCTTCAGCATTGAAAGAGAGAGAGAGACAACGTATCTTGGAAACCCTATAGAAAAGGAAAACAAAGGGGACTGGGATTTATGAAGTGGGGATGAAAAGGCAGAGAAAACATTGTGGCTTTGTATAAATGGGAAAAAAGAACAAGGCAGTAGAGGGAATAATAGAGAAGTCAGCTCTATGATGTGTAAAAAAATGAAGGAGAATCTGGCCTAGATCAGCTCAGATTTTATATTTCAGGTTAGTTTCATGTAGCTTTAATACAGTTTTTATTACTGGCACAGGCCAACTTAATAGATCATTCTTTTCTACTGTTTTATTTCCATCAATGTGCTGATGCATACTGCACACGTCCCTGTGGGGGCAAGCCCTGGAGAAAATAACAAGGGATGCAAAGACAGAGAAGAATGATTTTCACCTGGGAAAACATAACCATCCTTTTCTTCCAATATTTTTCCTGTGCTGCCTGTGTACTGTTGTGTTACTATAAAGCTCCACAGGATGAGAAGCTTTGGCAAAATAATGTGACTGGAGAAACAGCAAGGCAGAGTTCCAGCAAAAAACTATGGTCACCAGCTGTGCTATAAGAGAACCCAAGGCATTTTCTGCTCTTACCTTTTCTGCATTCATTATCACAAGTTGACTTTTTCTGTTATTTTAAAACAAATAAATAGCCTATCACTACAAAATGGACCAGTCAGCCAAACGGTGTGGTCATTTTTTAGGCAAGAAACTAAGTCTTTTCCAACACAGTAAGTTTTCTAAATCTGAATAGCAATTCACACTTCTCTTGAGGCACATATAAATGTACATTTGTTAATGCATCATTTCCTTTTTTTGTGACTGCTCCTTTACCTTCTAGTTCTGGACAGAAATGATTTTAGGTAATATTGAAAATATAGTGAAGAAAAGCCCAGTCCAGATTGCCAGTCTCAGGTCTGCAAACACAAGATATTGGTTTGTGTGATTATCTGAACTGAAGCTTTGTTTGCAGCCTTGAAAGTTTACTTTCACCATCAGTCTCCTAACACAAAGAATCCTCTTATGATTGAATTTCTGCTTTCAAAACAACTGGTGAGGCAAAGAAATTATTTTAAACACTGGAATGGCAGCAAATATACTCACTGGTCAAAAGTGCATTGCAGTCTTCTGGACAATACAAACTAATGTTTAAAATCGCATAACACAAAAATATAAAAAGGTCATTGTGGCAATATCAGGCAAACTGCACAGACCAGCAAGCTTCCACAAACAAAGTTTTTGATCACAAAAACCTAACATTGGTAGTGGTACACGTTTTTCTCCTTTCCATCTCATCTATTTTGGATTAAACACATATTATCAGTGATCAATGCTATTCCCTCTCTCATCACAGGTCCAGGTGAGATGATGCTATCACCCTAGTCCTTTTAAAGGTGTCAGCACAAAAACAAGGACCAGGTGCTTCCTTACAGGGCTGAAACAGCATGAGCACTCTTCTATCCTGCCCAAGAGCTACAGATCTCACTTCTCCTAGAGGAACCAACATGGGGTCCTATTGGATCCCCCCCAGCCATCACTCCCAGGCCAGCCCCGACGAAATGACTGCTCCACTTCACCCTGTTTGGTGTCACAGCCAGCATGCTTATCAGAGACTAAAGGGACTGAACTGGCTGTGACACAACTCCCACTCAGCAAAGTGATCTCTCTAGAGCTCGAGTGAGACACATCGTGTCTGTACTTCACCATTTTCCTGGAACTAAACCCAGATCACAGTGTGCACACAGATCATCTGGTCATTTTCTTCTTATGCCAAATTAGGCAGAAATTAAATGTAACACTCTGTAACAGCTAAGCAGGTGGAATTAGAGACATGAGCACTGAGGAGTAAAACAGCAAAAACATATGCAAATTCCTGCATACTTATTTTTGCAGAGGAAAAAGGCAAAACACATGGAAAAATATATAAACATTATCTATAAAATGTAATCTAATGCAATATTGAAAAATGTGAGTTTGAACAAAAAAATCAGGTAAACCAGATGTTACACTCTGAGCAACATACCTCTGCCTGGTATGTTACACCCAGGGCAGGATTCATGGCATTTAACTTGAGGCATCACAAACAAGTTGAGATACAGTCTTCTTCAGTAATCAGTAGGGAGACATAGGACCATCCCAAGAGCATTTCACTGCACTCTGAGGTGCGTGGGGTCAATTGTACTCAGGTGGTGCCTCCTTTGCAACTGATGCCTAGACCACGAGCTAGCAAACTTCCAGATGCATGTTAACTGAGATAAGACCAGCTTATGGTGAACATTATACAATATTTCTGTCTTTATATACAAGAGACAAGAAAATTCGGGCTTGAAATCCTCCCTTTTTTTCCCTGCTCTTTTGTGTCTCAATTTACCAGTTGCATGGTACACTACAAAACCATTTTTATATGACCCAAATTTCCTTGCAGACACACTTACTAAACCCTCATTGAAGGTGAAACAAGGTAGTACATGCTACTCTGGGAAAGGTGGTTTGAACGAGGAGGTTTTTTGCATTAACCTCCAGAGAAGGGGGGCTTATCTGTCACACCAAGGCATTAGTGGTTTGTAGCATCCTTTAGGTTTTCATTGGCGCTACTGATCACAAATACTCAGGGAGCATAACAAAGCTGTAAGTGCAGATCTGAACTTGTGAAATGCTGAGCAAGTTCAATCACAGCTGACTGCTGTGGGCGTTGAGGGGATGCTGAAAGAAGCAATCCATGCTTGCAGGACCAAAACCCAGCCACACAACTCATCTGCAAAGAACATGACTAAGAGTCACTAAAAGCAAAGCCTCTGTCAAGGCCCTCTGTGGAAAATGGATTGCTTAAGGACTTACCAGGCTGACTTCAGTATTTTTAGTAGAATTTCAGTGTATTTACTCTCTATGATATTTTAATTCAATTCATCAAATGAATATTATCTATTAAAGATTACGCACCTGTAGATCAGAAGCTGTAAAGGTCAGTCTTTTCAAATTATGTTTAAAAGAAACCTTGGACTTTCATAAAAATGCAGATCTTTGTACATAACCTGCTTCTCCTGTCTGCAAAACTACCAGGGGAAAAGAAAAGGGAGGCAGTTTGGTAAAACAGAAATCTCCATTCATAAGTCTTCCACCTTCAAGTTCCCTGTGGGCAGCTTCCCTGACAGAATGCTCTTTAGAAACAAGCCAATGGGGTACACTGGGCAGTGGCAGGAGATACTGTCTTCCCCAAGGAGAGACTAGAGACAGGTAGAAAGAAAAGTCTTTCCAAAGTTCAATAAGCCAAATTTCTCTTTGAATCACAGCAGTGTAAATCTGATCTAATCCTGCCAAAGGCAATGGGGTTATGCTGGATTTACACTGTGGGAATCTGAGATCAGAATTTTGCCTGCCAGGTTCAAAGTCACAAGGACCTTTTCCCACTGCTTAGGAGGTCTTGTGTCAGTAACTCCTACACTTGTTCAAAGAGGATGTAAAACATCACCATAAGTGTGAAATGCAGCACTCGAGCAATGCTTTAGACCCTGTTTTGCACAGATATTGATAACCATGCAATGCAGCAGGCAGGAGAGCATGAAGATGTAGCTTTGCTGCCTGTTTGTCCTCCAAGGCAGAAAAGCTTTACTGTGGGTGGAATGGGGCAGTGTGACTTTACCATATATGCAACTATTCAAGGAGTGAGAGAAAAAAAGGCCCATGATTATGGTTATTCAGTGATTATTTTAGTTCAAAGGCTGATACCAGAAAACAACTTTGCATGCTAACTGTATGTTATTTTGCAACTGAGCAGTTGGTCAAAGAGTGAGAAACTAATTTATTATTCTCTCCAATAGCCTGTACTGGATTATTTATTTGCGATGTAAATAAAACAAAGTGCCCAGATTTCTTATCCCACTATATCTCTTTCTGAGGAAAAGCTGCCACAGTGGCCAGGTAAATTCTCATCCTTCCTTTAATTAGATCTGATTCTGACTAGTTAAATGTCTCAGATTTCCTTAAGAGTGACCCATAAAAGAAAAGGGCTGTCAGCTTGTATCTGTGTTTACTTCCTGGGATGCACAAAGCATGGGTCAAGGGGGTCTTCTCCATAAAAGGCTTTGCCCTGGCTCTGTCTGGCTTTGAGCCTGCAGGGAAAAGGACAGCCAGCTACTCTCACATATTCTCACTGGCCCACAGTAGCCCAGAGGCCACTGTTAGCTACACCATCTGGCCAAACACACTCAGGTGTGACTTGCTGGGTGCCCTGTTCCTCACAGGGGGAAGACATGTATCAGGTCTACCTGTACCCCATGGAGGCTCCACTAAGATAAGAGTTATCAGTTGGCCAAAGATGCTACTCCTTCTGCATCTTGCCATGTTCAAAACCAGCAGGAGAAGGCTTGTTTGTGTATTAATTCCTCAGAAGACCAGCTAGGGCCTGGGAAAAGGGTGAAATGTCAGTGATATGAAGGAATGAAGTAGAGCAGTAGTAAAAGAGAAAGACTTAGCTTGACTGGTTCAGACTGGTTGGTTGCTTTAGCCAACATCTATTTAACTTCAGGAGCTAATGAACACTTCTGAGAGAGGATGGCTTTATTAAAGATTCAATTATATTCCAATTAAGAAGTAACAGCTGTATTAAATGTCCCTGAAAATACCACAATGTCCTCCAGCTACATGCAGGAAAAACCCAGGCTAGGATCCCTGGCTCTTCTAAGGTAAAACACAGGCAAAAATAAAACCTTAAAAAAAAATTACAATTGTCAGGGGCTCTTTACCCTTCCTAAGGAAGAACAAAAGAGATGATTCTTTTGCAGCTCTCTTCTACCTGCTTCTTCCCCTCCTCCTTTTTCCTCTGTTGCAGATAATTCCACATGATTAATAGGCTCTTCTCAGTGGCGCTACACACAGTTACCTCTTTTAATCTCTCTTTGAATCTGAAACTGTCTAATCCCTCAACCTTCGGCCCCATGAGACAACACCTGAGGATCACAGAATAAGATATTTCTTTCTAAGTTTTGATCCACAGGTCTGCAATAGAAGAAAGCTTATTTAAATTTACCTTATCTGCCATGATCATAGAGGAGCCTCCATGGATGCCCAGGATGGGAGTGAGGGTCTGAGCAGAGATGAAGTCCAGGATCTGGGCAATGGCTTCCTGGTCTGTGTCATCAGCAAATACCACCCCTTGAATCTTCCGGTCTGACATGAGGTCACATATGCGGGTGATGATGCTCTTGGGATCTGTCTCATTCATGGCAACCAGCTCCACCCGAGGCACCACTGAGAGGTGGTGGAAATCATCTTTCTCGTGGGCATCTTTGATGGCCACTTCGTCTGAGGTTCCCACAAGGATGACTGCAATGCCAATGCTTGGGTGGCTTTTCTGGGCATGGGCCCCGCTCCCTGTTGTTGCGAGGACTGCCAGCACCAGCCAAAACCTTGGAGAGTAGCACTCCACCCTGGGCCTCATCTTCGGCTCTTCGACTCCCTGATTGAAGAAGAAAGAAAGGAAAGGGGGAAAGTAAAAGAAAGTAAGTGATCAATTGACAAGTCAATCACGCACTCAGCCTTCAAGACAGATCCATTGATCTTCCTCAGCCACTAACACTCTTCCCAACAATCCTTCTTGTCTGATGCCTAGCCCTTTGGTTACATGCATGGCTTTGCTGAAGCTGGGGGGTCAGACCAGTCCAGCCTCTACTTCAGAGTCTGGAGTCACTTAAGAGAACAGCTGTCAGCAGAAGATGGGATCATGTCATCTCTAAGGTCCCATGTCATTCTGAGACCCAAGTCAAAAGTAATAGACAATTGTTCTTTGACAGCTGATCGTCTGTCTTTGTGAAATTAATTACTTATGTCAAGCCCATGTTTGAGTGCTCACCCTCAACACAAAGGAAGGACTGGTGCTTACAATCAGTTTGGACTTGTGCAGGAGGTATAGGCAGGGAGATTGAGAGACCAGGCAGATAAAAACTTCCTTTTACTTTCTCAGCACAGTCCTTCCAGAATAAAGCAAGGACAAATGGGCAAGGTCGTTGGATGTGTATGTATACGTGTATGTGCGTATCCATTGCACACAACCTTCCTACCACCACCAAGACAGCTCCAATCTGTAGTATAGTCAACCATATGCTTTTCACCAATACAGCATTCTTTTTTTTTAAAAATGCCAGGAATACAAAATTTCGTAGCAGTGGGGCCAAAACTGGATCAATGCAGCATAGAGAAGACACTCCCTCCAAGCTCCTACGACAGCTATTTTTACACAGAAGCAGAAATACCCATGGAGCTTACAATAGTTCACCCTCAGCTACTACAGCCAGTCATGTCACACCAATCTTTTCCCTGAACACGTCCACTTCATTTCGTAATCACAACAGTAGAAACAGAAAAACCTGATGAGGTCATCTCTCCAGCCCCTGCCTGAGAGGAACAATTCCTTGAGGAATTGTTCCTAGCTCTATCTTTATTTAGTTTCATTTTAACAATAGTTTGTATTTCCACAGCACTTTTCATCCTCAAGGCACTTTACAAACACTAACAAACTAATTCTCACAGCAGCTATGCAGTGTATCAGAACCCCACCTCTGGTCTGGGAACAACAGAGCAGTGTCCCACATCTGCCCACCACCCCTATGGAAGGTAGCACTGCCCAACGCTTCCCAAGGAATTTCAAACTAAAGATGACTTTCCCTTACTGCAAAAGGTTCTGCTCAGCCACTCATGCTCACAATTCTGTTCTTCAGCAGCCAGGCACACTTCAAATAAATACACCAGCCCTGCACTTCTTTGCACTACACCTCTGGTCTTGAGTGTCCAGGAACAGGACCCTTCCATACTGCTCACTGCTACACATCTCTCTATCAAATTAACAGAAAGCCACAGCAGCGGGGACAATGCTGGCAAAATTTTGTGGAAGTGAGAAGTCCACAAAATGGTCCTCTGACACCAGTCACCCATAGGGAAAAGACACAACAGGCCCCATCTTGCCCTGCCCAGGAGAACACAAAGGCTCAGCACCTGCTCCCTCATTGTCATGCTGAGGAGAGAGAATGCATCCTGTACTGACATTACTGGATAAATCTGCAGATAATAAAATAGACAATAAATATGCACCAGAGGAACCAAATCCACTTAAGAAGGCTGAAAAGGACCGCGGGTGTGAAGCACTGATCGATTCTAAACTCTGACGGATTCACTTTCCGAGATGCTTGCAAAGAGAACCAAGAGACTTTGAAAGTTTGGCAAAATGAACAGTTAACTTCATTCCAGCATGACTCTTATCCTCCAATTACGAGTCACTAAATTAGATTCCTTTACAATGAAATGCAGTCTACTCCTGCAATGCTTTATTAACTTTAATGCACTCTATACACTCTCTGTCTCTCAGTCTCTTGCTCACTCACTTTAATGCTATATTTGTTCTCTTAAAGTATGTCTCCTGCAATCCCTCTGCATTGACCCATACAGTATATTATGCTTGGTTAGGCAACAGCAAGTTGTGATCCCAGGGAAGAGTGTGTAGGTTTTTCCCAGCCCCTCTCCCACCAGAAATACTTTACAGGGCTTGGATAGCATTCATGCAGGAGTCCTACAGGCAATCATGGCAGCTGCTTTTCATCCTCAAGGTCAGCCCTGACAACTGTCAGCCCAAGCCAAACATCTCCCAGTGGGAAAAATGGCAGCCAAGAAACCCATTCCCTTCTCTTCACCTGCATCAAAGCCAATAAATCTCTACCATCTACCTCCAAGTGCGAGAAGATAGTCCAGATCCTAGAAAGCACATAGGGGCCAATCTGTTGGGTGTCTAGCTTATGCAACATACCCCCCTCAGGCAGTTTTTTCCACTCAACACAAGATGGAATTATCTGTACAATGCCAGTTCCTCAGGCTTTGGCCAGATATGCAGGGAGCAGCCAGGGCTAGGAAGAAGCTACAAGGAGGAGGTTGTCTGTGTATTTCTAGCCAGCCTGACATTTCCAGTTTGGATCCTCATCCATCAGTGCCCTTGGACCAGGCATAGCAATGCTTAGGTAGCCTGTGTTGTACCAACTAAGATATCTCTCTCCATGTCTTACTCATACATAACACTTCTGTCATGCCCATAATGTCTTTCAGGTGCTCCAGGGGCTGTTTGTGTGCCAGACTCTTGCTCTGAGGGATTAGTAGGTACCAGATCCAGGCTGGGCTCCCTCATAGGATAGAACCCAAGGCTGTGATAAGGCAGGAGAACTTCAATAAATCACACCCAACCCAGAGCTGAGTGTGGTTTCCATCATCCAGCTCCTACAAGGCAGTAGTTGAGCTGCTCAAAGACTGCAGTAGGGGTGCTGATGGTGTTACAAATCCTTCCCTCATGGGGGCTGACTTATGTTCACAAGTGATAGCCACTCTTCACATGTCTGCTCATACGCAAGTACTAGCTGTTATAGAAAGATACAAACATCCCAGCACCAAATTCATTTCACTTTCCTCCTCTAGTCTGGCTCACTACAAGCTCCTTTTGAATGTGTGCTAGTAGAGGCAAGGCAGGGTTGAACCACTATAGAATTATTGTAAGATTAAGGTGAGCCCAGAACTATTGTGAAAAGGCACAGCAGCAAGTTTTGTCCATTAATTTCTATGGTGTTCAAATGCAAACATTCAAGGCACTCAATCAAGGAAGCACTAAAGGCAGCACATGGACCTCCTCTTAAGTGTATTCTTGTTTCCACTGAAGAAGACAAATGATGAAATTCATACATGAAGACATTCATAAGAACCTCACAAGGTTGCAGGTGTAAAACAGGGCATTTACCTTTTGTTGTTTCAAGCAATTTTAATAATTTTACAGCATCATTTCACCAGTCAAGTATGGATATAAAAACATGCAAGTATATTTTGTTACAAAATACTTTAAATGAGCAAGATTTTCCCTCAGTGGTGGTAGCAACAGGGTGTTTGAAGTCTTTTCTGTGATTTTGGCACTCCAAAACAATTTAGCAAATCCCAAACTTCAGACTGGTAAGTAAAATCCTTTACACATTACTCCATACTATTATATTGTCTCTTATTCCCTGGAAAATATATGGGATGGCCATTAGACAAAGTGATTTTACAGATATATCTATATTTAGGTATAAACATGTGTCTTGGAGTGACTCTATGATGTATCCCATATCGCCTACTCTATGCCAGAAAAATGAATCTTGTGCCTTTCTGTGCCTTTAAAATGAGCCCAAGAGTGGAGAGAAAGGAAAAAAAAAACAGCCAAAGGAACTTTTTCAAAGCATGTCTGTGTTCCAAGGTCACTACTTCAGAGGAAGCACCTTTTTCTTGCTTTCCAGCCAGCTCTCAGCTCTGTTTCTTCAGACAGAGATGAAGAGTTAACTCCTGTGTTTTCCTGGAACTTTGGTTTCTTCTTCCTCTCTTCTGGACTTGTTCGGAATGCCAGAACATCGGGACCTCACTAGGAGACCTTCCACTGGGGGCAGTTCCCCATGCCAACCCAGCAGAGAGACCACACCCACAGAAAGACTCTAAAATCTTCCAGGTTCTCTCTCCACAGCAAGAGATTTTATTATTTAGCATTATTATTTTCCTGTGTGTTTGTTAAATAAATAGTTTTGTATCTTCTTCACTTTCCTTTGAGGAAATATTTCTTTTCCCAAACCTGGTTGGGGGAGGGGTGACTGCAACCTGCTTTCTATCAGAGGATAGTTTTTTTCCTCTCTGAATTTGTCTCAAACCAGGACAGCATGCCAGAAATACAATTACACCTCTATAATCTCATGTAACTTACCAATAAAACATACCCACCATTGTAGGGGAATGCAGCTTCTACTTACTGCAGAGCAGTGTTACACAATCACTTTCAAAATGGGAAGGGAAAGCTAACTTCTCCAATTGAAAATGCAAGAGGAATGTAGGTAGCGAGTAATTATTCAAATTGGAATTTAGCCAGGACCAAAGGTTAGATTGCTTAAAAATATCATGAGAACCTTATTTGACACTGCACTTTCATGTGGATCAGACCTGAGATAAGTATTAATAGAAAATTATTAGGCTGCACAGGCAAAATACAGCTCAGCATTAAGAGATATTTCTGAATGATATTTCAAAATACAGAAAGTACACAAATTGGTCACTGTGCATTCAGCCAGGTTAACTGTAAACAGACTGCTACTCAGGCAGTGTACAGCACAGCCAGGCAATCTTCAGGTTGGGTAAAGAAACTGAGGCAGAATATGGGCTGGTCAGAGGATTTTGGGGACAGTTCTGTTGTGTGCCAAAGCTGGTGGTACCTCCTTTTGCTGCAATTGTGCCACCTAGGTAGCCTTACACAATAGCCCCTTGGGAGCTATCTCCAAGCGCAAGACAGCAAGAGGATAGGAAGTCCTGTAATACTGCAGTACCAGACAAAAAGCCATCTTGAAGGCAGCTTTCCTAATTAACAGGAAGACAGTGCTTGGGACAGGAGACTGAACAATGGCACTAGCAAGGGGAACTTTGCAGGGACATTGGCTCCACATGGGAGCCAGAAAAGCATTACCTATCCCCAGCCTCCCCCTCTTATACTTCCCTGGAGGGCCACAGGGAAGTTCCTATCCCAGTGGTTTCTAGGCTGTGCTCACCAAGAGCTCTGATGAGGTCCTCAGCACTGGTTAGACTTCAAGCTACAGAATCTGAATGCAACAGCTAATTTTGAATCTTCACCAACTGCAATGCTAATTCCCAGTGTTACTCTCATCCTTGATTAGAGTGCCAGTGGCCAATCCCTGTGCTAGTGCACAATTCCAGGCCTTACCACCTCACTACTACCGCCCTCAGTCCCAATACCACCTAGAGACCAATGTCCTACCAGTTCCAGTGTTAGACATCTGCATTACCATACCCTTTGGTATTTGCTCATAGTGGACAGCATCTTAATTCACACTGCCTTCATTTCTCTGACAGTTTGAGCAGTATCAAACAATGAATCTAAAAGCATTCCTTACATTTCAGGTCCTAGTTGGGGGTAAGAAGAAATCCACCTCACCTATGAAATACTCTAAAAAGTTGGAAAGTGCTTTGTGCCTGGTGTCCAACACACCACCAGGGAACAAACGCACTAGAAGCTGTAGGCAAGTTAATGTTGCATTAGAAGTGCTACTGGGCTGTCTGTCAAGGAAATACAAGTATGTCCACACAAAAAAGAACAATCTTTCTGTGTTTGCCAATGGCAGAAGACTGGGGATTATTCCATTTTTTAGTCTACTACCTACTTATGGGCAAACTGCAGGAGCCAGGAAGACCCATGTAAAAAAAAAGAGGCAGGACAGATTGAAACCTCAAACTTACTCCTAAGAGCCAGGGTTTAAAGCTATAAATCACACCACAATTTACATCTAAGTTTTTCCAACTCCCTGATTTTTAGCGACCCAGTTTCAGCTTAGGGCAGCCTCTCATTCTCATGGTTACTGCCATCTCTGCAATCTAGACATGCTGCATATTGTATACCTTTGAAGAAGCATTCCTCATCCTCTAACACTGCTTTAGCCATTATCCTACCACATATTTAGCCTATTTGTACCCTGACAACTCTTGTGCTGCTGTCTCCCATACTACTTCTTACCACATAGGTGACATAAGTGCCCATAAATCCTCTGGGTCACAGCCCTGTTGTTCCAGGAATTTTGTCAACAGACACAAAGAAGAGGGGGATGGATCCGAGGCACAATAGATGTGTCTTGAAAGTGCCTGCACAACTTCAGGTGCTGATAGACAGAATGAATGATGCTGTAGGAAAACCTCTGTATGCTCAGAACAGAAAAGATGCCAGAGACTAGAGACAATGGGAAGTGCCATACACAGTGGTGAATGCACCTAGACCAAAATAGTGACCATGAGTAAACAGCCTCTCAAGGGCATTTCAGTAGTTTTAGATGAAAATTGGTGTGGTTCAGTTTAACTAGCTTTGAACATCACTTATATGATCATTCTGATATACAAATGTTCCTATGACAGTAGGAGTAGAAACATTTCTCTGAGGCCTTTTGGGCAGGTCTCCTTTCTGCTCTTCACGATCACTCCCTCTAGATGTCCATGCGTGTAATGTCCTACAGATTGATTTCTATCTAACTTACAAAATGTTTCCAATTTCCTGTTATTTCTCTCAAGTCAGCCTTATTCTTCTGGGGAATGCATCACACACCCTCAACCAAAGTATTCAAAGCCCTTGGAGCTCTCTCATTACCTCCCTGTTAGCTTTCTTTCCATAGACAGTGGGTGGAAAGTAGCACATATGTTTACTTTTATTCTCTATTTATTTTCTTCAAAGTGTTCTTTCTTTATTAAGCCAGGTACAAACTCCTCCCTGACTTGGGCAGTGGCAGATACAGAGACTAGTTTGCCTCCGTCTATTAACAGGTGTATCGAAGAATAAGGTGAAAAAGTGTTTCCCCTTTTCTACCCAATACAAAGGAGAAGAGCCGTTCTCTCCCTGCACTTAAGGCAGTACAAAAACCGCTTTGATCATCAATTAGACCCATATCATTCCCAACAGATGAAGAACTATGTCTCATTATTGTGAGTTTGCCCAAGGGTAAGTTCCCAGTGTCCTTCCCACTTCCTCCCACCCACATATTTTACATATCATGGGTGATAGCTGACACAGCCACAGCCTGCGAGTTTCTGTTGACACCAACACCAAATGATTCATAGAAATCAAAAATTAAAGTCCTCTGTTTAATAATCTTCCCCTTCCCCAGTCACTTCAGGATTACTGTCTACCACACCTGCTTAGCATACTGCATGCTCTGAAACACTCAAACAACAGGATTACTGCTGCGAGGAAACAACTCTAAGGCTCACATTTAGAAACATTTCCCCAAACTCAGCCTAAATTTTCCCTTTACCCAGCTATCCTGTAACTTGATTAGTATCTCCTTCACTCAGCCTAAACAATTTCTCCCTCTTGACTCACCATTTCCACCATGAAAACGCCTATAGGTGGTTATCTGATCACCCCTTGAGACCTTCCTCTACTGCAGCGAAAGTTCGACTGTGCTTATCGCTCCTCATAAGTTGAGTCCCCTTGGATCCTCATCAGGATAAGTGAGAGAGGATGAAGGCAATGGCTGGGCAAAGGAGAGAAGGAGTCTGACCTGCTTACCCAGGCTGGCACACATGTGCAGAGCTGCGGGAGTCAGTGTCACACACAGAAAAGCCATTAACTGCGACAGCAGGTCAGTCTGGCATTGCCCAGTGCCAACTTCTAAATGACAGAGCAGAGAGGCTTGGCACAGCCACTGCTCTCTGCAAGTCTGGCTGGAGCCACCATTCCCCTGCCAGAATCTCACCCTTCCCCCAGCATCCCGCTTGGAGAAGTTTAGAGGGATGAGACAGGTTGTCCCTGCCAGAGACTGAAATATCCTCACCACCTGGAGGGTTGGGGTGCCACCACTGTCACTCTGTGCATGCTTTGTTTGAAACAAAGGTTTCAAATCTTGCGAGGCATGCACCATTTCACACTTCGGACCGCCGTCTGCCCCATCTCAGAACTGGGTCCAGGCTCAGAGCAAGACCATGCAAATCAAGGGACATGTTGCTGTGTGCAGGGCCCCTCCACAGGATTTCAGCATGGCTGAAAGCAGCTTTGGCTCCTGAAGTGCAAGACTCAGTTTTAACAGGCAGCAGAATGCTGCACAGAGCAACACCAGTTGTGCCTGTTAAATAGAACTGGAACACTTTGAAAATCCATGAGACAATCTCTTGCTTCCTTCCTTAATTTTCCACTTCCAGTTTTCATTTCCAAGCAGGAATCAACAGCACATTAATAACATAAGAATATTAAAGACTGCAATTTCCAAAAGCTAGAGTTTTAAGTATCTCTGATCCATTAATATCCATGAGAAACACATTTTTTACTTAATTTGGATGGTTGGATGGAGGACATCCTTGGCATTCCTCACTATTTTATGTATTAATTTGAGGTTTTATGTTCAACCTTAATTAACTCTGCATTTTTGTGCATTGAGATTGATACATTTATCGGATTCCAAAATTTAAAAAAAAAAACAAGGAGAACTTTTACTTCCACAGATGGAAGGACTTTCCCATTCCCCAGACTCTCATGCACCTCACTCAGTACCTGTTTGTTCCCTGCATCGTTTCCTTAAAGGGAAAACACAGAGCAGGCAGACAGAGTCTCCACTTTTTCCTGAAGGCAACCACCAAATTCCATGCCAGGGCCAAGATCTCTGTTGGTTACTCAAAGCCTCACATCAAAAGACAGCCTTAAATTATTTGGATGCCAGATGTAAACACTGTAAAAGCCCAAACACAAAGGTTTCTTAAAACATACCATAAGTGGGAAATAAAATATGGTATGTCTTTTTTTTTAGGCCAAACTTGAGCGATTCCTTCTTCTAGAATCCCAAAAAGGGCATCTGAATCAGACGGAGACAACATGTGCACTTTGGACACAGTCATTTAGCTTGCTGTCAATCTCCTCAGATATAACATATGACATGGGATACAGCTTTAAAACATAAAACTGCCCATCCCTTAAGAAAGATCTTTATGGGTGCACATTTCAGTCTTGGAACAAATGCATCAAGGACAAGCCAGGAGAAAATATGCACCACCTCTGCTCATCATAACATTGCTACAGCAAATCTTAAGCAGCCCTAAAGCAGGGTGCCAGAGTTCATCAGGCCTGATCAGACACTCAAAATTGTTACAGACAGCAGAAGTGGCAGAGAAGGTGACTTGATGGCAGAAGCACCAAGATGTGACGAGGACAGAAGAGTCACTAAGTGGTGCCAGCAGGGTAGAGAGAGATGTATCCTGTGAGCTAGTCCAGGACAAAGCTGCAGTGCTACAGACACTGATGGGCCACATTTCACAAACCACCAGAATCCCGCAGGAACCTCACGGCCTCTTGATTTCCATTGATATACAGCATTTTGGAAAATGAGGTTTAGTCACCAAGAGACCCATGACAACACCAGCCTTGCTTGTGAAATGAGACAGGGAATTAATCTGGAAGTAAAAGGGACCAAGACACAGTTTTAGCATGGGGAAAAAGGCATGCCACAGCTATTGAAGCCAGGAAGGGTCAAAACGAAGTTCTGGTCAGGCCACTAGAAGCAATGGATGAGTTCTCAGAAAACTTTGAGCCTCATTCCTTGTAACTGCCTGTCCCATAATCCCTCCCTTTTCCTCACTCTGATCCTTGGTAAAGGACTTTTTTTCCTGTTATCATTACTGAAAAACAAAACAAAATCTACCCAGAAGTAACAAGAGAAACCAAACATGTGACACCTAAAAGAGTGCTGATTCAAGATGTTTGGCGCTCTACACTCTCAACCCAGAAGCATCCCAAAAAACACTTATCCCTTTAGAAAAACTCAATCCTTACAATACACTAAAGCCAGCACAAAGGGAGTCTTGGCAACCACAAACCAGAATTTTTTTTTTGTCTCATTTTTCTTCTTTCCTTCTTTTTTCTTCCCAAACACTCTTCCCTAACTTTCTCTCCCCGAGTTCAACGACCAGTAAGGTACCAGTCAACAAGCAGCTGGATACAATATGCTTTCACAGTACATTAGTGCTGCACACCAGACCATGCTGTGCCTTCAATTGTATGACAGGTCAGGGACAATTAGTCTTACTGAGACCTTCAATCAATAGCATCCAGAAAGCTCTTTGAGTTAGAGAGACCCAGCCCAGCAACCACTGACCTCTTCCTCTGCTCAGCACTTGATCATATTTATAGAGCTGCAATGATGGAAAGATACACATGCAAAGGCATGTCTGGACCATGGCTCATCACTAGCTGTTGATGCTTCAGGGGCAGGGATAGGAAGGCCCAAGCCAGTGCAAGTAAACATTAGATTTGGCTCAGCTGAATCCCAATTCCATGCCTTTTTTTCCTCCATCATCCATCTTCTTCAGCCTCTCAAATTCATTGATGCTGGCCACTTCAGCCACCACTTCCAGTAGATCATTCCTCCTTTTGCCAGCCAATGCATATGAAAAGGTACTAGCCTATTATGTCACCTCCCCACCCAGCTCCACCACTGGCTTTCTCAAGGTGCAGCTCAGTCCCCTTGGGCCACACCTCCCTACACAAAAGTCAAAATAGTTTACTTTTTTCCCTGCTGCAAACGTATTAGTAGTAAGAGAGAACATGACCAGAATCAGACAACTGTCATGACAGTGACTACCAGTAAGTAAAAATCAATACTATGAACAAAGTGGCCATGAATTACTTATGCTTTAACGCCAGTTTAGCCCTTTTATGGTGTTTAAAAGTATTAGTATAAAAGAAAATCCAGAATTTCAATATTCCCCATCAATTTCCTTCAAGTTACAATATATGTCCTACTCTTCCACATTTTTCAGCTTTCTCTATCCATCATTTATCTCTAATCCATTTTTTGTCCTTCGTGGCTCCATTCCTCACTTTAAGCATTGTCATATTTTTGGTCCATCCTTGGTATTTCTTAGCTCACTTGTATTCATACTGTTCAGTACCTGGGTTTAAATCTTGAAAGTAGAGAGGGAATGAACCACAAGTGAAGCCTTGTTCTAATCCCTCATACCACCACCTAAAATCAATAAGCATTTTTTGAAAGTGTAAACACCATTGTTTTCCTTCTCATCTTTTACCTTACTCTCCTCTTCAGAAAGGCAGAGATGCATCTTCTCTGCTTCATAGTGTTAGAATGTTTAATTATTTATGGTGTTTAAAGTACTTTTCACTCTCATATGATAGAAGTTACAGGAGCTGAAGTTATTACTATTGCTTCCCATTGCACTTACCCAAAGGCAGCAATGTCTTCTTGTGAGATCATACCCAACATTACTCACAGGATCCCAAGAGATTAAACTAAAACCTGTATGTCCAAGATCTTCAGGACAATAAATCCTAGTTTTGTTACGAGTAGAGAGAAAGGAAATCCTGTAATACCACAAATAGTTGGCAGTTTTCAAGCTAATTCCTGATATTCAAGATTGACTTTGCCACATTGACTCAAATTGCAAAATACTGCTGATTTTTCTATTGACTAGAGACAGCTGACGAAGGCTGGAACAGTCCCAGAGTCAAAAAAAAAAGATGTCCACCCTGACTCAAATTCTTCTTCCACTTCCCTTAATTTCCTGAGTTGCACTGCCATAGAACAATGTTGAAAGACTAGTACGTTCCCACTGCAGAATTAAATGCAAGGTAAAATGAGGGTGCGTACATTTGTTTTACATGTACACACACTATGTCTGTTATTAGTGTTTATTTTTTTATATATTTAAGGGGTACGTATATGCACTCAATCTCATCTTGAACTAGCAGACAGGGCTGCATTTCTTTGAAGAGGAAAGTAGGTGAGAAGCAGCTCTTCACCTCTTTCCTGGCAGACCTAAAAAGGCACCAGTTCCTAAACACACTAAATCCAATATTCCTAAAAATGGGAAAACAGTCCTGGGAATGAAAAAGAAAAGGCAGAGACAACATTCAAGTTGCATCTCTTTTACATCTAAGCTGATCATTGTAGGAAATCAACTTCCAAGACAGAAACCCACACCTTGTGGCCACACCTGGGGTCAGTGCCCAGCACAAAACAGCTGTTCTCTCTCCCAAGAGTTGTTACTGAGGGGGAGGAAGAGGCACCACACAGACATTAAGTGGGAGTTCAGTGGATATAGTAACAAGGCTGTCTTCATCCTGCCCATCCTGAACTGCTGCAGTCTTCTGAAGGGCTTTTGTACAACTCTGAGGTTAATAGAGCCAAATAACCACCACATTAAACTAGTCAGTTAGCAATAGGTTGCAGTCTTTAAGGTCTCACCCTTGTTTATATACAACAGTACCATACTGACACCCTGAACAGCCAAAGATTATATGCTGCAAATATTACTCATCCTTAAAATAAATTAGATAAAGCAAACTCAGTGCCTCTCCAAGTGCCTCAAGAACACTACTGATGCTCCTGGAACTTCCTATGCTATGCTCACTTCAGGGTTTTCTGGTTTCTTCTACTCATCACAGCTTCAATTCTTCTCCAGACCAGGTCCAGACCACAGGGCTGAACTTTAGTCCCACAGGATCACCAGTTTCAAATAAAAGTAATAATTAAAAATCAGCCCTTAAAAATAGACACCATACTTGCTTCCTGCAAAGCTTCTCTGACAGCTCCTGCTTTGGTGTCCTGTTTAGGACAACATTGTGACAGGACCTTGTTTCCAAGCCAGGAGGCATTTCTGCAAGCAGCCCTGTTGATTGCTATATATACATATATGAAGACACCGAAGTACATTAAAATTCTCAGAGGTTTTTGCACTGCTTCCATTATCTCTGTGCCAGAGGGGTGTAAAGCCCTTCTGATCTGATGTGACACCATTTTAACCCACCTTTCACAGGTATTAGCACCTTTGTGAAGCAGTGGATGCCACCAGAACGGCTTCATGATCTATAAAGAGAGCATACATCCAGAGAGAAGCTTCTTGCCACACTCCTAGTGATATTTGTTTCAGGGGAGAATGGGAAAAGCTGAAACAAACGTGACATGTATGTATTATCATCTGACTACATTGCCTGGTGTTGCTCTGGGATCCCCTTCCTCTTGTTTTCACTTTACCTTCAGAGCCTGCAATGCTTCAGGAACTCCCCACCTCCCTGACCATATTCCTAGTACAGCCCTGTCACTGCTTCATCCAGAGGCTGGGGACACTTCAGCAAGACAAAAAGCAATACCCATTTATCACTCCTCCTTTCCTAATTAAAGAGATCAGAGGACTTAACAGACCACAGCTGAGCTCCCAGTGCTGGAGCTGAGGTGAGTCGGTGGGCAAGCTGTGAAGCCCTCCAGGTGATTCATTTACCCAGGCTGCCTGGCATGCAGCTAAGGGACCATCTTCTCCAGATCCATCTGCCTTACAGCTTCCCCCCACTGTTAAAATTTTTATTTATTTATAGAAAGCAATTGACTAAAAGCATATATACATATTTTACGAAAAGCCACCATCTCACATCCAAAATATCAGATACCCAGACATCAGAGAAAGAAAAAGCGCTCAGGCAGTGCATAAACTCCCCAAGGGAGGTGTTCAGATTTGAGTTACTGCCAAGATGATATCTGTAGGGAAATAAGAAACCAGATGCAGGGAATGGACTGCAGGGGTCCAGAGCAATGGGGAGGGAAGGGGTAAAAAAAAAAAAAAAGGAGAGAAAAATAAATCAAGATATTAAGCAGTCTGGCTTGCCCAGCCATTCTGTTTTACAGAACTTACCAGTGTCTTCCACTCCTTAATTCTGCTGAAGCAGTTTCCCAAATGTCTCAGTACCTGCTTCAAACCATCTGGCCTACCATACCCCAGCCCAGCAGATTCTCAGTGCCCACTGCAGCAGAGCAAATGAAGAGCCATCTTCTCTAGCTATTATGACCTGATGCATCCACTCTTCCCTTGGCTTTATTTAAGGGTCTTCACTCCTTTGATAAGGAAAAAACAATTTCATATACATCCCAGCTTTCAAATCAAGGCATCTTCCCAAATGTCCCTTTATTAGTGTCAGTCCAGTCGCCCTCATGCCTTCAAGGCCACTAGTGTGAAGAGGGTATATGTCCCACATCAATAAAAATGCAAAATGAAGAGGCTGATGTTTCACCAGATGGCTTCAGACTTATCACAGCAGGGAGAGAAACACATTTGAAAAACCTGACCCTGGCGCTAATCATCATCGCCTGGACTGGTAGTGCAGGACAGCTGGAGCGGCTGGGGCTGAGTACCAGATGTGAGATAACAGGAATGTGGCACAGCAATCACACAGGGCAAATGTGGAGGCAGTAAGAACCATAGGCTTCATCTCTGACTGCAATGACATGTTCAGGCACACAACACATTTAGAGCAAGAGCAGAAAACATGCACATACCAAAAAGTCAAGGTAGCAAGGCAATGAAGAGTCAAACCACGTGACCATGGCTTATAGTGAATCGCATCAAAACATGGTGAGCGATGGGTGAAAGAAGGGCAAGCTCTAGAGAAGGCTTTGCAGCATAAAACATACAGGGCACCATCCTGTCAACAGAGCTCACTAGCCCAGGAGATTTTACCCTCCTCTACCCCGTATCAGCCCAGAACGACTGCTAGTGCCAGTTCTAATCCTAGTTTTACTGAACCCCTCTGGAGGGCCATCTCCTTAGACAGCATGCCTGAAAACTCAGATGACCATCAGACAACTGTACAGACAACTTGTACATTGTACAAGTGAAACCTGCTCTTGTACAGCACCTGAAGGAAGTGAAGGAAAAATGTATCCTTTCTATACTGTTTGCTGTGTTCCAGGAGACATCCTTCTGCCATTGCAGAAAATGACATCCCATGCTGAAACCTCATCTTGAGACTTCCCCTGTTTTAAAAAAAACCTTCGTTGTATTTTTGGTTTTGATGGGCCTCATCCTAGCACCAGGGGTGTCAGCTTGGTGTGAGGACAGCTGACACAGAAGTCTGCTGCAAGCTGACAATTAAAAAGACAAGGGGACCCCATGGGCATGGATGTGACCATGCCTCCAGTTAGATGACTGAGCCCATGTTCTCTTTTCCTACAAAAGTATCAGCCAGAAAGTGACTAAGAAGAAAAAGGTTGCCCCATAGTCACAGTCTCACAGCAACAGCACACATGCTAAAAGCAAAGCAGACAGTTCTTTCAGTAATGAGCTGCATCATGGAGAGAGGACTGACAGAGATGCTTTCCCTTTTCTTGTCCTCAGGGTGCTTTCTACTCCCCCAGAAGACCATCAGCCCTAAGCCCTCTCTAGTCGTGCATACTTTTCCAAGGAGGTGGGCATTCTCAGTTAGATGTGGTCAGTGCCTACACTCCTCCATCACAGGCTGATAGCCATTCCAGGTCAAACATACACAGCCGCATACCCATGAACAGTGACAGAAAGAGGGGAAAAGCTAAGGGAAAGGAAACAGCAGGACAAAGAAAGTGAGGACGAGAAGAAAAGCAAAAAATGAGAGACAAAAGAAGAGATAATAATGGAAGAGAGAGAAGAGAGGGAGTTATTTTGCAAGCTGTAACTAAAAATCACCCAACGTTTACAGCAAATGATGCATGAAATACACTGTCAGAAATGTGATGCCCAGAACCTATTGCTGCTAAATATTTAATCTGATTGGCAGGGAGCCGTTAAAACCTCAGTGTCTGGATTTCAGGCTTCTATAGAGCAACAGGTAAAGTAAATACATCAACACGTAGTGATTCACCTTGGGTGCCATCAGTCTTTCCAACCTGCAGCATTGCGCAGGGAAAAAAAGTTGTCAATGGATATTAACAACAGCAGAAATGGGCTACAGGAAAGATGCTGCTTATGTACTTTGGCTCCCATTGCAAGCTAGAGAAAAGCGAAAGGTGGATATGCCAAGCATGTTTTTCAGGAATTAGAACATGCATGCTGCAATGATCTCACACAACACAGTTCATACCTCTCAAGCACTATAAAGTCATGCAGAACCATGGTACCTCACGGCTGCAGCTCTACTGGCCCACACTTCCCTGCATGTAATGCCTGAAGCAAATCTGCAAGCAGACTAAAGGCTGCCTCCAGGAATCACCTTCTGCAGTCTGTCAAGCATGAAGCAGGTCAGAACATCCTCCATACCTGTTTCCTAATGCCAGCACACAAGAATGCAGCAGGGCAAGTGAGGTGAAGGCAGGTACACAGCCCTTTGGGCTAGGAAACCTGATTAGCTGGTACTGCAGCACCATGAGGGGACAACAGGGAAACAGGGGCTTGCACATATGTACATCTACACACCCAGTACAGATACCCACTGTGCTGACTTTACAACCTTCAGAGCAGCTGCTGTCCATGTCAGCTCTGGTGTTCCTGAGCCAGCACCTGAGCTGAGTCTGTGTTCCCAAACTGTGGCTTCTTGGAGCTTTGCAAAGGAGAATTGTGTTTGGACAAAGCTTTTGTAGTTCCAAAGTAAAACTCCTTTCTGACTCAGAGGCAAATCTAGCCACTCCGAGGTACTCTGGGGAAAGAAACAGACTTTCTTCTAATACATTTTGTATTGTTCAAACCAACTCATTTCTAGAATGAAAGTGTTGAGAGGGTTGTTTCTTTCTTTATTTAGGTATAATGTAACAGTTTAATTTTTCAAAAGCTAACAAAGGTAGAACTATTCTGCTCTGCTATACAGAGTTCCAGACCAAGTTACTCACCATCATCCAATACTCCAGCAACTGGAGTACAGTTCCTAAGAATTCTACAGGTTCAGAGCACATGGTTGACTCAATACACTGGCACTGACAAGTTACAAACTGTATGAGCCCAGAGGCTGCTTTCCAAAAAAGAACAAATAGTTAAAAATAAATAAATAAGAAGTGAAAACCCATTACTAATCTAGGGAAAATCAATATGCTTCATTTTTTTTTTCAGAGAGGACATGGGATTTTACTGCATCCAGAACCCCATATCACACCAAATATCTGCAAATCTAACAATGGCTGGAGAGCCTTGGAAGTCTGGGATGAGAACTTCACAGGTAAGACAGCACTGAAATCTTCCCTAGGCACATATCTTACAGATCTCATGATTTATGCTGGTGAATCTATCTCCCATCATATTCCCCTTTCCATATTTCTGGCTGCTTCACTGTCCCTGTTGCAGATGTTCAAGAAGCTGACTTCATCAGAATATGCTTTGTAAAATGCTCTTCTGCTCTGTATGGTGCTTTTGCTTTATTTCTTTCAGCAAGTGCCAAACCACTGAGGAATGCCAAGGGTAGAGCTCTGAAAGTCAAGACAAGTATAGAGTAAAGAGTATGGCATCATCAGCTAAAAAGTAAAAGTCTCAGGGCACCTCACAAGCACAAACTAAAGTGCAACTTTTGAATACAGCTGTATGGTGTGTGTCCATCATCCCATTTAGCAAGTGCTCATGGACTACGACAAATCCTGCTACTGTTTAAGACTTGTCCAACCCTAGCTTACCATGCTCACGAGAAGGTACTGCAGGCAGCTGGCAAGGCAGACTATGTGCCTGCATTTCAGCCACCCTAGCCAACAGCCTGACATGCTATCCTCAACCAGCAATGAAGGTGGGCTTGCCAGACCACTGAACTGCTGCAGGAATAAGGTGCTGGGGCAGGGAAGGGAAACAACTTTATTGACCACACCTCTTTATTAACTGAATAAAAGCCAATTAAGTCAGACAGGAGATCCTGATGACCTGCCTCCTATCTCTACTGCAAGTTGAATCTTTCCTGTAGCTCAGGACACCATAGCCTCATTTGCATGCAGTGCTTTAGCCTTTGTCTTAAAAGGTGTCCTTAAAAGCAAGAACCTGTTTCTCTGATGCTGGGCTCCTGTCACTCTTTGAAAATCCTCTTAAAATTGCCCAGGAACCAGCTTTGACACCGGGACAGTGTCACTGCCCTACAGGAAACTACACTGAAGCATTTATTTTACAAATGGCCCTCCAAACAGGTATCACAAAAGAATACATTTAGAATGCTTTCCACATCACAATCGACCGAGCCATTCACCCAGAGAGACTGGAGCCACCAGCTGAGATACTGCACCAGCTAATGGCTCTGTTTCTTATCATCACCTCTTCCTTTCACTAGGAAATGCACTCAGTCTTAAAAGCAGATCAGAAAGTTAACATTTGCAGGTATGAAATATCCTAGCATCTGAAAATGAACTTTATATGACAAGTGTGCAGAACTTTTAAGTACAACTGCATGAGGAACAGACAAGAGCTCTTGCTTCACATTTTCCCATGCCTGTCAAAATGAGGAGATACAGTACTTAGCGTACAGAGACTTTTTTTTTTTAAAGCTAATTGAGCTATTTTATCCCTCAAAAAATAGTCACATCAAAGGGGCAAAAAAACCCAGGTAATCCACACTGTTGGGAACTAGCTCCTCATTACAATTTTTTGTAAGAAACGTGCATTTCATCCATAGATGCTCCATTGCAAAAGACAGCATGCAAATAGATCCATAATCAAAGAAAATATAATTAAACAGAAACACTAACAAACATGTTACTACACATAATATGAATTAAAAACCCGCATGAAAATGCGCCACAACTGTCTTGTTTAGAAGCTCAAGAAGCTTTTAAAGACTTTGAAACCATATGAAAGCTTACTGAAACAAGATCAGTTTCCCTATGGCTGTGTCTTCCCTTGATAAGCAAGTGTCTAATGCCATCCCTGGGTATCTACACTCATGACAATTCCCCCATTCCTCCTGGCTTCCTTGTCACATAACACTTAGGCTTCTTCATATAGATCCTGTTTTTTCCAGCTCCAGCTAAGAGCCCACTTTCTTCCAGATCTGCTCTTAGAGACTAAAGGGAATAATTGGCCTCTGTTCTCTCTTTATAACTGTCCTTTACAGATCCACAGTTCAGCTTCCACCCATAGTTACCTTTCCTCTACACTGAACATGCCTGGCTCTCTCAGCTTTTCTTACAGGACTTAGTGTCTACTGTCATCTCTCCCATCCCCTTGCTTGCTCCTGCTCCAGCCTGAAAACTATCTTTTTTTTAAAACCTCGACATGGAAGCAACACTACACATTCACAGACAAAAGGACAGGGGAGAAATGATTTACAGGTCCTGTAAATCAGAGTGGGAGGACTCCTGTGGGAACACCACATTGTTTCTCCTGGAGAATTCTGGGCATTCCTTGCAGCAAAGCTCCCAGAGTCTACCAGCACTTCCCTGGAAATAGTACTTTAGCCTCCACCACATTTCACAGCAGGAACTGTGCTGTCGATTCAGTGCTCCCTTTTGTTTGGTTTGCTGCTAGTGTTTGGCTTCAGCTACTTCTGTCTTTTTGGTTAGGCTCCTACATAACTCCCCTAGCAGTGCAAACCGGGCATCTAACCAACAGCTGCTTCGACAGCACTAAACAATCCCTCGTTCTATTTCTCTCTCCTCTGTGTTTACATTCTTAAGTACACACTTTAAAGCAGTCATCATATCTCTCAATTGTCATCTGGCCAAGCTAAATGTAATTAGTTACTTTAATCTTCCCTTTTAGATCAATCCCTCCAGCATTTTAATCATTTTTGTTGCTCCACTAAATTTGTTCTAATTTGCTGCCATCTTTGGGGCACTAAGTTCTCCAGAAATTAACCTAGGTATGCTCAGCTCAGGCACATGAAGAAAACATGACTGGAAACACAAAGAAAACATTTCCTTGCTTTGAGACACAACAGTTCTGTTTATGCAATCCAGAAATCACATCAGCCTCTTTGCTGCCACATTGTATTGTGAGCCCGTATTTCATCTGCTAGCCGGTGTAACCCCAGTGTCATTTCTGGTATTACTGCTTTCCAGGGGTGTACCTCTCATCTCTGCTTTCTTTCCAAGCATAGTCTGATTTTAACTCCTACTATTCAATTTGCTATCCACTCTGCTAATCCCCAAATCCTATTCTGAGGTATGACTGCTTAGCTAGCTATGTATCTCAAATCTCTTTGATTTCCAATGGAAATACTCTTACAAAGGAAAGGCACGAGGATTGTCATCACAGTAAAGTCAAGGCACATCCCTGAATTCACAAGACAATATGGATTCTTCACACACCATCATCAGTCCCCCACCAAAAACTGCCAAAAGGTTTTCAAAGGCTGCAGATCAATTTTGGCAGCAACCAAAGTTGTGCCACCTGATGGCTTTGCTGCTCTCAGAAAAAGCAGTGGGTCCTGGAAACCCATGCAATGCCCTATGACAACAATTGGGAGCACTGAACTGGTGCTGACTAAACATCATCCAAACATATCACTGCTGGGGTACATTTCTGCACAGTGCCTTTCTCTGCACACACTCAAGTGGGCATGGCACCTTCCTAATAGTATGAGATCAGCTTCCTTTGAACAGTGGTGTCAAAGGTTCCTCTCCTCCTTCATCCCAAAGAAGGGGGAGGTAGGAGGCTACTTCAAAGCCTTTCTGTGAGGCATCACATTTGTTCAAAGCATACCAGATGCTGCCTGAGCATTGGATAGTCACAGAAGCAGGACCTGGGTGAAAAGATTTTTTTTTTAGGATGCAAAAGGAAAAAAGCCTTTCCTCTCCTCCAAACCTTGTCCCACCAGCTCCCAAATGCCAGAGCTTCAACAACTCCCAAACTAGCTCAAAGGCAATGAGACAAGGTGGCTTTGCCTCCCAGCCACACTCATCATCTGCAGGGCTGTCCTGACCCTGAGCTGGGGGTGATGGAATGAAGTCCAGTTAGCCTTGTTCAAACTGGAGCAGGAAAGAAGATGAAGGAGCAAGTGGAAGGTGGAATGTCACAGAGCTTATGGTGGAGAGCTAGCCCCGGGCAGCACCGATTCATTGCCTCCATGTCTGCTCAACTCTGTGGGAGAGATGCTGCTCAGCCCAGTCTAACTTCTGATAGCCACAAGACAGTTGCAGATTCTAAATCAAGTGGTTTGGGAGTCCTTGTCCCTGCAATTGTGCCTGCTCCTTCTCTGTTCTGGGATCAGATGAAGGGGGCACATCCACCATGCTGAATGGGTTGTAGCATCAGCTTCCCTCTTCCCAGAAAACAGCAATGGCTACTCCCTCCCAGCCTCTCTTATGAATATGTACTGCTAGTGCAGGTAAATTTATGTCAGCTCTCTCAGTCCTTCATGGTTCAGGCTCTACCAGGACTGGAATGCAATTTACTGCCAGTGAAAGTCCAACAAAGGTATATAAATCTGTCCTCCTGCCACAACTTATTCTCATAACCAATGTCAGCCCACTTCCTCCTCACCAGCATCAAGAGAAGGTTTTCTGATTAACTTTCCAGACTCAGAAGTAATGGAAGAGGCTTAGCACAACTCAAGTCACTTGAAAAGCACGTGAATTAGCTGGATTCATGACGGTCATTAACACCACCACAAAGATATTCATACCAAGATCAGTTTGAGCAGAGAGAGAAAACAAAGTGGGCTGTATAAAAATACAAAACTCTGTCCATCCTTTTTATGTTCAGAAAACATGAGATGGCACAGATGCACACATACACTTTGCACTTACTTGAAGCCTATGGGTCCTCCTGCAGGAGACTAGTCTACAAGACCTCAGGATGCTTCTAGTCTGAAAAGAAATATGCATAGGTCTTGTCTATCTAGACAAGATGAACTCCATCCAAACCACCTGATTGTATCTCCTGGCACAGAACAAGGATAACCACTTTCTGCCCAATGCTGACCAGCACACACTAGACCAGCTCAACCAGGATTACAAGGTCAGCTTGGCTTCAGACAACCAAGAGATGACTATGGCCAAGAAAAACCTTAGTGTGGCTCTTACCATCCTGGTCTAGCATGCAATGAGATGGTCAGTTACACCTTTTCCAAGCCCTTCAGTTTTGCACTGGTGAACTGCATCTATTCAGTTCACTGCAAGCTCTGCTCAAGGTTCTATGGCTGTTCCCCAGTATGTTCTTCTATTTACTGGTATTAATGTTTCATTTCCAGCTATATTAAGAGGCACAGCTTAACCTCCTGCTTCCAAGTGAAATCTGCCTTCTCTTTACATTGCTACGCTGATCTTTCATTGAACATACTATCTGCAGATGCTTTTATCCAAATTCTTTATTTCTTTAGCTGGTGTAATAAATGTGGCATTTCAGTAAAGCCAAGGTTCAAGCTGAGTCTTTTGCAAAAGAACTCGTTAAAGCCCCAGGCTTCACCTAACAATTTGTCCTATCCAGGAAGAGCACTGGATCAAACATTGTCTTTCTGCCACTAAATATTAGACATCCTATAAGGAAATCAGGAGTTTTAAAGTGCATTTTAGTCCTGAACACTTTCTTTTTTCTCTCCCTCTGGATCTCTGACAGTAAAATCAAGTTCTATGATTTTCCATCAAGTTTTGTCCTGCAACTTTTAAAACATCATTTTACATTACTCTGTCAGGATAGTTGTATTTCCTCATAATCTGAACTAAGTTGCTTTAGAAGCCTCAAATTTTGTTCAAATGGAAATTTCAGCTATGACAAATACAGTCATTTAAAGCAGTTCTTACTAGAGAGTACTGACTTTTCTCCCCTAGGCACAGTCCATGAGGATTTGGGGAGAAAACTCAACACAACTTAATCTGATCCTCAAGCTGAACATCAGCCAGACTCTCTACTTATTGCTATTTTATACTGCAGGAAAAGCAATACATTACATGATCAAGAAAACACCTGAAAACTTATATGGGAAATGAAGTGTTTAAGAATTTGTTGGTATCCTTATGTCATTTAATGTTTGAAAAACAAGGAAAGCATCAAAGACAAAAAAATAGCACCCATTGTATTAACATCAAGGATTTATGCAGAATTCATTGCAGGCCTAGAAACAGCAACCTAGAGAGTACCTCAGAGCTCTTTACAATGTTCCGACGACGACAAAAGTGAACAAGTTGAAGCTGATTCAAATAAATATTGCAAGCCCTTGCATCTCACACCACAGAGCAGACATCCAAAGTCTGCCAAGATTTCCCATCTCGAAGGGACAGTGGATCCATTTTCTGGGCTGCAGCTGCACCCTTGTATAGGCACACATTACAATTTGTCCTGCCACAGTTGCCAAACTATAGTATCACAGAAGACTGTCATGTCAGAAAAGATACATGGATTTATGTATTACCTTATGCACTTAAAAGGACACAGACTGCCAGGCAAACCTTCTAATTTTCTGTTTTGTCTGATTTTTATGCTTCATCATGCAAGCAGTATTTTCTCAGGAAAGATCTGCCTTGGTGGAGATGAACAATGCTTCTAAATGCATGTAGGTAAAGATGTACAAAGACATATAATAAGATGTGACTCTTAAACTAGCTCCTTCCTGGGACAGTGGTGATAGAAGCAGCAAGCCCTGGTCATGTCTCCTTAGCCTTCCTGCAGCATGCTCAGAAACAGTTCTCTGTGGCATGTCAAGCTCTATACTTGGTCATGTCAACAAGACCTCATGCACCAATTTGCTACTCTCTGGTTTGAAATTAAGGTCTAAGTCCATAGATTGTGGCTGGGCTCAGCTATAAAAACATTGCTGTTTCTTGCAAATTCAAATCATGTTTGGGAATCATTTACATCAGACATAGACTGAGGAGTCTCCAGGCCTTCACATCCCAAAAGAGATGGGTGCTAGTTTTCTTGCACATGGAAAAATACAAAACAGAGGACCAGGCATTAGGAAATTTTAGATTCCTCATGGAATATGACTGTTTTCCATGGAATATGACTGTTTTCCAAACTGGGTGATGAAAGAGCAATATTTTGATACACCTCCTGTCTTTTCTAGCCTGCAACCCCATACATCTTAAAAATGCATACATGTAGACCAAAAGGGAGACCTCAAACTTTTAGGAAGCATATCATCTATGTAGACTGCCTTCATAGTAAGGAGGCATTAGCTTCTCTAGGGGGCAAGCTGGAACACCTCCATGGGGCTCCTGCTCTACACTGCCCCTTGAAGGATCCTGTCTTTCTCCAGACTCCTTGAAGATCCTCTGGAAATGAGCATTCCACAGCTAGTGTTCACTTCTGGAAAAACTCCTCTTTCCACATAAAAGTCAAAGATCTCACCAAGCTTATGAAAGCAAATGTATAATGAACAATGAGAGGGGATAAACCAAGGGATATGAACTGCAGGAATGAAAATCCCAAGTGATTTTAAAGATCTGGAGACAATTTTAAAGAGCTACCTGCATATTATAGGAAATTATAAAAAATTTTATGGAAGCAGTAACTCTAGTTTCCTGTCAGACAGTCTGTAGTTCTCATCCTCATCCTTTGTTTAAGGGCACTTGCTTGAGAATCAGATCATTATTCACTGGGAATTCAGCTCCTCCTGTCACTTTTTTCCCCACCTGAAGTCAGCACTGGAGCTCAATGCTAAATGAAACATTTTGTTGTCACTGGGAAAAAACAAATGCATTCAAAGCAGAACAAGAACAAACCTGCACTGACTAAGTTGGAACAAGAACTAGCTCCCATGCCTCTCATGTCTCAGAGGACTCCACTGCCTCTGGGCTACAGAGCCTGTGCCTCCATTTCTTTCATGCTGAAGTCATTTCCCTTTTTGTAAGTAATTACTTCATATCAGTCCAAAGAAACAAACTGCCTCCACAGCCCAGTCGTTAGAGCACTCCCTCTCCAGCACAATGAATAGGCATTTATATAAAAAGTAGAACAGTTCCAACTGGAAAAGTTCCAACTGAGAAAGCATTGCTGCAGAGGACCCAGTAGTCTGAGCCCTCATCCTGGCTAGGACAGCCTCGGGGACAAGTCACCACCTCAAAGTATGCAGAATAGGGATACGTCAGTTAGTTTTCTGCCTATCAGGCTGCTAGCTATTCTTTCCTCTGCTTTTACATGAAAACACAAACACCATAATTGATCTCAGTGCAGAATTAGCAAAACCTCTCAAATTAATTTTTTTTTGTGGGCAATTAACTCATTTCCTGCCATGTTCACTCCATTACAAACCTCTTTCATCAAAAAACTTGATCACCAAACTATGAAGTCAAGAATCAATGTGTCCTAACAAAAAAAAAAAAAAAAAAAAGACTTAAGACAAGGTATAGTCATTAACCAACACTCATCTCCTATTACGTATCTCCTGATTTCTGAAGGTTACCACTCCCTCCAGAAAGAAAAAAGCCATTGCACGGAAAGGGTTGCTCATGTAATATACCTGCTATGGGCATCCAGCTCCTGCTTCAGGGAGCACCAAGACACAGGCACTCAGCTCCTACAAAGTTCCAAGTCTTAAAGTTCACAGAGGTTTTTAGCCCCTTTACTCCCCACTGAAATGGTGCAAATTAAAATGTATAACACATGATCCTTGCAACTCTCTCTGAATCTCTGGTTTGAAAGATTGCAAACTTTCAAACCAGAGATTCAGAGAGCTTCTGCAAGAGTCACTGTATCTTTCAGAGCAGCCATCCCCCTATTTTTCTAAGGTACTTAGTGTTTTTATCTTCTCCTGTTTAGCATACTGATCCCTCATCATGTAATAAAATGACTGGGGTGTCTTTTCTGAGACTCCATTTACACTTTTGTGGCATTTACCACTTTGTTACTTTAAGATGGAGTTTTAAAACTTCCTCCCAGAAAGACATGGTACCACAGACCACATCCAAGCTGATTTTATACTTTGACTTCCAACATTTAGGGACATTATCTATGTAATTTTAATTATATATGATATTCACCTTTTCCGTAATAAATTAGAGGAGAATTTCAAGTTGCACAAAAACATGGAGAACTGAATGGAAGAGACTACAAAAACACATTATGTCACTCTTGCTTTCATTAGACTTTCCCTTGGGGATTGTCAGTCTCTGACGTTTCATCTTGCCTCTGCCAAAATACACCTGACACAAGGGAATCTCCCCTAAGACTCTTAGGCCACTGACTACAGCAGCCAGCAACAACAGAGAATTATAAAGAAGGAGAGAGAGGAGTGCAGGGATATGCAGATCCTTCCCATTTGCTTTCCATACAAGCATATGCCTACGTGCAAGTAGCCGCAAGTTATTGTGTCCTAGTGCACATAATGCACTTGAAATGCATTTCTCAGCAGAATCTTGTGACAGAAATTCCCCAGCAATCCAGCTGTGTACAATTAAACAACATCCTGCTTTACCTGGCACAAAGAGATTTACAGCAGCAACCCTTTATCCATCCTCCTCCTGGAGCAGCTGGCAGCACCCCAATACCTTTCCATGCAGCACTGGAGCCATTCATCTCCCTGTACAGTCTTCAAAACCACCTACTCCTAGATTCTGTGAAGAGTTGGGATTGTTCTTGAAATCACAGACCACTGGAGTAGCAAAAGTCTCATGTAACACAAGGAAACTACAGTCCTTTGTTATGACAGACTTCAATCTCTAACCCACCCGTACCTCACTATGTCCTGTTGATGGCCCACAGTCAGAGATAATAATGTGGGACCACTGCAATTTTAAGCTATCATGATGTTATTATGCCTATCACCTGAAAACAATTTTCTGTTCATTAGGCCATCAGCTGTGATGTAGGACATGGCATTTGCACTAGTAAATTATCATCAGGTTGCTGACACCAGATCTTATCCATCTCAGCTGGCTCTGAGTAACCATTTCACCTTCTAGTCTGTTTTGAAATAGTTTACTATTAATAACTTGTTAACTTAGTAAGTTTTATATTTGTTGCCTTCTGCAAAATCCTTCAAATTCTTCTTCATGAAAGAAACTACATCTATGTGAGAGAGTTGTGTATATTAGCTCCTCAACAGTGCGTGGCAACCCCTAACTAAGAGATTAGGCAAAGAGGTGAAATAAAAATATTAAATCCAAGTATAATAAAAAAGTGTGCTTATTGTGTCATTTTCTCCATTTGAGTTTGAGTGTGTTATGGACACCTGTAAGGAAAACTCCTGATTCCTACAAAAACCACCAGAGATCAGAATTACATGCTTGTTTCTCTGTTAAAAATAGTGTAATGCACCAGCAGGGCTGCACCACAGTTACCGCTTCTGCTGATGCACAGGAGGATATAAACTGGCATAGGCCTTAGGCCATATAGCACATTCCCAAATGGCTATGTGGCCAATATGGCCAAACTAACAATTTCAAAATTTCGGCCATCTCAGCTACCAGCAGGAGAATCTTTACTGACTAAAAGTAGACAGACCCCTCACTGAACCCACTAACAGAGCCACCCATCCAAACCCCAACCAGGAACAGGAAGCTACTCCAACTCGGAGCACAGAGACATGCCATTGTGAAGGCTGGCTAGTGAAGCAACAATTATCAGACAACATGATGCTCATGACTGCCCATACCCCATTTTATCTTCTGGAAGCAGCAAAGATGAGTAAACAGAAGCCATCTTTAAACTGTATCTCACCTTGCAAGACAAAAGAATGACCTCGTGAAATAGCAAGGTATGAATTTTCACATAGTTCAGTACGTGATGGCAAATGTTACCTCCTCTTGCAGTATGAGACTTTAGCACACTAGCTATTCAGATGCCCTGATAGTGTAAAACCTTGAAAGCAATGGCTACAGACAGGCGAAGCTTTCTAATGAAAGGGACATGATCTCAAGTTAGAACAACCCGACTCATCCCAGCATTCAAGAATTGTGCTTGCAAATGCTAAATCCTCATTCACATGGAACACATTTGTAAGTCTCTTCTGCCCAATTTCTCTACTGAAGCTCTAGCCATCCCCCCAAACAGGATGTGCTGTCATAACATACCAGAGGTATTGTAAACCAGACATCTTAGGCGAGCCCCTGATACGGCCAAGCTGTGCCACGAGTTGACACCTTCATTTTGACTCCTGCAGTGCCACATGAGATTTGGAGCATAGGGCACAATCCAGCCAGGTTCCTCCAACGGGACAGTCAGTCCCTCCCTCCTGCACACAGGACAGATCAACTTCATTATCTTTCTTCCAAATTTGTTTGGCTAGGCACACTAATATCATGCTCTAAGGTTCACTGGAGGCAGACTTTATTAGATGCAAAATCCTGATAGTTCAGCATCTACATCTAACTTTAAATATTGTCAGTCAAAGCTAATCTGCCAAATTTATCAGCATCTTCTACTGTCACTAAAACATTATTGCAGTAAACATTTAATTTGATGTTTAATCTGTATTCTTTCTGCTTCATCTTAAACTCATTTATTTCCTGATCTGTCCTCTGTGACTAATGAGAATAATTGGCCCCTGTCCTCTTTCTGTAACAGTCTTCTATGTATTTACAGACACTTAGGGATCCACCCACAGTTGTCTTTTCTCCAGATTGAGCTTATGTGGCTCCCTCAACCTTTCTTTACAGGTCTTGTTTTCTCTGCTCTGTGATCATTGTCTTAGTTCACTCCTCCACAGTCTCCCCTGTCCTTCCCTCTTTTAGAAGTGCAGCCCCCAAACAGAACACAGTGATCTAAGCAGGGCTTAACCACATCTGTAAATAGGTGCTAGACAGATCATTTCACCACTTTGAACAAATGGGGGTTGTATATACAGCTTACACATGGGCTGGACAGCAGGTCTAGAGGAGAATAGTGGTAGCTAGACTTCATTTCTTGAACAGTAGTTGAAATCCAGACTGGAAGTGTTAGTAAGCAAGAACTAGTCCCATAACTAGATAGCTACACCCAGACAAAGTAGTGTAGGCTGGCTGCTACCTTAAGAAGTAACTTAAGAGTTTGTCACATGCAGAGTTAACTGAAGGTGAGCTCCTATGTGCCCAGCATGCCCGGGGTGAGTGGATGTGGCCCATGTCCCTCAGATTATTCAGGCCAGATAACCTGGTGGCCCCATGCCTGTTTTAGCAGATGAGCAATCAGCAAACACAAGCCACAAAACATGAAGATAAAATCCACATTTTTCCCCAAGAGTGCTTCTTCCCTATAAATGTTTCATTGTATACCAATGTTAATGATACTGTAGTGCTTTGGAATACAGAAACATCTTCGGTATTCAGAGCTGGCAACCTAACCTTTTACCTGAGTCACTTTCAGTGACTCTTTTCAGTTCTGATCCTTTCTTCAGGATGGGCTTTGCGGTTTAGGGAGTGAATCTCAGCCTAGTATCCTTTTCACTTCAAGCCAGTAATCACACTCTCATTCAAAATTTCTCTTTTTCCCCAGATGTTTAATCAATCTTTCTGTATTGGTGGCTCTGAAACACGGTCTTTGATTGCTTGTGTTAGGAAGGGAAGAGAGCCATTCAGTATACTTCGCAGTTCACAAATACTCGCTGTATTAGGAAGAATCAGCTGGCAGTGAGTCTCAGAACAAGTACCCTTTCTCTCTCCCCTTTTTAGTGACCTTGAGTAAGAAAAAGCAATATTTTTATTCCACTCACATGAAGCATATTCAGTGTATGCATAAAAATTTAGAAAAGATAAGTCAGTCTCTCCTCCTGCCCAGAGTCTGTGTTCTCTCCTGCTTCCAAGAAAACATTAAATAAAAGGCAGCCTTGCCTCGAGAGGTCCAAATTAGCCATAGTTTGAAATGACTTGATCACAGCACAGTTTGCACACTGCCTTGTGCCACACATTTGCTTCTGAGTGCATAGAGCAGGGATTTTTTTTCTCTGCAGTGACCTCATGCATGTGGAGATATACTGCCTGGATTGCAAAGATCACCATCGTGCATTTGGTCAACTTCTACACACACCACTTCACACTCCAATGTACAATTCTAGCTGGGAGCTTGTGGTTTTGCAGCTTAAGGAACCAATGAGCTCCTGAATGATTAAGGGTGAGTTCACTTGGATTTTTATTTTCCCAACATGAAAGGCAGCTTCCACATTTAACCCAGGGGGGTCAGTCTCCTAGTTCCCAGGTGGTTACTACCACGGCATTAATTTTGCCAAAGCAATCACCAGCCCACCTCTGTCAGGAACCTCCTTTCCTGTCTTTATATGCACAGACAAGCAAGAAGGGTAAGTCAGAGGGGTAGTGGAGCTCCCTCTGTAGTTGTAGAAGTGGGTTTTTTACTTCCCATTATGAGGCACTTTGCTGAAACAAGGCTTAGAAGAAGCGACAAGGCAGTGGTAGCAGGTCTTGTTTAGCCAGGGCTATGCTTAGCTTCAAATATCTTATTTTCCTCTGGTTCCCCTTCTACGTATTTCAATGCTGTGATCTTCAAATTGCCATTTCATCTTACGCAGAGAGGTTCCCAGGGCAGTAGCTAGTTCATCTGACTGTGACAAAGTGACGAAATTAGTAAGTTGATTCACTGTGGTTTAAAGAGTTCTAGTGAACTGGTGGACAGAGGATGGATGAGAGTAATAGCAGATAACTGACCAACCACTTCATGCTTTTCTACCAAGTGTATATATATATATCAAAGAAAACTTATCACAGATTCGCAGAAGAGTCAGGCAGTCCTAGAGCCCCGATATCAGGCAGAGCAGATACTACAAGCATTCTGTGGTAGATTAGGCAATCACAATACATTGAGCCATCTCTCTCAAAAAGATCATCTAGTCCATCTCTCCTATTAACTACACCTTTTTTTTTGTGATAAATTGCAGCTTACACAAAGAAAATTAAAAAAAAACAAAACAAAAAAAACCCCAAAAAAAACCAACAAAAACCCTCTGCATGTTCTCCAACTGCAAGATAACTCTCTCTACCCACTGCCCACCAAACCATACTGCTAAACAGAGTACAGGCAGAGTAGAGCTATGGCCTCCTTAAAGGCCAAGAAGATTAAACCTCTAGGGAACAGTCCTCAGTCTGGACTATCTCATAGGCAGCTTTTATGCATCCTAAGGAGCAAAAGATGAGAGTGTGGAATGGAGCCCACTGCAGAGATAAGCAGTGCTGTCTGTACAGTGCTCCCACCCTCTGCCAGCTTGGGGGAATGAGAAAACAGCACTGGGAATCAAATCCAGACCTCCCACATGGTACTGCAGAGACACTGATTTCTGGTGCCAACCCAGGCAATGTGAGTCCAGGGTGGAAATCCAAGCACAGCTCCACAGCTCTAGCACCAGAAGTGAGGTCCACCCGCCCGCTTCCAAACCAAGCACAAAAAACAGCCGCAGCTGAGCTCCAACAGCAGATGAAACACATACATTAGTTCCATCCCCTTCTCCCCCTATAGGTTAGAGATTGGGAATGGGATGCTGGTTCATAGACTTAGTTCATAATAGACTTTTTATACACGAACAGTCAGTAATCAAAAATGAGGATAAAATAAGTCAAAGCCTAAATTATTAGATGGGGATGGTGAGTTGAGATTTTTTCCCTTGCTCTGTATTTTCCATCTCTCTGAGATCTCTTTGCATTCTTGCATGCACAAGTGCAATGTAGAACTCAGCCAACAATGCAGTTATCCTGAGAACCTTGCCCAGAACAGGATGGCTGGCGACTGCTGCTGACACCTTCCTTTGCTCAGCAATGGTCTCACTGGCAAATGGATCACAAGAGGCTCCAGAACTGGCACAGGCTGAGNGGTCCAAATTAGCCATAGTTTGAAATGACTTGATCACAGCACAGTTTGCACACTGCCTTGTGCCACACATTTGCTTCTGAGTGCATAGAGCAGGGATTTTTTTTCTCTGCAGTGACCTCATGCATGTGGAGATATACTGCCTGGATTGCAAAGATCACCATCGTGCATTTGGTCAACTTCTACACACACCACTTCACACTCCAATGTACAATTCTAGCTGGGAGCTTGTGGTTTTGCAGCTTAAGGAACCAATGAGCTCCTGAATGATTAAGGGTGAGTTCACTTGGATTTTTATTTTCCCAACATGAAAGGCAGCTTCCACACTTAACCCAGGGGGGTCAGTCTCCTAGTTCCCAGGTGGTTACTACCAGGCATTAATTTTGCCAAAGCAATCACCAGCCCACCTCTGTCAGGAACCTCCTTTCCTGTCTTTATATGCACAGACAAGCAAGAAGGGTAAGTCAGAGGGGTAGTGGAGCTCCCTCTGTAGTTGTAGAAGTGGGTTTTTTACTTCCCATTATGAGGCACTTTGCTGAAACAAGGCTTAGAAGAAGCGACAAGGCAGTGGTAGCAGGTCTTGTTTAGCCAGGGCTATGCTTAGCTTCAAATATCTTACTTTCCTCTGGTTCCCCTTCTACATATTTCAATGCTGTGATCTTCAAATTGCCATTTCATCTTACGCAGAGAGGTTCCCAGGGCAGTAGCTAGTTCATCTGACTGTGACAAAGTGACAAAATTAGTAAGTTGATTCACTGTGGTTTAAAGAGTTCTAGTGAACTGGTGGACAGAGGATGGATGAGAGTAATAGCAGATAACTGACCAACCACTTCATGCTTTTCTACCAAGTGTATATATATATATCAAAGAAAACTTATCACAGATTCGCAGAAGAGTCAGGCAGTCCTAGAGCCCCGATATCAGGCAGAGCAGATACTACAAGCATTCTGTGGTAGATTAGGCAATCACAATACATTGAGCCATCTCTCTCAAAAAGATCATCTAGTCCATCTCTCCTATTAACTACACCTTTTTTTTTGTGATAAATTGCAGCTTACACAAAGAAAATTAAAAAAAAACAAAACAAAAAAAACCCCAAAAAAAACCAACAAAAACCCTCTGCATGTTCTCCAACTGCAAGATAACTCTCTCTACCCACTGCCCACCAAACCATACTGCTAAACAGAGTACAGGCAGAGTAGAGCTATGGCCTCCTTAAAGGCCAAGAAGATTAAACCTCTAGGGAACAGTCCTCAGTCTGGACTATCTCATAGGCAGCTTTTATGCATCCTAAGGAGCAAAAGATGAGAGTGTGGAATGGAGCCCACTGCAGAGATAAGCAGTGCTGTCTGTACAGTGCTCCCACCCTCTGCCAGCTTGGGGGAATGAGAAAACAGCACTGGGAATCAAATCCAGACCTCCCACATGGTACTGCAGAGACACTGATTTCTGGTGCCAACCCAGGCAATGTGAGTCCAGGGTGGAAATCCAAGNGCTCACGATCGAGAGCCGGCGTGCGTTTTGAGTAATGCACCACCCTCCTCGGCAACAAGCAGGTTTCTACGTCCTGTTGTTCCTATTGAGCTCTGGTTTCAGATCAAAGCATGGCAAGAAGCCGCTGGACCACTGAAAAGAAGGAGGCAATTTNGCAGCTCCACAGCTCTAGCACCAGAAGTGAGGTCCACCCGCCCGCTTCCAAACCAAGCACAAGAAACAGCCGCAGCTGAGCTCCAACAGCAGATGAAACACATACATTAGTTCCATCCCCTTCTCCCCCTATAGGTTAGAGATTGGGAATGGGATGCTGGTTCATAGACTTAGTTCATAATAGACTTTTTATACACGAACAGTCAGTAATCAAAAATGAGGATAAAATAAGTCAAAGCCTAAATTATTAGATGGGGATGGTGAGTTGAGATTTTTTCCCTTGCTCTGTATTTTCCATCTCTCTGAGATCTCTTTGCATTCTTGCATGCACAAGTGCAATGTAGAACTCAGCCAACAATGCAGTTATCCTGAGAACCTTGCCCAGAACAGGATGGCTGGCGACTGCTGCTGACACCTTCCTTTGCTCAGCAATGGTCTCACTGGCAAATGGATCACAAGAGGCTCCAGAACTGGCACAGGCTGAGCTGGGCTGGTGCAGCAGGTGTGTGTCAACGGATCGGAGCCCAGGGTCACTGGGAAGAGGAGTCATGGCTTTGACCATGCTTCTTTCCTTTTACTCGCTGAGATCTGCCCCTGAATACCTAAGGCTGTTTCCTCACTCTGCCCTCAGCCTGTTCCCTCGTGTCCTAATCCTTTGAGACCCCCATCCAGGATTGTGAGATAAAGCTAGTGTGGTGAGAGACCAAAGAAAGACAAGATATGCGGAGGCAACAAGAGCTGCTGCTTTGGGGTGGTGTGGTGAACACTTGAAAATCACCCATACCCACACCTTCTCTCTTAGAGAGCACACTGCACCCACACACAAACTGCTGCTCTCTCTAGAGCTGCAGCTGAGGCACACTGGATCACCCTACACTGCAGGGTGCCATGCCCCTGCTCTGCTCCCCAAGGCCTTGAGGAGTGGGGCAGCACTATCACCCCATGACCTGTGGGTGTTACACACCCAGCCCTCCTGGCCTGCCCAAGGGGCAGCTCAGGGGGCATCAGCCACTTCCATACAGTGCTTGCAAAGCCTGAGGTAGCTGTGCTTTATGGTGGGGACAGCAGTTTTAGAGTGCATCTCCTTTTGCCCACACTGGAGCTTGCAGAGAAGATGAGGAAAAGTCACAAGTAAAGGTAGTAGCAAGAGAGACTGAGAGATAAAGGAGGGATGAGGATGTAGGCCCATGCTCCTGGCCCCCATGGCTGAGCATCAAAGCTGTAAGACCCCTCCCCAACTCTCATCTGCCCTGCTTCACCTCTGCACGAACCTGTCCCAGGGCATGGCTAGGAAGGGCTGTGGCGGGGATGCAGCAGCCTCTTGGGCCCAGTGCCCAGCTGGCAGGACTGGTGGCTGTGGCAGGCACCGGACGGGCAGGGATGGCCGCTGTTCTCCAGGGGAGCAGGTAGCCTGGCCCACCTGTCGAGGGCTGCCAGCCTGGCCCACCTCTCGAGGGCTGCCACCCTGGCCAGGCACCCGAGGCAACCTTCCCGTTTTCCCTCCGATCTGCCTGCAAAAGCCGGGTCGAGGAGCAGGGGCTGAGCCTAGGATCTGCCCACTCCTCCCCTTGCGGTGCATCCCCTCCTCGGACCCTGATGGCATCCCCTCCGGGGCTTGTGATTTAAGGACTCTCATAGGTAAACGATGCCCGACGAAGAGGGCTACAATCCCCCGCCCAGTCGGTGCTGGGGTCTCAGGTAGATCCGAGAGCTGCGAGGCCTGAGAAATCCCTCCCGAAAAACAGGGAAGGGCTCCCACACGCCCTGCTCCCCGCATATATAAACTTTCTACTCCCACTTGCGGAGGAAATGGGAGGGGGGGAGAGCTCAGGCAGGGAGGATCCAGGCGCAGATAAACCCTGGGAAGCCTTAGATATTTATAGAAGCACAGCCAGAATATGTCAGGAAAGGTGGCTCTCAACCCCTTGACGCGGAACTGCTCCTAGGTTTTAACAACAGCTCAACAAAACACCCTCAGAAATGTGGCAAAGAGCTACTGGAAGGACGAAGGCAAGGGAGGGGGTGAGAAACGCGCGCCTCCGCTTCAAGATGCTCCGGATGCCTCAGGGGCTGGGGGTGCCTCAAGGGTGCCTCACCCCGAGGCAGAGCTAGAGGGTGACCTCCCCTCTCTCCTCATTGTGCTGTGGGGTGAGTCCCCCGATCCGTATTGCCGCCCGCCGCCCACTGCCAGGCTTCCGGTCTGCTATAGGGACGAGAGGAAACGAGAGGCGGGTCGGTGGGAGCCCAGGCGGGGGGCTGACGATGCGGATAACGGTGGTTGGGGTCCGCCCCCGGGAGAGGGTTGTGCAGCAGCTCACCCCTGCACCTGCCTCTCTCTCGGCGTGGGAGTGCAGACCCACGCGCGCCGGGCGAAGTGGCGCGGCGGGCACAGGCTGAGGCTTAAAATAACCCCGAGATGTTCAACACCTTGTGCCGGGCGCTCCCGCACCCCCCGGCGTTCTGCTCCCTTTGTCTTGCCACCATCTTACAGAAAGACTCACATGTCACATTACGGTCGGGATGCACCGGTATCTCTCGCGTATCTACAGCCGAGTGGCACGATAGCCATTTTGCATCCCTCCGGAGTGAGCTGGGGAAGGGGCTACCTGCGTAGGGACACGGGGTGCAAGGCGCAGGGAATGGGGAGGGGAAGGATGAGGCGCGGCGGAGAGGGGACACGATGCCCGCTGATAGCACCAGGGAGACGGGGATAAATTAAAACACGTGAAGTTGCCTGAATACAGCGCCTCGTAGGTTCAGGCTAAGTCTCTTGACGTGCTTGGACTTAAAATAGCCCTTCACCTCCACGCAAGCAGGCGCACTCGCCCCGGCGCTGGGCGGGCTCCTGCCGCGGTGCCANGACCACTGAAAAGAAGGAGGCAATTTGCGGATGGATGGATGGATGGATGGATGGATGGATGGATGGATGGATGGAGAATTATTATCGTTTTCACCCCTTTCCAAAGCCATGTTACTCCTCCCGTATCTGCCCCCACGCCACCTGCCCGCCTCCCCCCCCCCAAAAAAAAAAAAATCACAAGGGACTGTCCCCCGATTCACGACGCGGTCTGTAACTTAAAGCATCCCTCTCGCCTTCTCTTCATGTCCTATTTGATGTGGCAGGGGGGAATCAACATGTCTGGTGAATGTTATTTTTTTCCCCTGTATCTGCTTCTAAAAGCAGCATCTCTAAACCTTTTGTTCTACTGTGAGTGATCTTCCCTGAGCAAACCCGGGTACCAGAATGAGCTGCTGGCAAAACCACTGAAACAGGAATTTCCCTACCTTGGTTTGTAGAAGCAGAACCTCTAGACGGACAGATCAAGGGAGAGAGCATGTTGGGAATGTCCAGTCTCCTCTTCTTGCTTGCATATCCACATAAGAAGAATAAGGGTCGGGGGGCAAACGTGGGAGAATGACTTAAAAAACAATCCTATTTGGCTGTAAAAAAAAAAAAAAAGGTTTCTTTGTGGCAATCTTGCGTCTTGAAGTGGTGCAAATTCAAAAGCCGGAGAGAATCACTTCAGAGGATATTCAGCACGACTGGTAAGGATCGTCAAATGCAGGTTCCAGAGTAAGCATTCCTTTCGCCTTTTTAATGATTATTCTTATAATTTTTTTTCCTGGAGCCCTAGTGGAGGAGGTTGTGTTTAATGCAACTGGAGGTCGGTGCCGTTCTTCTGTAAAGCATGATTATCCTCAAAGCGTCCCCTTCCTGAAGGGAAAAATAAGCATCAATTTTGTATTAGAGGGATCTGAAGGGGATAAAAACCGCTCCCCGACAAAGACATTAATATATTGAGAAGAAAGGGAGGCAAAACGCATTTCCCAACAGTGCACACAAGCGGAATGAAAAAAAAAATTTTAAAAAAATAATCAACAAAAAAAGCCAGCTGGCACGAGTCTATAAATAATTCAGATATGGGCTGACTACACCATTCCCGGGATAGGCATGCATACGAGACGGGAAAGCGGGCGCGATGTGAATCGCGGAGAGAAAGCGACTCCCCCCTCCCCCCGCAGCCCCCTCCC
>WEIV01010359.1:0-71276 GCA_013390005.1 Calyptomena viridis | reverse complement strand
GGGCCCGGGGCCGGGGGCGAGCCGCTGCCGCAGCCTCGCGGGGAGCACCGGGGGCTCCTCGGGTCCGGCGCCCTCACAGACCGCGACCCGCGTGGTTGGAAGCGATCGAAAGAAGGAATGCTTAAAAACATATATTAACAATAACCATAAAATAGTAATAATGAGAAGAAAGGAACAGGCGCCCAGCCAGCAGCCAGGCAGCGGAATTGGATCTGAACGAAAAGAAAGCAGTGAGAGCAGAGATAACGCTAATATCCAAATTGGATACTCCGCAATTAAGTCCGTTGCTTAAATTGCTATTCTGAGAGTCCCTTGGAAGCTAAGCAACGTGAAATCAGCCTGAACAGAAAGCAACACGCATCTGCATCCTCATCCTGCACTGCCCATGGATACCTGCGCCCTTGCTCTCAGCCTCACCCCAGCGAGGCGATACACTCTGTGGTCACAGATCTGACTATCGCCTCTAATGCCTTAGATTAGCATTGGGTAGCTGAACAGAGCATGCCCACCTACCCTCCTCAGCACTGAAAAATGGGCCTAGGGTAAGTCTGCCCCCAACCAGGAAAAGCCAGAGAAGGTAACAAAGCATATCCCCTCCAGGTGGGAGTGCCAAGTCAGGATATGTAGTCACTTTAGAGTCACAAACACCCACTCTGCCAATGCCTGGGTCTTGGTAGAAGATTTGGATGAGTTTACTCTCCTTGGTGACTCCCTGGAAACAAAAGGACTGAGGAAAGCCCTCCCTGTGCTTTTCTGCCAGCCACACTTGTCCTGCAGGAAATCAGACACCAGGCCCAACACCACATGGTTCGCTTCAGTGCCGATGCAGGCTGCATTGTCCACTGAAAGGACCTTCCAAGGAAAACACCTTTTTCGTACCTACCTATTATTCTCCATGTCTGGGAGCAGTGGAGAAGGTACTGCTCAAAAGACAGGCAAGGAGGGCTGGATCCCACATGCCGAAGAATTGTGTTCCAGCAAGCAGACAAGCATTCGGTGCTGGACCTTTGTTGCAGGTATGTATTTGCAGGGCAAAACATGGATATGGCCAAGGTTCCTGAGGGAGGAAAGTCTCCTGAAAACACCATAGCAGCTCTGGACTCTCTGTTAATGCCCAGGTCCTGTCTCAGCTTGTACGTCAGCATCAATCCATGTGGCCCAAATAGGGTTTGTTGTTCTGTAGGGAAGGCTATGGACAGCAATGTGGCTGTAGCACCCTGTGCATATATATCAATATGCCATCTGGAGTTTGAATGAATTTCTGTTTTCATGTACAGTGTGCGTACAATATTATTTTTCATGTAGCTGCAGTGACCACAAGCAATACCATCCTGTATTTGCGCTCTGACAAAAGCAGACACCAATATTTTAGTTTTGACAGGATCTTCCTGAGGGTGCTGGAAAGGGCTGTTCTGTTAGAAAGATTTTCCTAACATTTTTTAGGCATGCTTAAAAAAGTGACTATGATATTTTTCATTCTAATTCAAATAAAAGTGGAAGACATATTAGCCAAAGCCTGAAATAATCTGAAATTATTTCAGAACAGTTGGAGGAAAGAACTGTAGAGCGATACATACAGAAGTTGCTAATAGCTTAAGAGATTAGTCATTTGACTTTCCCATTCCTTCACTGATAATAGTGATGCAAGAATAGCAGATTTGGCCAAGAGACGTTTTTTTCCTTTCTGTACGGCAAGAAGGGATGAACTACAACTGTGCAGGTCCTCCTGCATTCTTCTGGATAAAACAAGCAGAGAAGGAGCTTGACAAAAAAAGAGAGGGAATGGTTTTCATCCAGCACTATTACTTAGAAACACAAAATGGAGGGTTAAGAAGTATCTTAGGAACAATTTCTGAAAAGAGGCCTATCAACCAGAAGAGAGCAGCTGCAATCATTTTAAGCAAGTCGGCAATATTTAGGATTATAATTCTCTGTGACCTTAAGATGAAGGAATTCATCAACCACAAGTTGTTTTATAAAACTATACAACTCTATGGTTTCAAGGTACATGGAAGCCTGTGTTATTGCTTGCTTTTAAGGTTAAGACTAGTTACCTTTCTACTTTATGGATGTCTATGTACATCTTACATAAACATTTATGTATTTATAATTCTTTCTTTAACAAACCATACGGGTTCCCTCTAGTGATTAAGGGCCTGAGTGTCCAATGGTATCTTTTTTCAGAGAAAATTGATGTGTTCCTCCTGATCAAAGAAATCAGGCTCAATTACACGTTTGAAATCAGATACACAAAAATGTCAATTGCTTCAGAATTATTTTCTTGAGATTCTACACGGCATCTAACCTCAAAATTACTTTTATATTAAGATGTAATACTTACTGTAAATAATGTGTGTGGAGGTAGGCTCCAAATAAAAAATGTTGCAAAATCTCCAGCAGCATGATACTATGACAGGGTTTAGTCTCACTACTTTGGGTAGGCTTTTATTTTTTTCTCCAATCAACTAAGATGAATGAACTGCATAAAATGAAACAAATAGCATCTGTGATAGGAAATGGTTTTTCAAACATCTCTTCAATTCAAAAGCACTTAAGTGTTATTTGTAAGACAAATTGAGGGATTTATTTTAAATGGCTCCATGTTTACTAAAAATTAAGGGCTATATTATTCTTGTCCTGCCTAAGATAAAACAATGTAGATGAAACTTCTTATATCAAAAGCAACCAGGACTGGATGTGGCAGTGATGGTGTTGGGGAGGATGCAGAGTAGCAGAGCCATTATGCCACCACAGAACAGCATCTGCGAGCACTGAGAGGGACTAAAGGCCCTACAGTATCTCTAACCCTTAGTAAATGCCCTGCTGACTTCATAAAATCAGAGCCCAGTTCCAGTGCAGTACGTCCCTAGAAAAATGGGGTCTGCAGCTAAGGGAGAAGACTGGCAATTCATAGGTCCTCTGCTCAAACACAGACACAGTTGCATTAGCGTAAGAAAAGTCATGTCTGTGAAAAGCAATTTCTTATAATCAATGAAATGGACCAATTGTTTTGGATAATTCACACTAGAAAAAGGCTTTTCATTATAGAGTTCCTTTGGATGTTAGCACATGGGCTGCAGGGCATGGTCACCAAGAGTCCAGCTGCTTTTATACAGTGCTTTGTGCCCTGCTCCACTCAGCCTGTCCGATTATAAAGTGGCTATAAACTTCTGTGCCCATGTCCCAGATCTTCCCACTGTGTGAGACACTGTGGGAAGTCCTGGTGTTCATGTACTAGGCCTATGTCAGTTTTGGAAGATCACTACAACAATGGCCACACAAGTCCACAAAGAAGGAGGCCATGTCATGATGCATAAGGAACAGCATGAGGAAATTTTATCAGCTAATTAAAGGGAAAGCAAATGGAGAAACAAACATACAAACCTGACAATGGCACAACCACCTGCCTGAAGGACTCAGCTAAATTTAGGCATGAAACCTTTTTTCCTTTCTTTTGCACGTGGCTCAGGACCAAGAGATGCTAGAGCAGGACTGAGTCAGAAGTCACTGGGTGGGGGGATGTTCTGGTCAGGCTCTTGCAGACCAATCACTTTGTTTGCTGCTTGGAGGACACTCATCCTGCCAGCAGCCCAGCAGAAGAGAAATATGAACACTGTTGCAGTTGCTTTGAAGTGTTACACATGTTCTCTCAGCTGTCATACCAGGACACTTAGCTGAGCTTTCATCATTTTACATTGCAGTAATTGCAGCATCCCCTACTGTCTCTGCTGTGGTCAGTCTGTCCCCAGAAATCCTAACAACTAACTGACTGGTTTTTTGTCATGCAGAATCAAAACCAGTGTGAAGTAGATTAAAGGAGAAATAGCTTTCTCTATGTCTTTATAGACTTCTTTTATTCTTTTGAGTGTGGAATGTGAGGCTCACTGAAATTGGTTTTCCTGGATGGTCATTTATATATGAAATACATGCACATTAAACTAGGAAACTGTGGAGTTCTTTCTTTCAAATGGAAATGTGTTATTTTTGAACTGAAAAAGCACATACAAGATTTCAAACTGACACTATCACTTTTTTAAGAAGATATATGGCTCTTCTACCTATATCACACCCAGACTGAAGAACCTATCTGTCAAAAGGCACCGGATCTAATAATAAATAGAATTATCATCAGATGCTGTACAGTGTATCATCAAAGCACAGTACAAACAGCCATGTATGCCATCCCTGGCTTCTGCCATTCAGAAGCAGAAAGGAAAGGTTGAAACACTGTCCTGCACCCCCCTGAGAAGGTGCCTTTTTCCTTCACCTCTGGGGTTCAAAGATCATTCCAGTGGCTGGAGATTTTGTCCCATCTCACTGGTCTTAACAAGATACAGTTTCCTGACACATTTGAATGAATGGGAAAACATAGCCCTCCTGGCAGTCATCTCCATCCTATTCAAACCCTAGACAAACAGATTATCTGGGTTTTTTTTCTAAAATCAACTTTCTGCTTGATGAAAATCTTATTGGTTCTCTCCAGATTCAAGTGATGACACTCTTTCTTCTCTTCACTGGAGGAGCTGCAAAATGGATTAGTCCGATTGCCTTCACGGTTTAAAGGAAACTGGAAAACCGCTTTCAGTAAGAGATAAGGTGTAGCTTTTTCCAGCTTATCATGATGAAAACCTAAAAAAGAGTTTCTTCAGGAAAGTGCCTGCATTCACCTATTCTCCGTACAGAGCATACGGCAGCCAGAAAAATCGCCCTTTTGTCTGAAAGCCATCTTCAATGTTCTAGCAGAGGATCCATCAGAGCATTCAAAACTAAATTAAAATCCCAAGGAGGAATAGGGGATTTAATTCTAGGATTAAGCTTTGAAGTTGCTCCCAGGAAATAAATTATTATTGGAGGAGAACCAACACACCAATTATCTAGTTTACTGTTCATGCTACTGAGAGCTGCTGCAAACACCCTCAGGGATCCGCTCTACCTAGCCCGTCTCATCTTTAACACAATATCCATATAAAGGCAAAAGCTCAGCTAGTTGCATTCCAAGAAACTTAGCTTCCCAGCTCCCACTATTGAAAAGGAAAATGTCCATTACAAAAATACAGGGCAATAGGATTCAGTCACTTACGCTCCCTGGTTTTCACTTTTTCTTTCTTGTTGATAATAGAGAAGTTAATAACATGCCATTGCTTTGCTCTGTGTGTTATAGTTGGGTCAAAGCACTACAGTGTTGGTGCTATCATAAATAAGCACATTTATTTTTCTTACACAGAAGGCCTATGTGCTAGTTAAGTAGCAGGCAAGCCTTATTCCATTTCAGTGGTGTCTAGACAAAGCAATGTGACATATCCAGCTTTTCACTTGCTATTCCAGATTTCTTCAGGCTATCCAGAATACCTCGATTTCACTTACGCAGATTCAAATCCTTAATGCTCGTTCAATGGGACATTGCAACAACATGAACCACCTCCTCTGAAAGGAGTAAGTAAAGTTAAATAGCTCCAAGAATGATACAAGTGTCTGGAGCAAAGAAGAGTAAAGACATCAGGGCTGATATTTCACTCAAACTAAATGCTACCAGTTAATCAGTGCTATTATAAACTCACTCAGAACATTAAGTTATTGCAAGCAAAAAATAAATCCTTCACTCTTAAAAAGATACGTGTCACCACTGAGGCAAAATTTGGTGGCAGCAGTGTACACAAATATTTGCTTTTCTCCCAATGGATGTATTTTTTGTTTAAACACTTTATGACCCAAAAATACTGTCACCAAAGCATCATTACTTTTTTCCTCCTGAACACATGGTTTGTCTTTTCTCCATGGATTCCTTTCAGCTCTTAACACAGGGAAACAATGTACACAAAGCAAAGATGAAATCCCATCCACCTCCCATGTCCTTCTTTACCTGCAAGCTCTGTCAGAACTTTTGATACCATTTATTACACACATGTACATGTGGAGTGAGTATATCCAGTGAATGGATTCACTTTAATGGCAACATGGCAAAGAGGAGGCCTTGGTTAGTGTCGCCAGCTGGGCTCCCTGCTGGTGCAAGAATTCTGGAAATCCCCATAGTTCATGACATCTTAACAGACCCTGCTTTTGTTCAGAAAAGTTTGGGGTTGATAACAGCACTGAGTCTCTCTCTGTTCTCTCATTCCTCCTTCAGGTGAAGCAGATGCTATTGCAAATAATTCACCAAGCAGGTGCAAGGAGAGAAATAGCAGAGAAGGAAAATATTATTTGTACTGAAAAGGAATCTGAAAAAGAAGCATGATGCTAGAAAAGCAGATCACTTTTCTAACCCAGAAATATGGGTCTGAAAGCACTCCTTGAAACAGAAGTAAGAATGATTTCACCAACAAGCCAAGAGCCTGTGAGCTGGGGATGTTCCCACAGGGTTTGCATTAGGTGTTCACTCCAGCATTTATTGTACATTTGCATTGACCATCTAATTTGAGACAAATGTTTTCTGTAGATACATTTTAAAGTGAAAAATTAGCTCAGTTAGCATGCAGCTGTGGTCCCCTAAGATAGCACCTTGCCTGGAGGCAAACAGAAGAGAGATGTTAATGAGCTTAAAAGTAGCTCTGAAAGCCACTGTCTCCATGGTCAGTTGAAAGCCGACAGCATCAGGGTCACCTGCTCTTCTGCCCATTTATTTAGTAGTCTCCTTAACTGGAAAGATGGAAAAGCATGTGCTAAACCTGAATATTCACAGATCCAGCAGAGAATATCCACTGCCAGCAACTCAGGTTATCGTGCTGCCCGATCACCACCACACCTTCCTGAAAAAAAGAGACCTACCCTTGGCAATTTACTTTATGCAGATGGAGATAGATTTCTTTTGCCTGAGCTGTTTCCAAGTGAGCCAGCTGACTCAATAATTCAGCCCTCTAGCTGGAAGAAGCATTAAGATTTCTGTCAGATTACTCTATATTCTAAAGAAAACTGCCACCTTCTTTTCTCCTTTACTTAGACATCTATGAAGAGGCAATAAGCAAAACTCCTCTGGTATGCTTCAGCTGCATCTTTTAAATTGGACCATCAAATTGGAATGGAGGCCATTTATCTGAACTGTTTTGAACCCCAGCAGCCCATTTTTGCTCTCCTGTTAGTTCTGACCCAAACTCAAACCTCAACATCTTGATGGCATGCACTATCCACAGAATGTCTCGTGCTGTTTTTTTTGTTTGTTTTTTTTCTGTTATACATCAGCTGTAAATCTGATCCCAACACCAGGCTTTACACTGATTATGAACTTCAAGCCAGGGCTGTCTTCAGCTGACCAGCTTCCATCCTTCAGCAAGCTTGCAAGTATGTCCTCTCCTTGTCGTGTTACTTCCAGGATCCAAGTGCTGATTGTGTTTCTATGCCCTGTCAGTGGGAAAATGGAAAATATTAACTCCTCCTGTGCATGGGGTATTCCTTTGCCTCATTTCTTACCAAGCATTGAATTCAGAAAAGCACACACTGTTCTGCCCCTATCCCCTCATCATCTTTAGAAAATGTCCACCTAGAGCTTTGGCCACACTCTGGCAAGTTTCCCAGTCCGAGGACAGAGGCTGGGCATTACAGCAAGACAACATTTATTTGGAAGGACAGCTTAAAGCAGCTCACAGTGAAACTCTCAGCTTCCTCTGGCCCTTGTAAATAGGTTTGCCTGAGAAGGGGGAAACCTGTGGCTATGTTCTGTGCTCTTTTCATGCCATTCCCCTGTATTTATGCTATTGTGTTGTTTGGGTTTATGACAAGGCCATTTGTCCTTCGTTGTGCCCTTTAAATGCACGTACATAAAACTCCTGCGGAGCTGTGGTTTGTTCCCCTGGCAAAAGAGCAGCTGGACATCTCTGCTTCAGCCCCTATGTCAATCAGGAGTTGGTACTCTGGGCTTGACATGCTAGCAGGCTTTCTCATGCTGACAACAAGCAAACTGGCAGGCTGTTGTGTCCTTGTTGGTCATGTCCTTATTCTAGGCCAAGGATGGCCTTGTATTTTCATGATATCTGAAGGAATTGTACATTGTTTCTCATAAACCGATTGGTGTCTCTTGCATGACTCAACTTCCTTAGGCCCCCTTTGCCAGCTAACAACTTTGTTGTTGTAGCACAGCCTCCGCAGAGGACACTGTCTCAGTGGCACAGACAACACAAGGGACAGTCCACGACCTAATGAAGTAAAAGCACAGGGAAAAGGGGTATCACTAATACCACTTTTCCCTGATATTTTTATCTTCAGAAATATTAGAGAGGCTCTGTCTTTCAGTTATATTTCTCCTTGTGGCACCTCAGGGGATGCAGAGAGAAGAGAAATGCTGAGAGAGGGTAATGAAGAGATCAGTATTTGGCAGAGTATAACTTTATGTCAGAGGAGGTTTAGGTTGGATATTAAGAAAAGATTTTTCACCCAGAGGATGCTTGGGCACTGGAATAGGCTTCCCAGGAAAGTGGTCACAGCACCAAACCTGACAGACTTCATGAAGTGTTTGGACAATGCTCTAAGGTACATGGTATGATTCTTGGGGCTGCCCTGTGCAGAGCCAGGAGTTGTACCTCAGTCATCCTTGTGGGTCCCTTCCAACTCAGGATATTCTATGATTCTATGACTGGTCAATTATAACTGTGAATTATATTCACTTCCTTTCTGCCACAGGCATATATATTACCAAGGGACCTTTACCTACCAAGAGTCACCCAATGCTGGTGGCTCCGTTGGGCTGAGCAAAGGCAGATTTGATTAAAGCAAATCCAGTGTTGATGAAATTGCTCTTTGTTGGCCTTGTTCTCTTGTGTTATCCAGAACAGGCTACAGAAATGTCAGCAAACCTTGGGATTCTCTTACAGGTGAAGACTGAATATGCATATTATAAAAAGTCAAGAGGACCTGAAGGCCTAGTGCAGTGTCCATGATGGCCAGCCATATCCAGAATGAGATGAATGACGCAAGATAAGCTATGTAATTTGGAATACAGGTTGGTGACAATGTGGCCATGATGACAGAGAGAATTTCTGAAGATGTGGGCATCCAACACACACCCAATATTGCCTGCATTAATGTCCACAGAGTGAGTCAAACATCCTACTCAATCATTTATCAGCCCCTATGTTATAATGGCATAGGACCCCTTTTTATTTATTTGGTGAGCTATCACCTCAGGCTGACAACTTGTAGAACCACAGGTCCAGCAGCTGGAGAATTTGATTAGAACTGTTAATACTCCCTTTGGGTCACTACAAGGTATGCAATGACATGGGGAATATCACGATGGGACAAAAAGTGTATGCCATGACAGTGCCTACCCCTCCTGTGACAAACTCGGTGATGAACTTTGGCTCAAATTAGGCTACTACCCATCAACAAAAGGTGATAGCTGTCCCTTTCCACCCTCAGCCTTAAAGGATGTATGCTGATAGTCTTGGATATGTGCAAATTCATGGCACAGCGTGTCATAAGATCTTCACATGTATACAATCACCAGTACCCGCTGCAGCTGGCCTTCCCAGAGGCAGAGAACATCATGAACCACTGAGTGTTGGTCACCATGTCCCAGAACTGATGCTTTACAGCAGGGAGGCAGGAATCAATCAGTCACTTGCAGTTGAGCAAAAAACATCTAAATGGCTTCCCCCCCAAAAAATGGGGCCAACATTGTTTTTTCTCTCCATTCAGATATACTGGGTCCCAGAGTTGAGAATAGGTATGATTCTGGAAAAGACCTGATCTAGGTCCTCACCAGAAGAAAAGGCAGCAGCCCACACCATAGGATCACTGATAAAAAACTTGCAATAGGATAAAATTATGAGGACTATACAGAGCCTGGCTGCAGGCATCCAGGCAGTGTAAAGTTAACAGTTCAGTTCAAGCTGATTCTCTGTTCTGCAGGTGACTCCCACTGTCTCCCTCACCCTTCATCCCCCAAAAATGCAGACTAAGTGTTTTTTCTCTCTTAGCAATACTAAAGAAAGACTATGAGACCATAACTGCTGCAGAGAAAGTTCTGCTTCAACTACTGTTATTCTAAACATGCAAATTTTCAAGAAAAAATGAGGAGTGCAAGTGACTGCAGGAATCCCTATTTGAAATTACCATATTTGGTAGAAGGCACTAGACCCAAGTGTACCATTCTGGTCACCAGAAGCTGGAGGCAGGCTAGTATTAAGTAGGTCTCCACCATACATGATACCACAGCTTCAAAACCCAGTGATCTGAAAGGACAACTTACCTGAGAGGTACTGGTGCACTTGAACACAATATGGACATGGAGCTGATTTATGTATCTTCTGACTGCTAAGGCAATAAGCAGGGAAACTGGTTATGGTGATGATTATTACAGTAATCCAGGAAACAAGTCCTTAGGCACACTAGTTGTAAATAAGCCAGCTCACAAAAAATACACTAAGTTGTACAGTTTCTTTGCTTAATGGAAACAGCATGGTGAGACCACTGATACTGGTTAACTTCCTGAGCCACAGAAGAGCAATACCAGGCTGGTGACAGCCTCATCTCCCCAGACTGTCCCCAGGATCTGCATTAGTCTTCTGTGCAGCTACCAGTAGCTTGCTGAATGGAACTAACTAATCACACAGTCTCAGGTCATAATGGTAGGCCTCAAGTGTATAATAGCAAGTATCTTGCATATGCACAGATGATAAATGTCCCCTGGAGTTACTGCTCAAAAGACCAATTTCAGAATTTTCATCAGAAAGGACTCTTCTAAAAAATCTGCTCTTTCTTTTGAACTCTGTCAGAGTTCAGAACTACTTGGTACCTCAGTATGCTACAGTGAAAGGAGTATAGTCTCCTTCAATAAGATAAAAGGAACAACTGGTTTCACTATTAACTGCAAATCTGACTATCATTGTATCTGTGACATTTTTGTTTTCAAGCTTCTCTTGATGGCTGCAAGGGCTGGGAACTGCAGAGGTGATGTATAGACCTGAAGTGCTTGGTTCTGTAGGCAGTAACAGCAGCCACCCCTCACCATCAGGCAGCCATGGGATCACAGGATAATTCAGGCTGGGAAGGACCTCAGGAGGCTCTAGTCCAACCTTCTGCTCAAAACAGGGTCAGTTGTAAGATCAGAACAAGTTGCTCAGGACTTTAACCAGATGAGTCTTGAAAATATCAAAGGATGGAGACTGGACAGCCTCTCCAGGCACTCTCTCCCGTTGCTTTCCTGTCTTCAGTCAATTTCTGCAGAAGCATGAGGTATGCTCTACAGGGTCTTTGAGCTTGGATTTCTGAGAAAGACCATGTTAGCTGGACAGACAGCCCTCTTGTTTACCAGCATGCCTTCACAAAGTCATGGGGAGGTATGCTCCAGCATCCCCATACCTTCATGCCCCAAATATCTCCTCAAAATCCTGGTGAGCGCCAAGACAGTGCCCAGCCTTTTCATCACCTGCTCTGCCCACATCCCTCTACAGCATCAAGATGCTCACCAGCTCCCTATTCCCACCATGGTGACTGTACCCACTCTTCTTCCCTAGCTCCCCCTTCTCCTCCCAGTGAGTATTCTCCAAAGTGCGCCCTCCTCGGATATTGCATCTGAATGGTGACAACAGGGTTGCCAAGGAACATGAATCCTCCAAGCAACCAACCACAGCAGATAGCAGCAACCCACTACAGATCCACTCCAAAGCCAATGGGCCTGCCACCATTTTGTCTCTCAGCAGCTCTTCTATCCAGCTATAACTCAGATCTGTGCAGATCCATCCTCTTCTCTTCCCTCATCAAACAAGAGCACCATCCCAGGCACTTCTACCATAAGTCCTCTTTTCCCTCAACAGATTGTTGCAATATACAGAGTATTTCCTCCAGCCTCACTCCAGTCTTTCAAATGAAGCAAAATGTTTTTATCTGCCTTTGGAAACACACCTTGTCCTTGCAGACCTTCAGCAGATGCAATGAAATGATCATCCTGTGGAGGAAGGTGGTTTAACCAGCCACTCTAGCCACAGGGTAGGTAGACCCCACTTTCTCTTGAGCACTTTAGGAATAAGCTCCTCAGGGGCTGCAAACCACGATGGCAGGAGACAAACACATAGCAGCAAAATCCGCTATTTGCTGCTCTTTATTCTATCTGTCTCTTCAGCTTTTCTTCAGGTGCCAGTCACAGCACCTCTTGGGACATGCACTAGTAGCTCCCAAACACCAAATTCATTGTCTCACCATCACGTAACTTCCTATACGAGAGAGCTTGAGACAGAAGGTCATGTCTGTGTTTCACTCTTCTGGAATTTTTAAGCAGATACCTTGAGCAAGTGGGAGGCAGTAAACTCTTGGAAGGCACTCATAGCACTCAGGAGAAATTGAAGGCTTGGCCTTGCTGCCTGCAATCAGCTGAGTGCAGAAGGGGTAGAGATTTCAAGGTGAGTGCTGTGTGTACTCAGCACAGCTGAGAAAGAGGCTCCCCATGCTGCCTTGGGCCATCTCAGAAACCACCCCAGGAGAAGGCTGAGCTCAGGGACTCGCATACTGGCACCCTCTGTCTGGTATGGGTGGCCATATGAGGGCAGCCCAGATAGCTGAAGGATACACTCTTTTTATCAGGTCTATCATGGTTTGCTCCAAACTGACCATCTAAGGGCAGAAGATTTAGACGTTGCTTCTTTCCAATGCGTGTTGCCTTGTGTCCTCACTGAGGGACTTGGAGAAGAGCCTTTTTTCCTAAATGGATTACTAAGTTTGACAGGGCATGTCTAAACTGCTCCATGATGTAGTACACCAACATTGGAAAATCCTAATTGTGGCATATAATGATGCTAATGTGGCATTTCCCTGCCATTAATCAGCCCATGTGCACTAGCTGGCTGATAGGAATTCTGGATTTGGTCTGTCCAGACCTAGCTTACATATATCCATCTCCATCTCCATTGGCTGTGTAGGCATGCCTTTGTACAGATGTATTTTAACCAAAGCTAAAGCGGTCAGATTAAGTAAATCAATTCTTTCACATAAAGAGGCTGCATAGACTTAATTAAATTGATAACTGGGCCAAACTGAACTAAACTAGTGTAAATTTGGGCATAGAAAAGGCTTTTTTTTTCTTACTAACATCATTAACTAATCCAAGTTTTGATTGGCATTAACTGCATGGTAACAAGAGTGAATTCTCAGTCCAGTCTTTGAAAGTCTCTATTTCCATCTGGCCTCAAATATAACACTTGGAAAAGCTGGACACACTCCTGATCCTGCTCTCAGAATTAGTATTTAGTGTGTTCTTACCTGAATCCCAAGGGACCCAGTGAGATTGCTGCTTTTTCCATAAAAATACCTTAATGGAAGCATCTATACAACCATTCCTCATGGCGGAATTTGAGCAAGGCTCATTCTTACAGAGAAACTATAATTTTCGAAGAAGCAGCAGTTAACCAAATAATTCTGTTCCAGCATCTCATCTATGGACCCTGTATAGGGATGGTATTATCCTATTTTTCTTTCTCAGCTAGTTAATAGCAAATCCCCTTTCAAAGGCAATTTCCATTTTAAATCACCCACATTAAGAGAGACATGTTTAATACCAATAAATCCGCTTTCTTAAAAGAGACATAGAAACCAGGCTCATCAGCTGACTAAATCCTCTCCCCCATTCCTGCCTTGCAATCTGTAGATCTCGCAGAAGGGTGATCTAAGACAGCTGTGGTTAGCTAGCTACACTTCTGAGCACTAAGCTGCTCCTCACTTTGTATTCACTCTGTGCCCAACCAAGGTCACAGGGACGCAAGGCACTAAAAGACTTTTCTTGCTGTAAGGGAGTGGGAGTTTCAGCCAGAGATGTTCAGAGGCTGGGTTTCCACATACCTCCCATGGGACTCTCTTCCTACATCACCCTCCCACTACAAGTCAGTGTAGGGTGAGTGCTATCTAAAGGGTCTGCAGATGAAATTACTTTTTCTCCTCAAAAGTTCTTGTAGCACACCTAGGAGAACCAGTCACCAACTCCCAGAGGGATTCCAAAACATGTCCAAAACACATGTCCAAAGGGTCCCTCCTTGTCTGTGGGGACTCTATTCTCACCGGTACTTCTCCTCTCTAGAAGGATTTCTAGTCTCATTGCTCTTGCAGATATTTGTACCACACCTTTGGCAGAGGAGCAGGTGGAAGCCTTTTCGAATCTCCTGTGTGCCAACAGTGTGGGCAATTCTAAGGCAATGCTCCATGAGAAGCCATTTTAAGGTGACCTCAAAGGACCCCCCAAAGTCAGGGCTGTACCAGCACCAGGGCAGTGGCACAGATATCTCACTTGTCTGACAGGAAGAGACACAGCTGACTAAGCAGAAAGAATGGGGAACTCTGAAACCTGAATAAACTCCCTCCTGCTTCCCACTGCTGTGACAAGTATCAGGAGCAAAAATTATGAAGTAAGATAAAGCTTAGGGGGAAAAAGACAAAAAAAAGGTACAGCAGAAAGCCTTGGTCTGGCTGCCTTTAGTGCTGCCAAGTACAGATCCAAAGCCACCCATGTGATTTTCCTCTGCCTCATCATGCAGCTCCAGTAGCCAGATCTTCTACTGACAAATACAATGCTGCGTCCCTACAATGGTCTCTCATGGGACAGAACAGCCAGCTCCCTTCATTGAGCTCAGATCGTGACACTGCCATAGGAATCCTGTAAATTACTTTGAAATCTTCTATCTGAAGCACATATAATTCATCATGTGTTTTTCCAGTTGAAAGTATGAGCACTTTATTTGGAAAAACAATTCTTTTTTGTTTGATAGCAAATGGGCCCGTTTGCTCTGGATACATCCCTGTTTCCCCACCAAGTACAAACGGTCCAGCTCTGCAACCATCCCTATAGGTAAATATAGTTATGCACACGCATGCCATAAACAGTATCACTATCAGCAAAGGACCCCCCATGTGCCTGTGTGCCTGTGTACCTGTGTATAGGGTAGAGCCCTTCAGAGTGGCGGGACTGAGCTCAGTGACGTAGGAGGTCCCTTCAGCAATATCCCAACGCTGCAGGAGGACCCTTACAATCAGATCTTTCCCTTCCAGAATCGCTGCTCCAATAAAGCCAGTTGACAGAGGAACATTTCAGAAAGAAGTTTATTTCTTTAAGGAGCATAAAGGTAAGAACACAGGACTCTTATTTTGTGCTTCATTGTTTAAAGAACCTTGGCCTCATTTTGCTCCATGAATCTGTGGCTGACTGGGCACCCCTAAACAGCAAGAACCGTTCTTCCACTGTGGTAAATGCTCTGCCTTTACTGGAGCAGGAAGCCATCCTCCTCCTCCCTCACAGCACTCTTTCCAGTCTAGATAACATGGATAATTATATCTGTTTCCATGCTCTGCTTAACCAAAATGGTATTTCTTAAACAATTCTATAAACACAGACAAGAGCACTTTGTTTTCAATCTTGTACTTATTTTCCACCTGATAGTAAGATCCATTTCTTGACCTGAGAGTGAATAAACCTTAAAAAAATAACTTAATTTCATAGTCAATGGAGAGAAAGAGGAAGGGCAAAAACATGTGTTAGGGGAGTTGCATGTCTAACTGCTCTGCAACTTGTCATAGGTCAATAGCAGTCAGGTTACGTTATAATACAAGACCAATGCTATGTAGATCAGAGTAAAGCATACAAAGATTAATAAAAATTTTACACAACAACTTGTTTAAATACTCCTTCTAGGGAAAAATAAGTGAAGGAAACAGTGGGAGGCATAGCACACAATCTTCATTTTCTGTTATTCCAAGACAATTTTAACTTGTTCAGTGGAGAAAACATCTTGCTTGACCAAAATCTTTTTGCTTTATAAAGATGGATTAGTACTCTAAGTAACTTCTGCCATGCCCCAGGGTGGAGTTAGGTGCGTGCTAGAATGTTCCTATCTGTCTGTATCTGCACTGAACTGTTAAGCAGATGCTCACTGAGGAGAAAATAGACTGCAATAAACTGGCACTGACACAGATCTGAATCCATGTAACTGCCATAGAGATAAAATTCATTTAAGAAATGTGGTTTCCATTTCCATTTTCTTTTAATAAAAAGCTAATGAAACATTAAAAATATCTACTATTTCAAAAAGCGTACTATATACATAAGTGAAAGAAGAAATGGACTTCATGTTATTGATATAAAATGTAATACATCACAATACTGCACCTCATGAAAGAGCCAAATTAAAGTCCTTTTTCATAGCAAGGAACAGATCCTGTCTCATCTACACAGATGACCAACAATTAAGGTCTGGGCCATTTCAGAAGCCATACTCAATGTATGAGCATACACACCTCCCTCCATCATGGACCCCAATAGGAGAACTGCATGTGGGAAAGAAGAGAGCATACAGTGCAACATACCCAAGTGAAGATCTCTGGTTATGCCAATAGTGAACTGCCCTTCCTCCCTCAATGAATCTCCTCTTTGGTCTTGCTCTCAGAGCTCTATCCCAGTCACTATGCAATGTGAGCCAATATACTCGAATCACTTTAGCACTGCTCTTCCCAGAGTGGGGCAAGACCCTAAAACAGTCAATCCTTTGATCTTCATGTAAATCTCGGAGTTCTGCTCAGGCTGCTTCAACAGCATGTAATGAGCTCCTGTCCTGTCCTGTGCAATGAGTAGTCATGACAAAACCAAAAATTACACATATAAATTAGTTTCTGTCATGATACTAAGACAAGTAATTATTCTGCCAAATTAACCTGCCTCCAAATCAAGTCTTTGGTACTGCACTCTAGGAAGATTTAAGAGCATGAATTTGGAGTACACTTAGTACTCAGATGAGATCAGAAGCAGGAGTGGAACGCTATAACGGAGAGCTATATTCCCCTGCACCCCTTCCAATAACGTCTGTAAGCCAGGCTGACAGCTCCAGAGCTGTCACACCAGCCTTCTACAGATATGTGAAACCTGAACAGATGCAACACCCTAAATTCTTGCCATTATGTACCAAAAAGAAAAATTGCCATGCTAATCTAATTGGTGATCAGGTCTTCTTTAGCAATGTGAACTGAGATCATCATGGGCACTATAAATTGCTGCATAATTTCAACTCTCAAGATAAATCTGAAGAGAGTTTTAAATATCATTTTTACTGCCTATGATCCTTACACATTCCACCCTGCATATTTTTTCTGGAAACATTCAGCACCACAGGCTGCCCAAGTCCCATCTCTTCAAAGGTCTCTTGTACTCACTGCAACACCCTGTTGTGCAAGAAACGTGGTCCAAGGTAGAATGTCATCTGTGTTGCTGCAGAAGGTTTTCAGGTCACTTGCATGAAAGGACAGCGATCCAAAACTAGGAAGAACTTCAAGATTGCCAGAAAATTAGTAGGAGGCTCATAGCTATACTGAGTTTTTGTTCTCCAGGAAGAAGCTAAACAGCCGTCTCCTTATAGCTACATTTTGAACGTTCTTGCAGTGGCTTAAGGAAAGACAAGAAAGTACCAGTGCTCTTTCCAGTAACGCCTTGAAAAGTATCCCTAACGAAGAAGAGGAAAGAGCAGCATCTTAGGGAGGTTCTTGATACGAACCCCAAGCAACTCCCAAGAGCTCTACTTTCCTTCAGGTTCTCAGGGAGCAGAAGGGGTGAGCTGTTCCACAAGGAGAAATGAGAAAAGATAGGGACTGCAGGACTACACTGTAACTAACACAGGCACAGCACCTGAGTAAAGCCAGTACAGCAGTTACCTATCAACCACAAATCAAGTCCAAGGTCAGTCAAGGAAATACAACCAGATCCATTAAAGCTGAGAGCAGACCTGCTCCCTGCACAACTCAAGCTCGGAGCAAGGCTGAGGCTACAGAGTGCTCCCATGCCAAGGAGTAGCATGTGTGTATGGGTGGGGATTCCAGGTGAGATACTGAGGGCAAATGCAGCCCAGCAGAGCAGTGGGGGCTTGGCAGCAACTTACAATACTTGGTGTCTCTGTTTCCCATGTATGGGCCATGAGACAGCTTCCATGGCTGCTGCTCCAAGTTTTTCACCTAGCAACGAGACAGACGGATGGATGGGGGTGTGTTAGGAGAGACGTTGAAGCAAAATGAGATGAGAAAGGCAGAAACTAAATTGTCAGGGAGATGAAGGGATGGATGCGGTGCCTGAAGCTACTTGAGTTTCTAAAGGACAAAGTTCGTTGGTAGCAGAGTCCCTTCTGCACTTCAGCCTTCCTGGGAAAGCATGAACATCTCTCATGGGTGAGGGACATATCCAGCTCTCTCTTGAGTCACTCTGCAGGTCAGTGGACTCTTGTGCTTTGATCTGCATGTCAGAAGCTCTGCACCTGCTCATCTTTGACCAAAAGCTTTGTCATCTGTGGTGCATGGGCCTACCCTGAACCTGCCTCTCACCAGGCAGCACAACGTGCTCTGTCAAAGGGTAGACACAAGGCCATTCTCACCATGCCCACGGAGGAACAGCAAGTGAGCATCACCAAAGCTGATTTTCAGCTGGTTGAAGTGAAGCCACTGGGATGGCTGGAAAGCATGACACCAAGAGCTGCACAGGGAATGGATCCCATCAGGGGCCAGAACTCTGTACCCCTTTCCAGGATATACCATGCTGCAGCCATTGCTGCTGGTGGCAGGCTTAGGATCAGGGGGAATAGCCAGGCTGCCCCACCACCTCCTCCCAGAGAAGAGAGTGCTTTCAGAGACTTGAGGGTCAGCACCAGGGAAGGCTGTGCCTCCTCAAGCTCTAAAAAAAGGACTTTGTTCCCGCTCAGCAATTTTTTCCCATCTGGGCTAAATCCACTCTTAGAAAGAGATAGCTCTATCTCCAGGGAAACAGGCTCTCTGCGCTCACAGGGACTCAGCCAGCTCCCCCTCTCCTTTTGCCATGGGGTCACTCAGCAGTGAGGCTGAGGCACACAGGCACCATGGCGTACCACGTTTATAGGGCCACCACAGGCCAGGAGCTCTGTGAACACAGGATGCTCCAAGGCAACATGAGCTGATCTCTGTGCTGGAGCCACACAGGACCTTCATGAGGTTGCCCAGCCCTGGAGAGCTCACACAGAAGTGATTAAAGAGATCAACTGTGCTCAGAAGTCTCTCATTACTGAGACTGACTCTTGCAGTCTGCTTTGAATCTTCTTTTTTGCCCAAAATAGCTTCATGTTCTCAGCACCAGTTTTCTTTGCAAAATCACTCACTGCCCTCCTTCCCACCACAGAGAGCCAGACAAGTCCCACTCACAGAAGTCCTCCCCAGCTGTGCTACAGCATCCTGCCCCCTGAACAAAATCTCTCTCCATCGTCTCCCCAGTCCCTGGGATGCTTTGGGCAAGCTGTGGGACCAAAACAGCTCAGGGAGAGAGGGAGTGACATGACAACAGTGGAGTTCATTGAAGAGCCCCACAAGCTCCTTTTCCAGATTGCTCAGGCCAGTTATCACCTCCTCCCCATGCCTGCCCAATCTCTGGGGAAGCAATTCATGTCATGGTGGAGGAAGGTTTCATCCAGCTGTTTTTGATTTTCCTCCCTCTAGGATCGGCTCTCAAATCTGAGACCCAATGAAATTCCCCCAGTAGCTAGATTTTGGGAATCTGAGAGAGCTGCTGTGCATTAGTATCTGAACTGGAAAGGCAGCAAGTCTACAAGGGTTTTCTGAGCTACAGTCCCCCACCCACAGGTGGCCATGAAACCTCTCTTGTGAGCATTGTCCCAGGTAACCCAGCCCTTCTGTGCTTTGGGGACCAATGCCCAAATCTGTAACCACTGCTTCTGGGTACCTCTTCCTTGCTCATAAGCAGAGACAGCCAATGCAACCCACGCTGTGTTTCAGGAGAGTTATACACAGATTTCTACACAATCCTGCCATCAGGTCTGCCCTGCTGGGACCCCATTCAAAGAGGAGCACACATGGGTAGTGGACACACTGTCTTCCCATACCCCAGACTTTTGGGCACAGCACGGTGCCGAAGCCCAGCCCTGACACAATGCCCACACAGAGTTCGTTGCAGGATCTGTGCCTTATCTCGCCTCAGAATCTGAAAGCAGACTTTGGCTAAGTCCTACATGCTGCTATTTAAAGTAAGCCAATTTGTATTCATTCTGCTTGCTACATTCACCAGTTGTTCTGAATTGTGTTTAAAGCTGAAGGGGAGAGGAAATGTACAACAAGAAAAAATTATACACTGGTAAATTCTGTGCTAATCCCTTCTCCTCCCATTATCACTTCCCCTTTTTTTTGGGTTTCTTTTTGTTTTCTGTGTTTTATGTATTATTAGCTTTAGCATAATTTTGACTGAGAAAATATGTAGCTGATAGGACGGACTAATTACACTACCTAGAAGAATTAATTACACCATCTGTGACTGACAGTGGAGCCTGACTTGTTGCTTCCTGGAAAATGGAGCTATACCACCAGCTGCCCCTAATCTTCCCCTGTAGAAGGCAAAAGAGGAATTACTGTAGGAAGCATTGTTTAAAAGCTATTACTTCTCTTTTTGAGCAATTTAACATCATTGGGTGACCTAGCCTGACTGGCTGAGTCAGGGACAAGGCTCATCTGCCTTCCCTTCTGGTCTTTCTACAGATATTTTTACACCTTTCCCAGACCTCTGTCACTAGCAATCAGGGGGCTCAGTCAATCCTAGGAGATAAAATTGACCAGGGTCCATTTTCAAGGCAAGTGGCACAGTGTGGCTCATGTCCCTCAAGTTACTCTCCTCTTTTACCCCTTCACATCTCCTGGAACCACCTCCCTGGACAAAGCCATCTGTGAGGTGAAGCCAGGCTTTATCTGCAAGTTGGCACAGAGGTGTGTTGGAGGCTGTGCTAACAATGTGATGGTCAGGATGATCACAGGACATCCAGTGCCCTGATCCTTCCAGGTCTTCTCACAGAGACTCCCAAGATCAGCATTTGTTGTTTTTCCTGAAATACGGGAGGGATCTCGGCACTCACTGTGCATGGACAAGAAGCCACCACACCTCAGGGGAAGCAGGGCGTTGGAGGCAGTGAGGTTTTGCCTCACTGGAAAGACTGTATCTCTTACACGTTCACCCACCACGTCCTATCAGCAGGCTGCTGGCTTGCCATCAGCAATGTACTCTGGCCACTCTGCCTGGAAAGGGCAGTGGCAGCTTTGGTCTTTGCAGCCAGCTGAGAATCTGTCCTGGTTTCTGTCCTGACTTAAAATGGATCTGCTGAAGATTGTCACGGCTGAATGTGGGTGATGGAAGATCTGTTCAGATGCACAGTCTTGAATGTGTGTTTTCATCTAAGGGAGAGGAGTGGTACCCACATGGGTCGGGAAATTTTAGGTAGTCATGCTTTAAGGTAGCTGTTCCTGCCCTTTTTGCCTTCAGTTCTGCTGCAGTTCTTTTCCTCCCACTCTTCTTTTAAGCCCACTCAATTTACACAGGATAAGCTGTAGTTGTGATGTTAGAGCAAACTTCTTGCCTGCATAAACACATTTCTAACTAAAATTCAGGACCCCTAGCATATAATTGTATGTCTACCCTTTTGCTATTGTTTGTCAGGTGCACATTACATGGACAAAAAAAACCTCGAATCTTTAGCCCTTGATTCCTTGTTTTAACCAAGGATGAGGTTTCTCTCAGTGCTGAACAATTCAGGGTAATGATTCTTAGCCTGAGAAACATGAAATCTTCTCTAGGTAACCAAGGAAAAGTTCAAGACATCCACCGAGACCTGATGTTTGCCTGACTCATTTTCTGCCTTGGGTCTTGAATAGCATCCAGACAGTATTATTTTGGTTAAGCCTCTAGGAAACACACACTAGCAGGACACAGATCCTGGGGAATTCACCGGCACTCACAGGGAAGTGAGCTTTATTTTTGAACCGATGTTGGGAAAGGTCCATGATGACACCAAGGGACTATCAGTGCACAAAGATGCTCTGACTTTATCCAGTAGGCAGGGTGCTGAGAACAGCCCACAACTCTCTAAAGGGCTTTTTTAACATTGCAGACTTCCTTGGTGGGTGCTGAAGTACCAGGGTACTAGTCCTCCATTGTCAGAGTAAGGACTCATATCTGGCTCGCAGCAAATACTTGCATGGATGCATTTCACAGGGCACAAACTTTCTAAACTTTCTAAACTTTCTAAACTTTCTAAACTTTCTAAAATCCTCCTCTTCTAGAAAGGAGAGGAGCTAAGGAGAGCAACAAAATTTGGTGGTTTGTCTTTTCCCCAGGTAATCCTTGTGCCTCTCATTCTCATTGAAAGGAGTTCTCCACCTCTGACTAAGGAGTGCTTTTCCTTGCAGCCTATGATCACTCCCAGCTTCAAGGACATGACACCAGTTTCTCTTAGAATGACCATTTTCTGCATCTTGCCAAGTTCTGTGTATGTGGGTGAATGGTGGAAGAAGAGTAGACTGGAGTAGAGCTGGAGAGCAGAAAGATGTGGCAAGATGAAGGAAGAGGAACAGTAAGTCAGAGAGTGTCTACATAAAAAGGTGCCAATATGAAGTAAAAGGACATCTGATGAAGGGGAACAGCCACTGGGGAACAATAGGAAAAATCTGGAGAACAACAACAGCAATGCAATGAGTGACCAAAATGACAGAGGAAAGAGGAGCAGACGCACAGAGAAAAGACACAGAGATGCCAGTCTGCTGTTTGCAATTCTGGAAATAGTGATGGGGTGAAGGATGTGGATCTGGTACAGGATATTCATGCACACATTTTTCAAGAAGCTGTTTCTGCATTTTCAACTGGGTATTCCTGTGACCTTGAAGTGTCACTTTATTTCTTTATACCTTAGCAGCTTACTTACCTGTCACTTAGAGGTAGTGATAATATTTCCATCACAAGAGCATGGATATGCTTAAACAAAAAGCTTCAAGATCACAGGTGACACTGCAAAGTACTGTCACATTTGGTCAGATTTCACACATGTACAGATGTGCTCAGATGGCCTCATATATCGATAGCTACACACATGTAGATTTAAATATATCACAAAGATATGTATGCCTTATTTATTTATTTATTTAGGCCAAGCTGACATTTCATGGTTGCCTAGTTACCAGAGAACAATAATGAGAATCTATTTCGTATATATTGCATGAGGAAGAGAAGGGAGAGGACAGCTGGGTATCATGTCAGAGACAACCACTTGTTGGGTAGATCAGCCCTTTTGGTGGGAAACATGGAAAAAGGCAAAAGAGATCAAAGCCAAAAGGAATACAGACAGGAAAGCATTGAACCGAGGCATGTCATGTATGTAATTCTTGGCATTCCAATGGCACATCCATGAGCATGAATCAAAGATCGGGTCACCAGGAGTCATGAAATGTTCATTACTTTCATGACATATTCCAGCTCTCGAGTTAAACAGACATTAGGAACATCATAAGTGTTTACAAAATCTGCCTTTCTTTATACCAGACCTCTACTCTCCTCATACCCATCTACACCAACACTGGAAACTTTCCTTCAAATAAATGTTTTTGCTAACTGTAGCAAAGAAGGAGATTTTGTTGGTCAGAACAAAAAAGTACTGCAGTAATCAAAAGCAGCAAAAAAGTGCATTATGCCTTTCCAACTGCATTAATTTTCTCTAAGATTTGCCTCCACTGCAGCTCCCAACCATTTCAAAATTTGCTTGGCCTGATTTTGTAAACTCATGGAGAAGTCTTAAGGTTCAGAAACTCATCTCACAGTTTCCCTTCATGATAATGGTGGTCTGCGTAAACTTTGTTGATGGAAAACATCTTTCTCAGATTGACATCTTATGTTGCCAGATCTCACACATCTCAGAAAGCTTAATGAGGGAGCTTGAATTTGTCCCAGGACACCACGAGTGTGTTTAGGGTTCAGCATTCCCTTGGGAATAGAGCTTCTGGAGTTCAATTTTCCCTGAAGGCACTTCTAATAGCAAACAAAGAGGTTAAGATAAAAATAAAGAAATACTAGCTACTATTCATATATTAAAAATAGAATTTCTAAGCTTAGAAACAGGCATACAGCAATTGAAGAAAAGCAGACTTTTGCTACAGTTAAGCTGCCAGAAGTTTGCTCTCAGCATCATTCAGTTAAAAAGATGCTAGAACACAGTCCTCATAACAGAGATCCAAATTCCAGACAAGACCCTTGTCCTGGGTATTTCTCAGACACATACTGGATATGTTATTTACCTTAAATACATAGATCCCTCACAGGGTTTCACCGAGAGTTAAGGCTTCCTTCCATTCTCCCCAGTCTCCAAGAACTCCCTATGACTCATAACATTAATATTTAATCAAGCTCTGTTAACATTTCTTCCAAATGAAGATGATTTAGAGATGCTGTTGTTGTCTCTTGATCATATCTAGGAACAACTCTTGACAAAAAACCTCTCTGCTGGTGAAGTTAAGCACTGATGTTTAACTTGACTCCAACCAAGCTGTTTTGATGTTTCTGAAGAAATATTGCTTAGACTGTCAGAGTACGTCTGGCACTGAACCCAATGGACCACCCAGCCCAGTGCTCTGAATACAGCAAAGAAGCAGCAAAGGCTTAGGAAAAGACAGTGAAAATATACAGTGATCCTTCTTTCTCCCACTATATTCTCCCAGCAGCCAGATATCTGTGGCTGAGAGTTTCCTGAGCCAAAGATCACATCTGCATCAATATGTTTAGTAGATCTTAATGGCCTTTTTTTTTCCATAAATGTGTCAAGATGCTTTTAGAACTATTTATAATTTTGCCCTTCACACCATCCAGTGAATTCTGCAATTTATGCATGCACCAGATGAAAAAAAGTGCCTCTTTTTAGTTTTGACAGATAAATTTACTGGGGATTCCTACTTTTCATATTAAGAGAAAATAGTAATTTTCTACCCATCTCTGTGAAACTCCATTATGCCCTGTGCAGACATCCCTTTTCCAGGCTGAAAAGTCCTAACACCCTACCAAATAAAAGGGAAGGTTCAAATCTTGCTGACTTATGAACTGAGACACTGAAAAACATGCAGAAGTGTAGAAAATCATATAGATGTAGTATGAAGTAGATATACATTATATAAAAATATTAATGACAATAGCACATGCAGTGCATTATAGGCTCTTGACGAAGACAGGCCAGTATGGTAAACAATCAGTCTTGGGGAGAACAGTGTGCTTGGGACAAACCAGTATTAAAGGATGTTGTTACATCAGAGCTGTAAAAGCAAACATTTTTTTGTAATTCAAACCAGTTTCAGCTCAGATAAACTGATCCCAGCATAAGTTTTGCTGCCAAAGAGATCAGATATCTGCTGTGTTTCTGTCCAGCCCATTACAAAGCCTGTTCCACATAATGCTGGAACTCACTCAGCAAAAGTGTCTCTAGTTGCCTGAAGTCTGATCTAAATTACAGCTCCAGTAAATTTTATATCAAGCTTAACTGAGAAGGTTTTTAAACTACTTTGAATTTTGGAGGTATATTCTCCAGGTCTGGAGTTTGTTTTTTTCTGTACTCATCTACCCAGATAAGTACAAAATATTGCTTTTTAATCCCCTCTTCAGGACATAAGTCGTCTTACTGCCTCACCAGCCTGCCTTCTGGGCTGTGCCATAAATCATGCTGGGAGCCAAGTGTATGACATATAGGACCTAAAGTAACTACAAAAGAAAGACAAAGACCTGAAAACCTTCTCTGGCAAATTACAACTCAACTTTATTCTCTAGCCTATGCCCTCAAAGGTTGTGATACCTAAAGCCATATGCTTGTGAGATATTGAAGTGACCCTTGACTATTATTGTGTATCTACTTAGCAAGACTTATTTACTTCATGTTCATCATGCAATCTGAAATCATCCAATAATAACTATTCTAAAAAAGTCAACCACGTTTTCGTATTTAATGTACATACTGTAGCTAAATAAAACCACTTTTGAGGGGTAAATAATTGCAGAGGAAGAGAAAAATTCAAGAGTGTAGGCTATGAAGATGCACTTTCAGCTGATTTTTTTTAAAAAGCAATTAGTAGAGGCAGAAAAGCAGGAAAACCGTTCTTATATGGCTAAATGAATACTTAAAGGAGGGTTTCACACTAACTGTGGTAGATAAGTAGAAGAAAACAAGGTGATGCACAAGGGAAGGGGTGGGAAGCGGGTTATGGTCTAGGAGATATTATAGACAAGAGCAAGAAACCTGAACCAGAAAGTTGTCTCATGCCAAGCCTAGGGACAAGTCCCTTAATCTCCTCTGTCAGAGAGCTTTTGCATTTGTAGGGAGGGAGGTTGAAATTACAAATGGGGTATTGTAAAGATTAAGAGTGTGAAGAGGTTTAGGAATGTAAGTTCAGTACAGCCAGCCACAAAGAGTGCAGTGAAACAGGAGCTGGACTCCAGAAAAGCCACTACAAGGTCTTCATATTTTTCCCTCTGGAAATGCTGCTGTGTTTGAACAAAGACTCCAGTCTTTGGAGTACTCCATTCCCAGGCCCCCAGCATGTAACATTCACAGAGTCGCCAGCATTCCCAAAAGCAGACGGTGACTTTGAATCAACTCTGAAGTGACTCTGGCCACTCAGAGATGCAGAAAATCCAGTTCCTTCCCACAAGTGTCGGCAATTATCTCTGCCACACACACCTCCTCATCTGCAAGACCAGCAGTGCATTATTAACTTCTCAGCCCCACCTCTCCTGCTGTTGTCCGGGATCATAAAAGTTACTTCCTACTTCTCCCCCTTATTCCTTGGCCCATCTCTGCTGAGATTCCTCTTTGTTCTCCAACGCCTACCACAACCTACCACATAGGTGATGAAACAAGGTAGAATAGGATGGAGTGAAACTACGCAACCATAGCAGCATTCAAGCCTTCATGATTCTTTCTAGCCCAGGGGAGAGAAGGGTTTGGAATCTCACTTTTTCCCTTTTCCATGCCTACAATGCTAAAAGTGAGTGGAGTAAAATGAAGTCAATCCATTTTACCTGAAGGTGACAAGGGAGGAGCACTGCACAAAACATCTGCTGCCTCAGTCCTCTGTCGTTTCTCCCAGTTTAAAAACAATTTTCAAGTCATTTTCAGAATCTACCAAAACACAGTAGCGACCTCCTCAGTGAAACTAGGCTCATGGTTGAGAGCTATGTACTGTCCAGAAATTTAAGGCAGCACAGAACTAGACCACAGAGAAATTGTGTGAGGTGATAAGGGGACATTTTCCAACCAGACCAGCCTGGTGGGCAGGCTAGGCAAGGCCAGGAAAGGGTGTGAAATGATGAAACAATGCAAAAATCACCTCCTGAATCACACAGGAATTGCTCCATTGGAGAGCAGAGGAGAGGAGAGTAAACCTGGAGAAAGATACTGCAATGGACAAGGAGGATCTGAGGTAAAAATAAGGGCTTGTATGGAGATATAATTGAGACAATTTGTATGTGCAGGTCATACACATAAACCTACATGTAATGACACCACCTTGGGATTTGTTGTCACAGAAATAGCCCAGCCTGGATTTCGCCAGCAGTGGATGAGCAGCATGAGGAGACAAAGCAGGAACTGTGTTGGTGGCTCTGCAGACAGCACTCTGTCACCAGAGACAGCTCTGGATGAGCATGTCTCTGAAAGACTGTAGCTGAGGATGCTGTCTGCCAGATGGCTCCAAATTCTTCCCAAGGCCTTGGAGTTTGTTGTGATTTCATCCTTGTTTAGGGCTATGATGTCCTGCTTCATGCAAAATGAGGCTTCGTCTGCTTTAAGCAGTGCCAAGGCAGTGTCTCCAAGAGCTCGCAACATGGGAGACTGCCATTTCCATCCAGCATTCACAGGTAGCAGTAACTGCTCACACCAAAGGCAGCTCTCACAAACTGTAGTTTCCAGTGAGGATGAAGCATGTCTCCCCAGGTAGTAAGAAGCATGCCCTGTAGAGAGCAGGTAGGGCCAGGAAAACATTCAGTTCAGGAAAAGAGACTAGGAAGCACAGAGGGATGGTTTGTAAAGCTAGAGTGGACTAGAACCGTGTCTGATCTCAGGTGAGGGGACACCACCAAAGCAATATGAAGTGCAAGGGGCAAGAAGAGATAAAAAGGAAGAAGAAATATGAGAAAATCAAGTGGAAATGGAAGGATGTTGAGGGCAAGAAAAAAACCAGCAGATGAGATGGAGAATGCAAGCTGGATAAATGCTATTCTATCCCTCCTCCTCACTGAGCAAAAGCACTTTTAAAATAAGTCATTATTATTCTTATGAACATAAAGAAATAATCCCACTTTTGGTCTATCATCTGTCCGTTTGGTTGAGAAATGTCAGATGCTTGGGGAGGGGAGGAGGAAAGGTTGACATCAGACAACATCCATTTGTAAAATTGTATCTGCCAGTTTCCCAGCAGCTGTGATCTCTAGTTAATATCAGGAGTGAATGTAAAAGGTTAGACGGAGGGGAGCTGGGGGTGGAGGGATGATGATTTTCAGTTCTCCCAAGCAATTCCTGGCACGAGAGGCAGCACTTGATAACGAATTGACTCAGTCGCAAACTCACATAGGCTCCCTCTCTAGTAATGGACTCCTGTCTCATTAGCAAATACAATTGACAGTAAAAATAAACACACTTGCACCCTCCCCCTCTTGTGCTGCTGACACAGCCTTGATTGATGGATCTCACAAGTACATCAATGAAAGGAGAGGACAGTTGCTGTTATCAGCCAGCTTGAGCACAGAACGGAGCTAATAATATCTTACGTTTACACAGTTCCTTTCTGTCACAATCCAAAGCGCCACAGGAAACAGAGCGGTCTAGCAAGCTCTGAATGGTTTGCAGTAAGGAATTTTGAGAATTTTAAACTTCTCTGTTCAGTTGCTCAAAGGAGACGTATTTTAAGTTTATTAATTTTCTGCTAGCACTGACAGTGAACAATACCCAGAGTTAACAGACTAGAAAAGAGAACAACAGAAAGCAGCCAAGTTTTGTTTTGTTTGCAAAGTGAACGAGTCTCAAACAGTTCCTTTGGTTCTGAAGCACAACTGTATACACCTGGCCCTCATCCTAGTGCTGAAATTTTCTGGCAAGTCTCAGGAAAAATTTACAGAGATGTAATGCCTGAATTATCTGAGGACAAAGGGGAGAGAGATGAAAGAAAGTATATTTACATCCTTTAAACAAAGAATTAATCAGATCTTTTTGCACTGAAGTGCGAGTAGTTGAGATTACACTTCGGTGAGGAATTGTCATTAGACCAGATCAAAACAAAGAAAAAATATTCATAATTTCAGAAGTATGCTTAGGCATTAGCAATGTACACATGCAGTAACACCAGAACATTATGCATAGAACTTGCCCAGCAGTCTGCAATGGCAAATGCAGGTTATGCAGAATCAAAGCCTCTACTTCCCATCAGAGATTACACATTACAAAAATTTCAGCGAAGAGCCATTATGCACACAGTCCACAGTCTATGTCTGAAGATACTATTTAGAGCGAGAGCCGTATGTAAGTCTTCCAGCACGCAGCATTCAGCACACATTATCCCACATCACGTTACTCACTGCACATATCCTCCTGCCTGAACTGTCAGCTGCAATCTCACCGAAAAGGGCAACAGAGTTGAACCCATTTCCCTAGTGTTTAATATCATGGAGTCTGGAATTCAGTTTTACTCCTTGGTGGGAGGGTTTCTGACAAGGCCTCACATTTTTCACAGCAGCAGAATTTTCTGTGGAATACATTTTCTCTTAAACTTCAGAACTGTATTCTTCAGGTAACAACATTCTACTTTAAGGTTGCAGAGAAACCTTAAAATACCACACAGATCTAATCTGATGCCATCCTGCCCTCTAAATCCATGATCAGCATGGAAGCATCCTTTTCCATTCTCCTCCAGGAAGGTTTTATGCCTGTTCTATGGCTCTTCAGAAAGGCATAAAATCTTCCCTTTTTCTTACTGGCTTCTAATGGTAATTAAAACAAAAATATTAGCTCTATTAGGTTCCCTTTAATGGAGAAAACAGCTAAACAAAACTGGTTCCTTAGACCCGGTACAGAGAGTGGCTTATTTCCCAACCCAAATTTACCATTGCTACTCTCATTGCTTTCCCCATCACCTGGTTGAGCAGGTGAACTGCAATGAGTGCAAAAACTCATTCCATGTTGAAAAGAGAGATGCTATGCAAAACAATTAATAAAAAGAACACAATTCCTCTATAAATTGTACATGCTATGCAATGTAGGGAATTTTTCAGCAGCACTAAGAACCAGTCAATGGAAAAACATGGGTTTGGTTTCTTGCAGCTGGATAGCAAGGTCACCTCAGACCTGGTTCCTGCAAAGAAACCAGCCTGGCCAGTTCTTCCCCAGTCACTTCTTTTCTCTTCTGCTTACCCAGCACACTCCATCTACTGCCATTTATTTCCCAGAAGCAATGCTTCTAGACAGTAGCCTGTGGACATCAGCTTGTGGACTTGAATAAAAGGGCATCAGAGTCAGCTCAGCTAACTGGCAATAGTGAGTAGTGTTAGGGACTGAAGGTTGCCAAAATCCCAGTCCCTCAGAGGCTGGAGATAGGATTTTCTGCACTGACAAAGGTCCTAGAGGAAGTAGAGAAAAGTGACAGGGTTTCTGTAGGAAGGAGAAAGAAAAGAAAGGAGACATGAGTGAATCCCTACCTATCGGAACCATCAAGAACACATCTATTCTTCCTGAATGCTCTGAGGCTGAGATGGAAAGCCATCATTTTTCCTTCCCCGTTTAACTGTGGCACCATGTTTTGCACAAAAACCCATCTGTTGTTGATGTTCAGTGTGCTCGACAGTTCTCCATTCCTCTCCACCACAAGCTGTTGCTGTGGGGTTCAGTGCTTCTCATCCCAAATTTGCTTTCTGCAGTGAACAAGCTGCAGCTCTGAATGACTCCTAAAGGGAACAGAAGACATGAAGCTTTCTGATCTTGCTAATGGAAGAATTTGCTTTGTAACCTTTATCTTTTTTGTCTAGCATACAGGAATTCCTCTGCATAAAAGACCCCCTTATTTTTATACCCCCCCCCCCCACCGCCCAGATTCTTGCTCCTCCAACCTCCTGTGTAGCATTCAGTACATCCTGCCTCCTGGGCCAGACCCTTCTGATAGCATCAGGTGAATAAAGTAGGAGAAGCTGTAAAATAGAAAATTTTGTTTGTTTAAAATCTGTATTTGTCATGCCAGTGTGCAACAGAGAAGATTTAATTAGCCAGTGAAGCTCGCCTTTGGTATGTTTTCATGAATACAGTAAGTTTTGATGCATGACTTCAGGCTACTACAACAAACAAAGAAAACACACCATGAAATTAAGAAACATAATAATATACAAGAGAAGGCACTTAGCTGCTGTTACACATTTCACTGAGAAATAGGCCACCACCAAACCTGGATCAAGCTGCCTAAATCTGGGGATATATTCTAATTCAGATCCAAATTTTTGCACTGCAGTCTCAGTTAAAAGCTGGAAAGCAGTTAATTGCATGTGAGTTGATACACAGGACCCTGGGCAGAAATGAAGAGAGAGAAGGAAGCATGGGTGACTAAATGAATGGCCCTGATGTGACACATTAACAAAACCCCAAGGTTGTTATGCATTATTTTGACAGCAAGGGCTTCAAAAAGATGGCTGTGCCAAACAGGACGACACCAGAACACAGCATGACCCCGTCTGTATTTCTGCCATGCTCCCTATTATGGGTCTATACAACGCTGAAGCAGACCTACCCAGCTTTACAAGTGCTCTGACAGGTCTTTAAATCATAGGTAGGTCCTGATGATGTCAATGGTCTATTACAGGTGAGTAATACTAAGAGTCAGCATCAAGAGTCAAAGCTGGACTTTCCATTGACCTCTTCTAAGCAGCTGCAGAATGGCATCCTTGGGATAGCCAGGCCTATTCTCAGTGAAGGGAGTGTCCAGGTCTTCCCAGATACACCTTTGATCAAGTTCTAACTCTGTCACATATGTCTTGCCTGATCTTCTTTGATAAGCAGAAGTTAAATGATACACTGGACTTTGCAGGTGTGTCATAAGGATTCATTAACATTTACACTTCCCTGCATGCGCTGCTGTGTGATGCCATTTATTATCTTTCAGTCCTCCATTCATGTTAAGAGGAGAAATCAAACCCAGTCTCAGACTGCCAAGAGGAAAACTATCCAGCCCAAATTTCTAGAAACTGCTTTCAATTTTTTCTACTGGTAGATGATAGACTTTTTCTTTCAGATTTCAGAAATTCTGGTAACCTGCAACCTGATGGAGAAGCACTACATAGGCAAGCTTTACCAGGCATGGCTCTGCTGGCAAATTCCTTATATGTTTACTGTGCTTGCAGCACCCATTAATGCATGTCTGTCTTTTCCTTTACTACTTCCACACAGCACAATGTGAGAAAGAAAATAGCACCTGCACCTCACACCTGAGGTTTGCATCCAGGTGTGAGCAGCTGGGGCTCTTTCACATGACTCAGGTTACAAGGAAGTGACGTTTGGAGCATACAGATTAGGAGCAGTGTGGGAAGGCCTTACCAAAACTGGCTCTGTCACTTCAGGGCTGAAGAGAAGATTTCATTCTCCAAGAGCTGCCAATCTAGTACTTTTTTGCTAGTGATAATATTTCCTAAGTTTAAAAATAAACTTAGTGAAGTATGTGCTACCTAACAATGTATGTCTTTTCAGTCTCAAGGAAAAGAAAAAAACAAAAACTACTCAATATCAAGCACTGCAAACCAGAATCAAGTATAACCAAATTACAGCTTAATGTGTTTCAGGTATTCCATTTAGAACTTCAGATCTTTTAAGGAAATAGGTTTTCCCCACTGAGAAATGTATATGCAGTGAAATTAAAGGAACTTTAGCCTCATGTGAACCAAAAGTAGGTTGGGCATCTATTTTAAATAATCACCCAATGTTTTTCTTGATGGAAGAAAGACCTGAGAAGAGAGGAATATTCTCTTCTTGTAACCCATGTGTTCACCTCCATTACTGTCTTGACTACTCAAGCCTGCAGTGTAATTTTGCACATGTTTATATGCTATTTTTGTTGCTATTAACCATCTTTAGGGACAGGACAGGGCACCAGTGGTTTGGAGAGTCATCTGAATATTTGGGGCACCATACAAGTGCTATCTAGCATGATAAGAAAACAAGATGCCAAGGTGAGGGAAAAATCCCAGCATATGTACATGCATTGATCCCCAAACCCCTCTTCCATCTGAAGTCCATCCTCCCTCTCCTCTTCCTCACTTGAGAGGCAGACTCCAAGGGAGTGCCGGTGTCCCGAGTGGCCATGGGGGCAGGGAGCTGGGTCCTGGCTGGTGTGGTGCTTCTTCTGTCACCCCACACCGCCTTTCCATGAACAAGAAGGAAAAATAAATCCACAGGCAAAGGAGGGAGGCAAGTGCTGCTAAGTGGCTCATTGGTTTCTATGGCAACTGGCTCCCGCTCTACTCCAGCTGCTTACCCCACAGTCCCTCTGTCACCCTATTTTTAGCTGAGAAATCAAAGAAAAAGGAAAAGTGGTGGAGGTTTCGGGAGGAGGGAGTTGGGAGACCTTCTTGAGTTTTGCAGAGAGAAGGTTAATATGGATGCAGCCTTGTCTTGCTTTTAATCACAAGTTAAATCCTCATTGTGGAGGCTTCCTACAGGATTCCTCAGATTTGATACACAGTCAGATCCCATATTTGCCAAGACGAAGCAGCATGAAAGACAGGCTGCTTAGACATCCCCTCCTGAGCATGAGAAGCAGCTAGGCTGTGAATTTGACCTTGGCATTGACACCGAAATGAACACGAAGGATCTCCTACTTGGAAAAAAAAAACTTCTCCCACAACCAAACACAATGAAGTGATGGAAGTCAGAACATCAGTGTTTTTACAACTCTGTGGTCTGAAAAGTTATTTCCTTTTTTCAAAAAAAAAAAGTTGAGTCTGTCCATGATCTCTCTGTCTTGCATGGGCAAGAAAGTCCTTCACAAAGAATGCAACAGGTTTCACTCAAATATCTCATTAAGGGAAGACCCAGAAACAATTTACCTGGGTTGTACAAAAGCTAAAATTTAGTTTATGGATTTTGGTATTGGAGATTTTGGTTGTTGAACTGCAATATATCTGCTGGCACATCTAGAACAAAGATATTGTAGCCTGCAATTTCAGTATGCATAGAAGTGTATGTTCACAAAAGCAGGTATCCCTTAGTCTCTTCTGACTGACTATCTGCCTTTCTGGAATGGATGTACCCAAATACTGAGAGAGACAACTATTTTGACAGGTATTTCTAGTTTCATTCCCCTCCTTTTCTTTAGAAATTCCAGAAATTTTACAATGAAATGTTGCAGTTATCCCTCAAATAATAATGCTTTAACTCCAAGGCAGACTGATGCCATAAACATCTATATTCACTTTCTTCATTTCAACTGCTATGACATTTGATGCTTGCCTCCAAGCTGTTCCTGCTAACAGGTTTGTGGAAGTCTACCTTTGCACCAGGCATTTTCACTTGCTACCATGAGAAGGGATATTGATCTGTGTATCTCTGCTCACACAGCAAGGCTTCCCATTTTGGAGCTGTGACATTGTCAGACTAAGAAGACAAGGAAAAGATCAATGATTTCTAACAATGATCACTTTTAAGAGGAAGAGCACTGGTAAAATGACTTACTAGTCCAAGTATTGCATTTGCAGTCTCTGCAGTAAGTCCTATTCTGGCAGGCATTAACACTCCTGCTATAGATAATAGCAGTATATTGAGATAGAATCATCCACTTTAAAAATGTTACTGGCTATGGTATGTGATGGTATATACTTTAGAGAGCTTAAGAGAAACCACACAAATAGAGTAGGATGCAGCCCAAAGTCTAGTAATGTCCACACTAAACTGTGTAAGAGGGAGCAGGGCCCTAGGAAGGCTGGAGGCTCCCCAGGGATATCCCTACAGACCAGCTGAGAAGCAGGGCATCTGGGGGAGCACCAGGAGCAACTCCATGACTTGGCATTGAGTACCTCTCTTGTACAGCAGGACCATGGCCGAGCAGGGCAGGGCTGTGGAGAGCTGGAGAGCAGCCCTGCTGCAGAACCACTGGGGCAGAGGCTCTGAGGGGCTGGGGTCCTGGGATCTAGGCAGGGTGGGAGGAGCCCCAGGAGATGCTGGGTAGGGACAGTCAGGGCTGATGGTATTCTCAGAGCTCTTGAAAAGAAGTTGTACAAGATAGCTCAATAAGCATTTTAATTCCTAGGAATTTGGAAACTAGCTTACTCCATAGAACTACTGGGATATTTTACTTTAGTTTGTGGCCTCCAGAACACGCTGTGGCAATGCGTTTCATGGTTTAATTACCACTGTGTGAAGAACCCAAACATTGTATTTGCCAATTTGTTTCTGGATTGCCCTTTGCTAGCTTCTGGAAAGACACAAAGAATAGGTGTCAAGACCTCTTCTGATATGTGTTACTTTAGATATTCTGATCAAGTCCCTTCTGATTAAATTTCATTTCTTGAAGCCACTACCAAGCCCATCCTCCTAGGGAACCTTGTAAAACCCATATCAAAATCTACCCTGGAAGTAAACAACACAATCACTTTATAACCCTTCTCCATCTCTGCACAGGCTGGGGGACTGCCAAGATAAAAATTCACAAACAAAATCAGAGAAGATTCAGAACTATGAATCTTCCCCCGACAGCCCTGGAAGATGAGAGACCCCTGAGAACAGGACAAGGACAGCAGGAGAGGTACAGAATACACAAGCACAATCAGGACTCTTCTGCCAGGAAATTTGCTGAAGGAGGCCCCCAGCCAGGCCAAAAGAGATGCAGGGGAGAAGAGATCCTTTGCAGTGAGGAGCACTGAAGGTAGAAGCAGAGGTGACCTGAAGGAAAGCATCAAGGCACACTTGCAAGGCCTTAAGTTCCTCCTTGGAAGAGAGATAGAGAGAAAATACATGTCAGTCAGCACATATGCACAGACAGAACAGATGGCAGCCTGTGCTGAGTGGTGATACTTACCTGTATCAAGAATAGTGTGGCCAGGACCAGGAAAGTCAGCACTGGTTAGGTCACAACTCAAGTACTGTGTCCAGTTCTGGGCCCCTCAATTTAGGAAGGATGGTGAGGTGCTGGAGAGTGTCCAAAGAAGAGCAATGAGGCTAGTGAAGGGTCTGGAGCACAAGTCCTGTGAGGAGCCACTGAGGGAGCTGGAGTTGTTTACCCTGGTGAGGAGGAGGCTCAGATGGGACCTTATCACTCTCTACAACTGCCTGAAAGGACATTGTAGCCACATGGGGTTTGATCTCTTCTCTGAGGCAACTAGCAATGGGCACAGCCTTAAGCTGTGCCCAGGGAAGGTTTAGGTTGGAAATCAGGAAGTTCTTCACAGAAAGGGTAATTGGGCATTGGAATGGGCTGCCCAGGGAGGTGGTGGAGTCACCGTCCCTGGCGGTGTTTAAGAAAAGACTGGATGGGGCACTGAGTGCCATGGTCTAGTTGACAAGGTGGTGTTAGGTCATAGGTCGGACTTGATGATCTCAGAGGTCTTTTCCAGCCTAGGTGATTCTGTGATTGACAGCCTCACATCCTAGCAGTAAATGAAAGCATGAATGACTCCTTTTAAAAGGGGCAATCAAGGATGGAAAAGAAAATTACCAAATGTGCATCCACACTTGCCTCTGCAGGTTCAGTAGAGAGATGGAAGCTCTGTGACTACCAGACAAGCAGCTTTACTGAGGAAGTGTGTCCCATTTGCAAAATTGGAGGCTATGATCCTGACCTTCCTTGTAGAGCATTTTCATATCTACAGATAGAAATCACCAGCTCTAGGTGGTGATTTTGATCATTATTTATTCTGCTTTCTGACAAGAGAAATGTACAAGCACTTTGAGATGAAATGTGTCTGCACATTTAATATTAATTTATGGAAAGTACTCATGTGCAGTCTTGACATTTGTTTTCCATATATACTAGCAAGAGGAAACTTGAGCCTTTGAATGTTTATAAGAAATGAGCACACATGCAAACAATGCTGACAAAAGATGATTTTCTTTAAAACCTGACTATTTTCACTTCTTTTGCATTTCTCTTTTGTTCTCATTCAGCACATTTTAAACTGCAAATGTTATCTTGAAAAGGTCATAGGAAACTCAGATTGTCAAATAAAGCTGAGGCACTGCAAAGACGGTTCTTGGTAACACATACAGACTGAAACTGATCGAGAGAAGTGGAGAGAGATCTTACCATAAGTCTGACCATAGTATAAGGTCTGACAAAAGAATACTCTGCTCATCAGTGGGGACCCTCAACTCCATCTCCACCATAAACTAGATGACCAAGTTAAAAAGAGAAAGCCATAACAACTATCAAACATGAAACAGTCTCTTGTATCTGTACTTCTAGATAGTCCAAGGCAGCAAAGTGACACAAAACTCTTCAGTCTGACTGTCACAGTCTAAAGCTCAGTACTGACTCCTTCACTGAACTACCAGGGCTGTCAACAAAGACATGTAGAGCAGATACAAAGCATCCAAGTCTGTTTGTTCTGCAGGGTCCTTGGATAAATCCTTCCTGAGGGTGGTCCTCAGGATGACTGAGCTACAAAGCTGATGGCAACAGTGAGCACTCCAACACCTGCTGTCTTACTAATGATCTCAAATCCCTCACCCTCAAGGGGAAGCAAGATAAATCTAAAATACAGACAGAAAAGAGATGCCTTCCTGGAGAGAGAAATAAGCTCTTTGGAGTGTCCCATCCAGCAGTACTTGTTCATAGGAATACTAAAGGGAAGAAAGGTGAAAATCAGACAAACACCTTTTGTTCCTTCTTTGTAGGGACTGTTAAGCCATCTTGCATTCAACAGATATTCCTTTGTCAAGGGTAATTCCATGGCCATCAGATCTCTTTTAGCAATGTCATGCATGGACATTTATTGTCTGCTGTGTTAGACTTTGTCCAAGCTAAACCCCCTTAATATCAAGAAAGAGTGACTTGTAGCTCCTAGTCCAGGTGTTATGCCATTAGTGCACTCTGCATTCTGGGCACAGAAATGGAGAGGAACTGAATCTTGAGGCTCTTTATTTTCTCATCAGTTGTTTTAATGAAGCAGAATAATTCCTTTACTCTCTGCAGAAGGACAGGTAGCCTATCTTGTCCTTCTGAGGTCTGTTTGCTTGTTCATAATTTGCAGTGGTGATCTTGAAAAAGCTGGTATAGTTTACAAGCAGGCACTCTTCAGAAAGGAGATACATCACTGAGAATTACTTGCTTAAGTAGGCCTTTCACCCATCATCTAGTGCAACAGGCCTGTAAGTTAATTTTCAGTTTACCTGGTCCGTGTCAGTCTGATGTTTGCAGTAAAGGAGTTAATTCAGTTTATTTGTGTCCTTAAAACTGCAGCTACACCTTGGTATCCAGTGGCCCTGGTTGCCTTGGCTGCAAAGAAATGGCAGGGGCATTTCAGGATCTTGTGCCAGTAAAAGAAGCAGTAATAGAAATGAAACAGGGAAGAAGATGCTATGCCACACAAGACATCCAGGAAAGAAATTATTCCGGACAATTCAGGATAAATAGAAATATCCTGCAAGATAAGCAGAGTTCTAGGTATTGTTTCAGACAGTGTCTGAAACATCACAGGATGATGATGTTGTGATAGTTTTGTACTTCAGCATCTCCACCAGGAAACAGCTCACAAGGTGCTTACACTGAAAAGCAGGAAACAGCTGGCTGGAAGTTATGATTTCATAGCAGCAATGTCCACAAGACTGATCCAAACACTAAGCACAAGTGTGCACTGGAAGCATTTGAAATACGTATCTTATGAGCAACTGTCGCTCACCCCTCAAAGTACCCTTTCAGCTGCATCAGTGAAGACTCAGTTCAGAGGTACCAAGTTCTTGGGGTACCAAGACCAGAAAAGTGATGGGATACCATACATCCTGATGAGTTTGACAGATTTCTTTGAGGATATTACTGTTCCCCATCCTGTACAGGCACATCCTTTCCTCCCTAAGGTCTCTGTTGATAGGTCCTCAAGGTTTTTTCTCTCTGATATATTACTTCAAAATACCTTTGCAGCAAATTATATGGCATCATTTAGCAAGAGACAAAGGTCAAACATCCAGCTTGGGAATGGGCTAGTAACATCATAATGCGTGATTCCTAAAAACAGCTGTAATAATGAGGATAATGTAAGGGACTGACATAAGAGCCATAACAGCAATCTGACGATTTAGTGTTGCTATGCAACTTGAGAACAGACTTTTTCTGTTGCTTCTTAGTTGTCCATTGAATGTTCAGGGACAGTGTCTGGCAACCTTCCCACTCACCACTTTACCTAAAGCAGCAAGAATTCACGTGCAGGTTTTGTGCCAAGGTGCCTTCTTACAGCCTTTAGTCTAAGCAAACTGAGATACAGACACCTACAATGCTTTGTTCTATCTGAATGAGAGTCCTGTTGTGCTACACACAGACATAAGCAGCTACATACATTCACACACATTTCTCTTTCCTCTGAATCATTACCTTCCCCTTCTTCCTTTCTCACTCTAAGGTCATCATGTTGTCAAAGAAGAGCACTGTCTTTGGTAGCTTTTCCCTGGCCATGTCACAGCTATTATCACGCCAATTCACACTGTTTTCTAACTCTGCACATGTGATTCCTTCAGACCTTGTCATCTTTCTTCCAACTCTTTTCTCAGACTCATACTAGGTGGAGATAGATACAGCTACTTGCTCCACCTTGTTTTATTCATCTGTCTTGATGGTGCCTTGTCCTGTCTTGAAACTTTGACCAGTTTTAAAATCTTCAAGCAATGATGCCTGCAGCCCTTTTTCCTGGGACTCTGACAGTCTGACAAAACTCAGTGGTTAGGAAAGCTGACCTGCTCATCTCCCTTGCTGGAACCTGACTGCTTAGTAACATTGCTTTGTGCCACCCTCAAAAAGTCACCCTTGCATGCTGGTATCACCTGAACATCAAGGTGATGGCTATTCTGCATCACAACTCATTCCCTATGATCCTTTGTTACCACTTCCCATACAACCCTTGCAGACCTCACTCAGTTTGTTGCTTTTCTTTGAATTCCTTTGCTTGTCACAATCTGTTTTGTGGTGTTGCTCCAGTGATGTTTAATAGCCACAGCTTGGAGTTGGCAGCATTTCAGTGGTAGGAGGGGGAACACAGTGAACTGTGAACTGAAACTCCACATAATGTTGCTAGAGATGAGAACAAGTAAGGGAGTGTTTGCCATGCACACTATCTCCAGAAAAACATCTTTGCAAATGTGTATCTGTGCAGGCATTGTGGAGATAGGGATTACGTTATGCAGAGGGGAAGAGGAGCTGACTGACAGTAGAGATTTGCAGTCCATATTGATATTTCACAATTGTGCATCTGTCTGCAGAACAGCTATGGAGATCTTGAAGTCATTGCACTGAAAAGAAAAATAAGGAAAGATAAATCAATAATTTCACTCACCCTTTTACCACAGCTCAGAGAGTGGAGGAGGAGAGTGTCATAACAGCTTACACTAGTGAGAAGATTTTAATCGAAATGGTCTTCAACCAGAAAATACCATTTTGATAAAATCAACATTTCTCAAAAAACTATAAATACAAGTGAAAATCCCTGTGGAAAAGGAGGCTGAAATAAAAATTTCAGTATTGAAAAGTTTGTCTTAAGGAAAAAAATGCCAGATTTTCTTTCAAATTAAAATACTAATTTTGAAAGCAACCTTTGTTTTCTTACCGTATTTCGTTGCTTTTATTGTTTTTACGTTCTTCATTTAATAATGAGAGACACTGATATGTTCAATATTTGCCATTAGCCTGGAATCACGTTTCTAGGATATTAAAAGCAATTGGTCCCTAACTAGTACCCAGAACATTTCTATTTCAGAGCGTAAAAATTTCAATTGTTTCATTCAGCACAGACTAATAAAATTGCTATCACTTTTGATAAAAAAATCATTAGTTGGTAGAAAAATCATTTGTTTTGAAATAAAATATCACCTATAATAAATTATACAACAGAATATTTAATTATTATATTCATGGTATGCTATGTTGCTGGTAGGATTGCATAACATGCCATCATATGAGACTTGATTTGGCATAACCTAACTCTGTATTACAACTGATATGTGAAACTGTACCAAAATTTCACTAATTTTCAAAACAAAAGAGTGCTTATTTCTCTAAATGTACCTAATTGGACTGTTCATAATTTTCATTCCTAGGAATACACTAGGAAAACAGTATTTTTATCACTAAAAGTAACAAGAAGCCTTGAAATCATAAACTTTGACATTTCTCTCAAATGAACATATCCAGTTTCATCTAGTTCTCACTTACCCTGTGATTCATTCCTTGTACTAACTCTAAATCTCCCTATTTGGAATAGTTTTAAGATTGGAGGCCTTGCTGAAAGCAATCGTCATAAATACAGCATGCACTTCATCATAGCTGGTTCTACCAGCATTTGTTGCAAGATAAATCAGCTCATTGGTACTCACTTTCATTTCAATATTAATACTTTTTTATGCATTCACAGGGATCTCAAAATTATCCCCATCGGAATATATAAATGAGGATAAAATAAATCAGGATAAATTAAATCAATCTTGCCACCCAACCACACCCAAGAACTCCGAAGGCTTCAATGCTCCCACCGCAGCCCTGCTCACAAGATCCTGTTGCAGGGAGGACCCTGGATTAGACTGACACTTCCCCTCCATTCCTCCGCTCACCCCACTGCACACCTGGAGAGCTTGGACTTCACTTTCTAGCGATTGAAAGCAAGAAGAAAAAAAAAAAGATCTCCTTTATGAAAGCGCGAGTCCTCTTCCTGCCGTCAGGAGCTGCGATGGAAGCGCAGCCCGAGGCTTCCACCTAGTGTCTGTCAGCCAGCTCGGCACACCCCACTGCAAGGGTGGGATGCCAGTGGGTGCCCTGGAGCTCACAGATAAAGAGCAAAGGCTTGGGTTATTTTTGAGATGGGAGTATTTTCCTTACAATACCAAACCAAGCCTCGGCTCATTATGAACCACCTAAGCTGTCATCTAGAACTAAACACCAGATTCTGGTTTATGAGTGGAAAATAAGGTTATTATAATTTTTTTTTTTCCCCATCATACAGACTGTGCTAAAATCCAAGGCTTTAGGAGAATGCAACAGAAAAGAAGAGAAGCTTGGCAGATTAGGTAGGACCACTCTCATATGCCTAAGGATATTTTCTTAACCTTTCTCTGGTGCTGTCTTCACTTCATGGTAAGCTTACAAGAAAACTGAATGACTTCGTAACACTTCAGTCCTACTAATTAAGAGATATTTAAAAATTAGTCCTAGTCTCTAGGCTAGAGCAGATATGTGATATACAGGTGCTTTCTTTCCAATTGTGTTTGACTCCTTCTTCCATCTTCGTGTCACAGACTTTGTGAGACTTTAATCAGAAAAAAAGAATCAAGGATCCCATCAACAGTTGTTTCTGCCTATCCCTTTCTCCATCCCATGAAAAGACAGTGGGTTTGCTGTTGGATTTTTATTTCCTCAAGGACATCTAAAGGAGTATGATTTTGGTAGCTGTCAAAGCAGCAGCCTTTTTGTTTGTTGTCACCCTCATACTCTCCTACACTGACCTGATATGAAATTGTCTTCTACCTTCTCTGGCAAGTCCCGGTTTTAAAAGCCTCTGGTGCATGATTCCAAGACTTTCCACAAAAGGCAATTCCCCAGTTTTAAAATGTCTCTCTTGATTTCTTTGCTTCAGCTTCCTGGGAGCAAGATTCCTTGTGCTTCAGTTTATGGAGGCTAGAGGCTCTGTTCTCCCTCCAATATCTGGTATTAGTCATTTGGGCAAGTGGGTGTGTATATGTAGATCCATAGATACACCCATTCACAAGAAAAGTCTGTTAAGAGGAGCTTGGAGCTTACAAAAAGCCTCAGCTTTTAAGAATATGTAGTCACACTTGGAAACTGGAATCACTGAAAGCCATAAAAACACTCTAAGCCATGAAACCTAATCCATCTGCCTCCACTTCCCTAGCCTACAAAAGCCCATATTCCTTCAGCTTCCCAGCTGCCTATTCTTTTGGTATGTGCATGAAATTCAGGATATGTTCTATGGGGTTTAAAGATCATTCTATCTGAATCAGTCTGTGCGCAATGTATAGGTAAAAGGGAAAGAAGAAACCACTAATGGAAAAATGGTTGGAGCTGATACACACACATCACCCTTGGGGATGATGAAGGACTGTGCAATACAGACACAGCATCCTGCTAGCATAAGACCACCAGACTCCTATGTAGGAGCTCCATCACAGTACTGGTAGAAACTATAGGGTAAAGACAGAGAATATGTTTCATTTACGTCACTAGCCAGCATTACTTAGAACAGGGCTAAGCACAGTTGCAAAAAGAACTGCCTCCAAGCTATTCTATTTATATTCCTACCAGAGCTACCATTGGTACAGTCATCTTGCTGCTGAAATCCTGACCCTGTCATTGCCAGTGTAGCCACAGACCAGAGCAGATCATTTTGGATCATTTCAGAATTTGGCATGTCTTAATACCAGGAAAAGCAGCATTGGCAGGGGGTGGAGTGTGCTATTTGCACAGGACCTGCGTCAAGATTGGCATTCAGTGAATAGCAAGATATATGAAGGCATTTTATCCCAATATAGAGAATAACGCATCTTCCTCTGCGTTGCTGGTGGTAACTTTGGCAGTCCAAGGAACAATGGTAATTGCTTGTTACTGTGGAAACAAGACCTCCAGAAATAAAACTAATGAGCCAGCAGGGTCGTGGGAGAAACACAAGCATACTGTCTCCTGCAAACACACATGATTTGGCTGCACACAAGAGATGGGGCTCTGGGGAGAGAAGCAATTTATTTGAATGCAACAAGTACCCAGCACAACCTTTGCTCATCCGCCATGCTACTCTGAGCCTGCAAACAGTTTAAATGACTCGAAAAAACGTCAGATAACTTTGAAAATCATTACTTTTCCACTTCTTCCCTGCCTTAAATTTTGGGGAAGCTGACTGGGAGATACTCCCTTTGGAGGGAGACATTTTGTAATCAGATACTACATCTTGATAGGAAGGTGCCTCCAAAAATATCTCAGTGAAAAACACAATCTTATGAATTTCCCAGTTCTGCTGACGCATGGGATATTGGTAATCTGGGAGATGGGTCTATAAGCATCTGAATGGCAAGGTCCTTTTCCTAATAACAGTCTGTGATCTACCATGCCACTCAAAAGAAGATGAAAGGAGTGGCATGTACAGAAGAGGAGAAAGGGGGTAGGAGATACCTACAGCTTACTGCAACTACAGCATGTCTTTTTCCCCTTTCATTCTGAGTTGCTTTTGACGAAGAGAGGAGAAGATGGTGTAAAGGAAGCAAGATGCTGGATGGCAACCTATAAATGCAATAATTTTTTATGCTCCATATTCTGCCCTGTAAAATCCCCAAAACTCTGCTTTCTGCACTCAGGCCCTTCTGGGACAGCAGTGTGGTGGGTGCCTACATGTTTATAGTCAGCTCAGCCTTATGTGCTAGGCACCAAGAAGTGGACCTAGTGCTCAAACTGCCCTGAAGGATTCTTCCCTCTGCCTGCCAATGGCTCTGAGGCTGTTAAAGGTACTTCAGATTAGCAGGCAACTACAAAAACCAAAGATAGGCACAGAAGCCAGAGCTGACCCAGGCCAAACAACACTTTCAAACACATCCTGCCTTAACAAGAAGGAATGTTTTTGATTGCCCTCACCCTCCAGAGAAGAGAAAAGAAGAGATAAGCATCAATCACAGGAAAAAGACAGGAGTGAGTGTACTCAGATGACAGGGCCTTATTTACTTACAGCTCCTGTGGCAGGCCAGGAGCTTCTCGAAAAGCAAACAAACAGGTAGGGCCACCACTTTGCTTGTTATTGCATGCCCTTGAATCATTTTTATTCACTGTTTATTTATTAGCTAAACCAAGAAGCTTCAGATAAAATCGAGGCACTACTGCGCAGATTAAGAACACCCCTGACACCAGCACTTGCCACACTGTATGCTCGCACAAGAAGCAAAAGGAGAAGACAGTGTCTATTATCTACAGGGTAGGACCTCAGACAAAAAGACTTGCAATGACTCAGCCATGGTTATCTCAGGAGTAAGTGGCAGTCAGTAGTTCACTAATGGCAACTTCAGTCTGCATGGCCTTTGTCCAGGATTTTAATAATAAACTCTCCCATTTTCCTACAACCCAAAACCCAGAAAGAAAACATGGGCAAGCAGTGTGAAAGAGTTTGATATATAAATGGAAAATAAAAATCAGAAGTTAAATTATCAAGATGGTGACATGTCCTTCCAATAATATTGTATTGACACAATATAATGGGCAAGGTTTCTCTAAGGCTTTAATAACTTCATTTTCAGAAATCTTAATCACATTTGTGTGAGGTAATTTTTTCCCTTCAAAATATATTAAAAAAAAAACAAACACCCAAAACAACCAACCAAAACAAACCAAACAGGAAAACCACACCAAACAAACAAACAAACAAAAACACTAAAGAAACCCAAACTGTTTAAGGCCTCGAGTTGCTCTCAGACACGTACATCAAACAAAATGAAATAGAACTGTGAATATATTGAGACTGATAAATGAAGGGTATGCTCCCTAATGCTGAGCTGCTGGGACGCTAGTTCTGGATTTCTGCTTTTCCCCAGCAATGGTGGGTGACACTGCAGGCATCGGAGCAGAGTGTGGTCCAGCAGTTCCTGGAGAGCTGAACTGGCTTGGAGCTGCTCCCAGGGAAGGACAGAGACAGTCAAATAAGGGAGGAACTGCCCCAATCACTGATCCTTTCCAAAAAATAAAACAGTTTAAATCCATATTAAATCCTTTCTCTGATCTGGTTACATGAGCAGCTCTCCAGTGTGTAAGAACCTCACAGATGTTAAAGAAAGAGAGGAGAAATGAAACCAAATTTGGGTAACAATTTCTGAGGTTATGCCACATATTTGCCTAGAGCATCCCACCTCTCCAAACTCACAAAGTTACCATGGTGACAAATTTCAGCTGTAGGTAAGAAGAAAATGTTTCTATGTGAAAGCCATTTTGTAGAAACATAAACCCCAAAGATTAAGCCCCATTGCACCGTGTATAATCTTCGTTGCCACATATTCACAACTAGATGAGCTTTCTTCTCTCAAGAATGGTTAGCCACAAGCAAATAAGCTGCTTTTGGTTTAATTCATGTGTTCTGCTTATGGAGCTCATCTCTGTACAGTAAAATAACACTCTCAAATTTGCAAAAAAAATTGAGGCATTCATTTGCTTCCAAATTGTGTCTAAGGGAGTTATTAATACTTCTGATTCTCAGAAGACAGATCTATTTCATTGCCTGACTGCGAATTAGAAGAAAATTGCCTTAAATCATGCCTGGATCCAATTCATAGCACCTTAAGCACAGCAAGTCCCCAGTGCAGCCCATATCACAAAAGCATGGCGGGGAGCCAAGCACGGCTTGTATTATAGATTTCCTCTCAATAACTTAGGGGAAGCTTACAGCCCAATGCTCACATGCCCAACCAGGCCTAAATCATAGATCAACTTGCAAAAGCCACCACAGTAAACGCCCTCTTCTCCCATCCTAAGATTCCCCGGTAACTGGTATGTACATACTAAAGTGCCATTTCCTCAGTTGTCCCAGTCTGAGCAGCTCTACTTCTGCCGCTTGAATTTCTCTGAGACTTAGCACAGCAACAGGCATAGGGAGTTGCACAGCCTTGGACCACCATCACCTGGGAGCCAGGGGCAGAGTGCCAGCTGCTAAAAGCTCCTCTAGCATTACTGACCTTAACACTACTGAAGCTTTGTGGCTTTCAATGATACCTTTCTCTGCAAACTCTTCTTTGCCCACTGAGTCTCACACAGACACCAACATGCCTGGGGCTGTAAAACTGTACCTCACTACAAGCAGAGCTAAGTGACACTCTGGCTTTAGTAGGGTCAAATGAGCAGCAAGATTGCACTCATGCTGTGGAATAAAACCTGGCTTTAAGCAATGTATGCCTTTTATGGAAACTGAAAAAAAAAAGTGGTATGGAGTCACTCCTCACTACTGAGCACAGGGCCATGATAAGACTGGCAATGCATTTCCACCTCCTTTGTGAGGGAGTGAAGACCCAATCTTTCCTTCTCCCCATAAGTCCATGTGGTCATGTACTGCTTAGCACACACAGCCACATCACAAGCATTGCAGAGCACTGCTGATATTCTCCTTTGGCCTCAAATCCTTTCAAAATACCTACAACCTGGAATCTCAACATCCTGCTTTATTTAGTCTTCAAATTGCTTTTCAGTTGTCACTTAAATGCAGTGATTACAATCCATTTAGTGTGTAAGGATTTACGGTGAACTATGCCTCAGTGAATTGTGCCAGGTTAATTGTGCACTGAGTTCCACAAATACACAACCAAAGTTCAGCCCTTGACCAGCTGAGAGGAGTGCTCTCTTGGTAATTTATTATGTCATCTAGCCATGGGAGCAGAAAAGGGAGCAATCATCAGCCAGTAAGGCCAGCAGCAGTTTTGAGTTTTTATCACACAGTAGCAAGTATGCCTTTGTAGTTTGTGACAGGGTGAAGATCCTTTCTGCTCATCTTTCTTCCACAGATTGTCATAGGACTGTTTGTACTAGAGAGTCCAAGTTAAGAAAAGGTACAGTCTGGTCAGAGTTCAAATGGGCACAGGACTGTGTAACCAGTCATTTCACCCACTTCAGTAGGACCAGCTACTTAAACCTGCCACTCCCTGACACCTCAGCCAGCACCAGCACCAGCACCGGCCATGTTCAGCTCAGCCACCAGCCATCCCACTGTTCTTCCAGGCCCAAGCCCAGAAGACTCTGTCCTGCACAAATATCTGCCCCGCTTCCAGAATTGGTGAATATCCTGGCAGTCCAATTCTCCATGGGAAAATCATGTGGGAGAAGGAGGGACATCCTCTTGGGAATTCAACTTTTTCTGAAGCTGGCAGTTGTCTTCTTCCAGATGAAGTAAAAGTCAAGGTTTTTCCTGCTAATAGTCATTAATAACTTTTATCTTTTTTCCCTAGTACCATTTCAGTATTTTGATCAAGTTCCAGCTTGGTTTAATTACATATTTTCTATCTGAATTCCTGCCCAAGCTTCATTTAGAGGAATTATTCATTTCCTATCTTCAACATTATTATTATTATTGTGCTTATTTGCACGATGTGCTTAGCATTCATTGTACGCATCTTCAGTGTTCTGATAGGCTCATCAGTGTGGCACTGGTGGGAAGGAACAGAAGAACACTCCTCATCCACCATCCTGAAAAATCGGTCCTCCTCCCCATCACATATGGGCAATTTTCCATTGCTGCAGATTAGGGAACGCTCACAGTCGCATCTGAGGTATCACAAAAGTACTGCCAATTCCTCCTCAGGACATACCTGAATGCTGAACAGTTATGTTATTTAGAAACAAAATCTTTATCTAACTGCAAAAACAAATCAATGGGAAAAATGGTTGTTTCAGACTATTAATTTTTCTAGGACGCACCTTCCTAACAGTGAAGACAAGGAAAAGTTGGGTGGAAATAGAAAAAACACACACCCTAGGTACACTTTTCCTCATTCTTTGCATGGATAAAAGATTTGAGCAGTTTTCATCTCACATGATGAACTTCTGTAAACCTCATATAGCATGTGGTTTTCTGTCACATGGTAATGGATGTGAATCAAGAACTCCAATTTCTGAAACTGAGTCATATTGAAAGCACTGTTTTTCTTGCCCCAGTGATTTATTTTCTACCCAGCTGTTTTCATCACCTTTCAGACTTCACTCCTCTTCTCAATATCTGTCCTGTAGCTTCCTGAGTTTTACTACAGAGAGCCAGAGGAAAGCACTTTTTCCTTCTTCCCATCTCAGCCGGGGACATTTGAGAACCCCTGGAGACCAGCAGAGAGACCAATACAACAGACATTTTGCTGGTTCACTGACAGAAGGGCAGGAACAGGATAGCCAGAATGGAGGAGTGCATAACCTCACACGTGCAGACACACAGCAGTGATCATTCCCCACACATGAAGTCAGGTGTCATTACCTACATTATAATGAATATAAAATGGATAACCATTAGATCTACGTTGTATACTTTCATTGGGCAATAATATCCCCAGGACAAGCAAGAGCCTTGCATAAATATCAGAAATGGAGCAAACACCCACCCAGTCAGCCTATGTTAAAATATCAACCGCACTCCAGCTCTTGGGGTTCGTTTGGTTTCTGATGTGGATTAGGATCTGATTCCAAACACAGGGCATCAAAATCAAAGCAACAGCAGTAGCTGGACAGGAAGCCCTGTATGAGACAGATCCATCTGTATTTAATCATGGATTGATGCAGACCAGAAAATTACATATCACTATCTAGTTGACATAGCACTTCCTAATGATGAAATAAAACCTGAAATGGTTTCAGTAGCTCAGTCTCAGTCTGGAGGGCAAACAAATTTCAATGAGAGGACATCTGATCCTCTGCTTGTCAGGCAGACTCCTTCCTGCAACACACGTTAGTGTAATCTCTCTTGAGAAGGCAGAAATCCCCTTAGAGGCAGGAAGTTTCTGTGTCTGTAATACCAAGCCACATTACCAGCACCTTTCCAGACTTGCCTTGGGTTAGACGCATGTTTATTCTATGGAGAAATTGAAGTGATTTGAGATATTAGCATTCCTCGGATGCATGTCACCCCCAATCTCCCAACTCTTATCAGTAGGATCGTCGCTCCCACTGCCAGGAGGACAAAAGGTGCAAGCGTTCCTTACCCACTGTTCTTCAAAGCCCATTATCCGAGCTTAAGATGCTGACAATGATAATCTGACAATGTACTGTCATGATAAATGTACATGAGACATGGACATCCGATCCTTTCCATCGCACTAGCTCAGCTGGGGATGCAGAAGTCTCTAGCACTGATGGAAACCGCACACTTGGCAATAAGAACTCCTTAAACTACCTTACAAAAAAGAAGCCTGTTTACATCCTTAGATATCTTGCACATTCTCTAAACTCACAGAAGACTTATCTTCTACTCAGCACATGTGAACACGTATATGTCCCTAGAATTCAAATTCAGGTTCCTCAGAGCACACAGGTGTGAATCTCGTATTACACAATCCTAAGCAGTCACACTCAGAACAACTCTTGGGATATCTGGTAAGTATTCCTGAGGCTGTAATCAGGTAACTACCCTAGAAGCTGAGATTTAATACAGCGTGGCAAACTTGCAAGCAGACAGGGAATGTTCCAACACCACACAGAAAACAGAAAGAATCCAAAATATATTGCTTTAGATTGTTGTTGGTAGTGGTTTAATCTTGTAAGTTTAAAGGCAATTTCATTTTGGAGGAGAGGGTAGGCACACAATTTCTGCATGTTTGGGTTGTCAGCATTGTTTCTAGTATGCAAACATTCTGCCATACTATATACATACATGTTCAGGGACTGGTTTGTTACAGGTATGATTATGCAACATATTTTTGGTAGTTACAAGCTCATGCTGGCCTGTAATATACTATGTAGACATGTATGGTGATTCCCTGAGGAAAGAGGTCTTTGCTTCACTCTCTTTGTATGCTACTGCAGAGCCTACCCCAGCTCTCAGTACAGCCTGGGAACTAATTTGTCTGTAGTTTGCTCTGAACACTCATGGTATTAAAGCATCAATTTTCCCTCAAGCCATATGCTATTACTGGGTCATCCCCATTCCTGCCTTGCATGACTTCAGGGTTGTAAGAAGCTGAGTCAATGGTATTTTGAAACAAAAACTACACTTCACTTTTCCAGTAGATTCTTCCCTCTGTCAATAGGTTGTTATGATTGAAGAATCTACCACTTTTTTAACTCAGTGCAGCTACCTTTAGTTCGCCAGAGCTGTGATACTGCCCATATCCTGCTTAACTTTCTAGTTCCCTAAACAAGGTCCTATTTAGTCTGGAGCTCATTATGGCTTTAGTTGTATTGGGCAGACTAGGTACAAGCAGAGAACACTTCCCTGTACTGAAGGCAGTTGCCTCCCATTCATGTAGCCTTGTCTTTGCCATCATGGATGTTCTCCATGTGGAAATTAGGGACATTTTGCATAATCTGACACAACACAGCTATGTCAGCAAGATTTCACAGCTCAGACATAAAATCAATCAGTATTCTCCTGTAGAAATTCCAACTAGGCCTGGTGATCTTTAGACTATGGGTTTTTTTTTGTTTTAATCTCTCTGCTAAGGCTGTGGTAACATGTCTAAACTAAGAAGACTCCAAGTGGGGTTGTAAAGGAACACTCGTAAGTAGCATAGTCATCATCAAATTTTCCACTAAAACAAATAAACTACATGACTGAAAGAAAGACCTCACAAAGAAAACCCATATTTACTCCAGACAGAAAAAAAAAGGAAAAAGATGCATTAAAGAAGACTGTGCAGGTACTTAGAGTTTAAAAATTGATCAACCAGTACCCCAACTGTTGCTGATTTTAGAAGCTCTCTAAACATAGAGTCTACATTAGAAAGGAGTCAATTCTTTATGCTGAGCAAGGTGCAAGGTGGAGGTTTCCACAAATCAAGCACAAGTGATAAAAACTTGCATCTTTTATACAGTAAAATTTACATTAACATTAATACATATTCTCTGCCTACCTAATGCATATTTATTTGGGTGATATAATCTTACTCAATGCTTGAAACACAAAGTTGTCTTCTTCATTAAGCAACTTCTGTTGTAGAAGGTTATCTCACGACATCAGTTATGGTTACAAAAGGTGAGAAAATTCAGCTTGGGGGCAGATATCTCAACTTGAAGACATCACAACCATAACCTCAGAAAGAGAAAGAAACTCCTTCTTTATGGGAATCTGAAACTCAGTTTCTAGAGGGATACAAAAGTGCTGGAAGAATTTATCCTAATTTCTGGAGTGAGCGTCCAGATCAAAAGTCAGCAAAAGGCATGCTCTGAAAGCTGGAGAGGAAATCACACTGTGTTCTTCAGATGGGACCAGATATTTTTCCAAGTGAAGAAACGATAAGGCACTCAGAAAAAAAGAATGGAAGGATAAACAGATGTTTAAAAAGTAAAAATGGTGTATTTGTGTGCTATGCAGTGTTTGCTGGTCAGCAAAGGAGGTGAGCCGGCATATCTAGAAAAGAGAAGACAATTACAAGACACGGAGCTGAAACAGAGTGGCTTTTTACAAAGAGAATAGCTCAATGGATAGGAGGAGCCGCTAAAATGCTGCTGCAGAGAGATCACCATCAGTTCACATAGTTTGTTGCAAACATTGCATGCCCTTCCTCAGTATAAAAGTAGCAGAGAGATTGAAAGTCAATAGTGCAACCAGGTAGAAAGGAAAAACAAGTGTGGTTGGTAAATTCTGCAGAGACACCCACAAAGATCAGCTGAGGAGCTGATCAGTGAAAAGCCATACTAAACCAAGAGAAAATAAGGGAGACCAGCTGGGAGTTACTGTTTGAAAGCAGCATCAAGCAGAAAAGGAACAAAAAGCTACCAGGATTCCCTCTAGAGCTCCACAGAAAGCTCATTCATTTTATTGAATCACAAGATTTCATGAAACCAATTCAGCCTTGGCTCTACTTGCTGTATCACACACATATGGAACTCCTTTTTTACTCTTTGCTCTCTTTCAAACAAACCAGTCAAAGAAAAAGTGTTCAATTTCTAAGGAGCCCTTAATCAATACCATCATTAACCTTTACCCAGAGCATGGTGATGCAGAAACCATAAGGCTGCTGGGACCTGCTGAGTAAGAAGCACTAACGTGCACATAGGGGCAGCAGCACAGAGCCAGGTACCTGTCCGGGATCACAGAAAAACACAGGATGCTACTCTGCAGCAGACCCCTGGACAGCAGGACACCCAGGGCTACAGCACATGCATTCAGAGAATCAGGGTGGAGACGTGTGAACCACCACTTTTGCCTGCACAAATGCAAATGTTAGCCATGGCCTCAGCAGTATTATCCTAATGCCCACCCCAGCCTTTAAAAACTCCATCTTTTCTCCAAATGCAAGTGGCCCACTTCTCATTTCCCCAGCAAGCTTCAGTTTTCAAAAAGGTTTGTTTTTCAGGTGTCTTTGAAAACATACACCATCTCTCTCCTCCACTGCTGCTTCTCTCAGTCCAAAATAAATGTGTGTAGCAGCAGGATTTCATTTGGTGAAGAACAGAAAAGCAATTTCAAACAAAACATGTCTTTAAAACACTTCTCGGATCTAATAATCAGGCCTGTGGCAACCAGGACAGTTGTCTAGGGCTCTGTTATTAGGCCATAAATTACGTAGCCAAGAGTACCAAAAGCAGAAAGAGTCAAAGAAAAATACTAATAAAAAACCAAATGTGAAAATCAAACCAGTTGTCTTCCTCCACCACTAAAATGCCAGAGTAGCAAAGTTACAGAATAGCATTACAGTGGGGTTTTCTAAGGGGACTGACATGAAATTGTGTTACAAATCCAAGTATTTCTGAATCGTCAGTTGTCTTCCAGTTCAGACCAGTATTCTACAACATATAACTTCAGAGCAGTATTGGAAATATCAGAACAGTTCTCAAAAAAATGACATCCTCATTGGAAATGTACCACCTTAAATTTTAAAGATGAGAGGAAAACCAGAAGAGATAAAAATTAAAACTTGTATTTTCTTATCACTAATTTTGGTATTTTAAAAGGATTTTAACAAGAATTTGTGAAAACAGCTAGACAGGCATAATTGTCTTTACATACCAAATGCAGTTGCCAAACAGGAACTATAATCACACCAGCTGTCCAGGAGGGAGTATATTTAGAAACAAGTTCATTTTCATCTGGCAGTAGAGCTCAGATCTGTTGAAAAATGTTATCTTCCTTTCAAATTAACATCTAACCATATTAATTTCCATGAGAGATCAAAACATAACTAAGCTATTTTCTAAAACTCAAAAATAATTTTAGAAGATTTCTGCAGAAATATTCTATCTCAATAATTTCAAAATTATACTTTCAGATCTCAGAGGTTGTCATATACACTACCTTAAAGACAACTGTCATTTTAACCCAGAATCTTAAACTTCCATATTTTAAAACACTGATAAACTGGAGAGGGAATAAAGCCCCAAGCATCAAAACCTGATAGACTTTTTTCTTAAGCTTCAGAAAAATACAAGACTATTGGAATCCATGCTTTTCCATTAATTCATTCAGGTATGAAAACTGGTATCTCCCAGCAACAAACTTTCTGGCCAAAGGAAGGGGAAAAAAAAGAAAAAGCCACAAAAAACCTCAACACTATAATCTCCACACAGAATTATAGTTTATCATTTGGAAACAACATTTTGAATGGCTCACTGGAAACTAACCTAAGACCCTATTTTATAAAAACCCCAAAGTAACCATTGTAAAAGAAAGTGGAGTTTCAACTTGTGTGAGCACAGAAAGAAAGATTTTGTAGTCTCTACTCCCATCATGTCTTCCAGTCAAAAAAGAAACCTTTTAGGAGTTCAGGAAGCATGTAGTACTAGTTGATAGATCTGTTGTTTTCATTCTTTTGATCTCTCTGTTTCTCAGTGTTAATTTTTAATTTGAATGAAATCAACTCAAAACAACTTTAAAGTTAATGGAACCCAGTCAAGACATTTTTTTAAAATATAAAAGACTGAAAGTAGCCTTGTTTGAGGTAAATGCAACTGTCTGTTTAAGGAGTTTATTTATATAACAATTGAGAGGCTTTACGGGAAAAAAAAAAACAACTGTTAACTCCAGGGTTTGGAGGGAGGGGTCTTGGTTTTGCTTTTAAGAATTCTACTGTATCTCCCATGAATTTTTACGGGTGGCAATACCAAACAAGACCAAGAGATGGCAGCATTGGTAAAGCATCTCTCCATTCAGCCTCTTCCTTCTCAGCTGGGCCAGATTTGTTCAACTCATTGTTTCATTGGTGCTAAAGCCCCAACGTCAAAAATGTTCTGATTAAGCATTCCCTGAACTGCTGTTGATTTGCAGATCTTGTTTTTGTGTGGTACAGATGTGCACTGGTAAAAAAAAAAAAGAAAAAAGAAGTATTAGAAAAGAGGGAGTAACTACTTTTCTTGATGGAACACAGGCCAGCTCTCAAAGCCTAGAACTGCCATGCACACTACTGTTACCTGTACAACCAAGAACAGTAATTGTCTTACGGTGGGCCCCAATGTTCTCCAATGTTCCAAATGTTCCATTGGGTGCTCCCAACGTTGGAGTTCCAATTAGAACTCCATCTAATTGTAGCATTGCTGCAAAAGCATAAATTAAAAGGCAGTCCCTGCAAAAGAAATTTACAATGTAGATTAGGACAAGCAAAATGAAAACCCACTGAAACCACTGAAAATGAGAGCAGAAGGATTGCAAAGATAATACAGAAAAATTATTCTACATGAGAGTCCACCCTTATACATATGACTTACAGCAACATGAAGATACGCAGTAAAAAATAATTTTAAAAAAATTGTATTTTATAGAAAAAGAAATATCTCTAGTCATCTCTTCAGTGTGTCCAGCATTTTTTAAAATCTAGCCATATGAGTCCTATTCAGATCCAGAAAAAAAGGTGGTACAATGCAAGCTAGTCTTTTGACTTCAGTAGGACTTTAGCCCACCTTTAAATCTAAATCTTTTGTTCGGCTGTACCTTGGAAGATGATCTGAGGGTCAATCTGAAAGACATGCGGTAGTCAAAATGCACTACGTCGACTTGAAGAAAATCAAGCACATTTTCACATGTTTCACTCCACTACATAAACAATATTTCAACACATGTTCTGAGGTGACTGAAGTCACCATGAGATCCACTATCAAACATTATCGTGAAGACCATTTTGTGGTACACAGTGTATTCATGACCAGTGTTAGAAATTTAGATAAAGAAATAGTTTTGAAGGACTTAGAGTCATCCAGCCAATGCTGTGGCCACACAAACTAGGTATTTTGTGTTTGACATCATCACTTAACTGCAACACAGGCACCCAGGCAGAGAGGCTGGGAAGTCCCTTGGAACATGCCTTTAGTGCCGATGATCCATGGACAGGCACTAGGAAGGGGAGTCAGTGGTTCCACTGCACAGCAACCCCAGGCATGTACTACCATGGGGCTAGAGGGAGAGATCAGATGACCAACAGCCTAGGCTGTGGGGCCAAAAGGGATGCTCTTCTTCTACACCTCTCAGGTTGAGACTTCATGAGACAACTCATCAGTCTAGGGGCTTCCTGCCTTCTAAGAGGAGGTCCACTCCATTCCAGCCACCCACACACACACCTAGCGATACCCTCCATCCACTACAGCACCCACCTGACCTGTTAGTCAACAGTGCACCTAGCTCAGGAGCAGAAAGGAAACCAAGAAGTACAGCAAAAATGGTTTACTGCTATTTCAGCAAGCATCCAGCTCATTGAAAGTCACCCAAGAGTCAAGAGGGCAAAAACACACATGGGAGCAGGGGAAGGGCAAGACCCTCTCAATAGCCACAAGTAATCTGGTCAACTCCAACTATTGTGTCAACAAGACCCATAATTAATATCCTAGGATCTTAAATGAGGTGATATCAAGTAATATCAGTCACAGCCTCTATGCTAGTGTTGTCCACAAAAATTGGATTTGTTACCCAGTGTGCAACAAGCCAGTAATTACACACTCAAGAGGGACATTGATTATTTATTTCAGAATTACACAAGTCTGGGTGCTTTGTGGTATCTCACAAATCAATCACTCCAACTATCAAAACTCTTTACTATTTATACATTTTGCCAAACAAAGGAATTAGTGTTCATTGCTTACAAGCTACACATTTTTCTATTAATTACTATTCTATCTTCTATTGGGTTAATGATTCTATTGCTTTTCATGCTAATTAGTCCTCATACTTGGTCTTTCTCTTCTTTTGAGTTGGTGGGTTTCTTGGGTTGGTGGTTGTGATCTCCCCACTGCTGGAATTACTTTTTACCTACTTGGAGGTAAGCACAGTCGCTGAGTTGGCTTTTTAAGTTTCTTTCTTCTCTTGGGAGTTCTGCCAAATGTCCTTGTGGCCTGTAAATTCTGCAGTCTTTGTATCCACTATCAGTGGGCATCCTTCTTCCCAAGCTCTGTTAACCTCCCCCTAAGTCTGAGATCATTGAAATATGTTGAGCCCTAAGCCTTAACAGCTGCTATCTGTTTTACAGATTAAATCTCCCTTTTTGTTGATAAGGCTTGAAAGTATATGAAGATCAAACATCAAAGAACATCCTTTCTTAAGAAAATTTTACATAGGCCACATCTTGCCACACTAATATTCATGTAAATTTTAGCAGATCTATTGACCCACTGAGATTCACAATCTCATTATATGAAAATCTTCATTACAAATATTCCTATCCTTCTTTGCACATTCTTTTGGAAATGGTACAGACTGTTTTCCTTTTGTATGAAAAGCACCATCACATGCTCATGCTACAGTGCTTTAACAGAATGATTGGTTTGGTTTTATCAACACTATTGAATGCCATCAAATCATCTTAACAAACTACCTAACTCCACCAAATTAAGATAATGCTGTGTATGTCACACACTATCATATACCCTCCTTTTGCAGTAAATTCATAGATCCATCTTCAGAGAGAAATCTGGGAGACTGATCATGAGGCAGAAAGTCTACAGCCCTTGTGAGGTACTTCAGTGCAGACTAAGTATATTAAAAGACCATCATAAATACAGTGAGTCAGTGCCCACTTTTCAAGCCTGTACTTCCCACAACTTCAGCAAAAAGAAAGCTAAAAGCTGAAGGTTCATATTTTACATCACATTCCACAGAAGGAACATGTCATCAGCAGACAAACTGAACAAAAAATTCTACAGTTACACTGTTTTGCATGTAAATGCATTTACACTGCCATTTTGTAAAGTCTCCTTCAATTAGCAAATTAGGTTTATTGTTTTTCAAAGTTACTTGCTCAAAAAAACCCAAGGGTGACTGCTTAAATGGCGAGGCTAAGAAATGTCTTTCCAAAGCTTGCACTTACAAATCGCTGTGTTTGGAATTACAAGCTAACTAGAGGAAACTTTTTTAAATATCATATGCAGTTATCTCCAGTAAAACAGTTGTTGGGTTCACTCAGTGTTTCTTGAAATCCTGAAATCCTAATTACTCACCATGTGTGACTGTATTTCTCCACATAAGACACAAACATTTTTAACAACAAAACAACCAATGCTGTGCTCATTTCAGACTACTATGACATCACCCTAATTCCAAGGCACTTCGCACATTTTTCGATGGCATTCTCAACACCTGAGAGTAACTTCTAGTTGTAATCATAAAGGAATATCCCAAGAACGCATGCTATACAGACCTGATTTTTCCTGATCAAAGGCATTAAAGGTGTCTTAACTCAAAAACTTGATAACCCATAACCCACACCACACTGGATTCACTGCAAAACAATAAAGGGATCATTGACTGTCTCTTTGTACGTATTTCTCTTCTCCTGGAAGTACATTACCAGTCTTCTAAATGACAAAAAGGCTTTTGGCAGTGTGGAGTGGCCACATAGCCAAAATGCCAAAAGGCATTTTCTGTAAGAGAGACTATTTTAGTTGTCTAAACAATTTGGCAGAAAAAAACAAATGTTCATGAACCTTGGTCAAATGATAAAAAAACTTTACTTTTTTTTTCTTAAGAGAGACAGGTTTTCCTACATGTTTTTTGATAAAACAGTTTGAATAATCAGCAGCTGCTCTAAAAACACCTGAGTTTATTCATAAAGCAATGAAAAAGGAACAGTAACTTTTACACTAATATTCTTTCACACAGAAACTATGGAGGCGCACTCTACCATAATGCTGGCAAAAACAGAGATTTGCTCCTTCTACAACATGAAAATATAAGTTGGGCAGAGTGCTACTGATGGATAAAAAAAAAAATAAAAAGATTTTCCACTTTTCACTTTCCAAAAATTCTTTATTGGTTTTATAAGACTTGAAATTGCGATGAACACTGGTGTTCTTGAAACAGAAATTAAAGAAAGTTAACATGGCACACAAATCTTTCCTTTTATTTATTATTCCACTGCTATGCTTTAGCAGCACTGTCTTGTAAACAGAGAAATACATAACTCAAAAGCTTATGCCTGCCTCAGAACACCCCAATTCCACTAATACAGACAGGAGAAAATATACCCAAAATTATTAAAATCCTGCACAGTTTCTCTTCTTCAGTTGTAATACAAAGGAGGGCATTACTTGTGAAGCTAACGTAAATGCAGGTGAAGGTGGTCAAAATTCTCAGGAGCACACAGGCCCTTACCTTTTTTCCTCATTTAATGGGGACAGTTGAAGCAAATTAAAATAAATTCAATATCAAATTTATCGAGACTTGTTTGAGTATAAAGATAGAAAGGATTTTAGTGAAACAGAAAAATAAAAATATATAGTATGTATTAAAAAGTACCCTTAAGAACCAAAGACAGAAAAAAAAAGGACAAACTTAAATAAAGTATCCAACGTAAGAACAACACGAGTAGCCAACACACAACAAAATAGTCCTTCTCGATGAAATAACACATGCTTGTTTAGCTTGAAACAAAGACCTGCTTGCAAACAGGTGCAGGTGTGTAGGGTATGGGAGGGATTTCAGAGCTGATTCCTGGTGGCTAGAAGGGGTGTTGGAGGCAAGAGAGGGTTGGTGAAGGCAGGGGCTCCCACAGGGAACAGAGGGAGAAAAAGTTAGAGATAGAAAATGAAGGAGAGCAAATCTGGAATTAATTCCACCCCCTTTGGGATTTGGGGACCCACGGGGGGGACAGGGCTAGGCTTGGGAACCCCAAGAAGCTTGATGGAGATGGGAAGAGGGGCTAGCTCCCACCCCTGGGATTTCTGGGACTCGTGGGGGGTAGGACTGGATATTGGAACTCCCACGACTCTGATGTGGATGGAAAAAGGGGGCCCCAGAGCCCGTGCCATGAAGAGAGAGAGAGAGAGAAGAGAGACAGAGAGAGAGGGAAAGGTAGGGTAAGTTTTCTAGCCCAAACCAGGAGGAATCTTGCAATGAGGAAAGGATTCAAGTTGACACCGGNCGTGGGCATCCCGCAGGCCTGCGCCACTCGGGGCACGCACCGGGCCCACAGCCGCGCCCCTGCGCCGGGAGCTCGCCACAGCCGGGACGCCCCGGGGCCGCAGCCAGCGTTGTGGACAAGCCCTCAGGCGGCTCCTGCAGGCTGCCAGGGACGGCACCGTGCCCTGCTCCTACCAAGCCGGCCCAATGAAACGCCCCAGAGAGCCTCCCCCACCTCCACCCCGGGCAAAGGCATGGCTCCGCTCCCTCCCTGGGAGCCCGCCGGGGGGAGCAACTCCACACGGGCAAAAGGTGGGGAGCGGGGGGGGAATGGGGGAAGACGGGCTGAGCCCTCAACGCTTCGCCGCAGGACAGGGACCCGGCACCAGGCAGGCACCCCCCTGCCCCGCCATGCACCACCCTGCTTGTAAACAAAGGGAAAAAAGTTTTCCATAAAACAAAACCATAACACCTTTTCACACAGGTGAACAAGGTTTCAGCTTCCCAAGTTTTCTGGCAATTATTTCTGCAATTCTTCAAATTAGGAGTGTTTAAATTCAAGTATTTTCAAAAGGGCACAATTAATTTTGGGTGACCTGGGCCAACCAAAACAGCAATAGCAGAAGAGGATAGAGCATGAAAAACGTATCTATCATGATGCTTCCAAAAAGGATGGTGAGGACAAGGGAAATACTTGAAGTCTCACAGCCAGCTATCCCCCTAGCAAATATACTTCCTTTGACTTATTGGACTAGTTATATTACAGCTGCTGGCCAATATTTAACTTTGTATCATTAAATAAAGCTTTTTTAAACTACAATGACAATATATTGCTATGCTACATCTCACTGTTTTTGTTTTCCTATTCACACTTCTCTACTGCCTCTTAATTGTTAGTGCAATCAATGGTTGTTAGTCCAATCCTGGTCACAGACCTCTCAAGAAGAACTCACTACTTTCTCCATCCAACTCTTTCCAGTTTCATAATATCAAAACCAGGACATGAAATTCTTCTATCACGCGTCTCCCCACAAAAGAGACCATACTGTCTTCAAAATTACAGAATATTTTCAAACTCCCATCCTTTTCAGTAAAGTCTTTTAATTTTTAGCTTGAGGGAGGGAATAGGAGGGAACCCGGGAGGAACCCCCCCTCATACTGAACCTTAAATTCACCCATGAAAATATTGACTTCCCACTGGCTGCTCTAGACAGAACTATGACTGTTCTCCTGTCCTGATAATTACGAAGTTTTATGTTCTATTTTTTTCTGCTCCCACCTACTTCTTTTCCCTTTTCCATCTTGCCATCCTACTGTTCTCTTCCACTTTAGTTTACAGCTGAACTCAGGAGGTGGGAAGCATTCCCAGGTTCCCAAAGTCACGAAGAGCTAAAAAGATGCTTTGAGGGCAAGGAGCTGTTCAAAGTATCTCACAGTAATCTCTAATCTCAACTTTCACTCTTCACAAGAATAAAACTCATGAAGAAGATATAAATGAATAAAAGCACTGCCATGGAGGGCAGCCTAACAAATTACACACATGTCCTGGTTTTAAGACAATTGTGCAATTTAAATTTGGAAACAAAAGACAGCAAAATATAGAAAAAGAAACAACAGCTTTTTATTAAATATACATATTATATATATTTGTGATAAAACACAGAACACAAAACAATAACTCGAGAACAACTGAAAAGCTTGTAGTGAAAAACAAAAGAAATACCACCCCTCCCTGTTTGGGTCAGCTTCAACTCTCTGTCCAAGTCCCATGGCCACGGCAAAATGGCAGCTGCCAAGAAAATGGTGGCCAAAAGCAGCAGAGTACAGCCTGGACGAATGCCACGAGCAGGTGCATTCTCACCAAACTCTCTAGGTGAAAGAGGGGAAAAAACACCTTCATGGACAAAAAAGTCTTCCTCCAAGGGGAACACGAGCTGGATTCAAGCCGGGCAGCAACAGAACTGTTCCAGGGGCACCGCGAATGAAGACATGCTGCTCCTGAGTCTGGGCTGAGAGACAGCACGAGCTCTCTCTGTGCGCCTGAGGTGCGAGTTCCGGTTCTGACTCCCATCATCCACCACACAGCAGAAACTCCCAAAGTCCATCACAGCTGTGCCGCCACCATCGTGCCTGCACACTGCCAGCCAGGGAGCATGCCAGCCACATAACCCAGCAACAGCAGCGACCACAACCAATAGGGGCGCGCCCTTGTCTTCATGGCAATGTGCCACCACCAGTCCCTGCTCACCACCACCTTTTCCATGGATCCCCATGGAGGAGGCTGTCCACCCACTCCAGCCACGGCTGCTGCCTGTGCCCAGCAAAAGCCCTGACTCACAGGCAGCGCAGAGAGGGACAGCGCCTGGGGGATAAAAGGGCCAGGCTGCACCAGCAAGGCAACCACCACACCAGGCCTGGCTGCTGCTGCTGCTGCTGCTGCTGCTGCTGCAGTGGGCAGCACTGCCTCCCCCCTGGACTCGGGCAGCAGCCTGGGCCACCGGGCTCTGTGTCCTGCTGTGCTTGCCTGGCAGGTGCAGGGCACACTTCCCATCAGCAGCCAGTGTCTGCTCCAAAATTCACTGCAGCTGGGATGAGGAAGGGAAAAATCAATTGAAAAGAAAAACAGAATTAAAATGATAACACCAGAGTATATGGGTCTCCTACTAATCTTCACAGAAGGCAGCCTAAGGGGTCCCTGCACAAAGCAAACTATTCTGCTCACAGAGAAGAAAAGCAGGTACCTAAATTCAAGTAGACAAGTGGTAAAAATAAATACATGATTCATCAAATAAAATCACAGAGTATTACCTCCTTCCAAAGTGCAAGGTGCACTTGATGGTTTTCTACATCAACTACAGATACAGGTATCTTCTCACATGCAAGTGTTGAAGGTATCTGACAAGCAGATGTAACAGAGGGCAAGTGCAACGTTAACTGGGAAATGTCCCCTTCACAAGCAGCCAACTCCTAACAACTTCAGCACTCCCTGCAAGAAAACCTTCAGGTAGACTCAGACAAGAAGAAAGAAATGAGACAGGCTAGTGGTATTCTATGTCTATCTAGAAGACACTGCAAAGTTACATTCAATCTTTCAAAGCAAGTGAGTTTCATGTAGAACTTATAGTGTAAAATTTACATTCAGAATGAATATGACAATAATTTTTAAAAAAAATCAAGTTAGAATCTACTGAAAAGGCTGTGTCATTTCACAGTGATTCAAGGATTTAAGTCACTGTTTCTTCTATTTTTGACTGCATAGCCAGTGTCTCACCTTCATTGGTCACAAGTAACAAAGAAAATTATGAACACTTCCTGTTTTGGTAGTTGATGTCCAACACAGACAAGATGAACACCAAAACCATAAAGCAGAAGATGAGTGGTTCCTGCACTAAGCAACATAAATCAGTCTGGTGGGCAAATGATTTAAAGCCTTGCACATAAGAACATCAATAAAGTGCCCTTAAGGTGTGCCCTTGACTCTCAGACTGCAGATGTCAGCAATTTCATGTTGTAACCCTGAGTGCAGACTCTATTGTATGTCTTCCCACCTCCACCTGCTCACCATGATGCTTGGAAAGAGACAGAGAGCACAGTCTGTGTTATGGTTACCAAAGCAATAAATCAGGGCAGGGTCAGTAAAGCAGACAGCAGTTGAGAAAAAAGCACTCCATCATCTAACAGACAAGCCTTATTGGATACATAGGATAAAACTATACAAAACAAAGAAATAACCATAGTTCTGCTAACAATATGTCACTAATCCTAGCTATCTGATATCCCAACAGTCTTGGGGAGCCAAAGATGGTATAATGTAGAGATCCATGCAAATGCATCTCCTTTATATTCAGTGTTCATGGGTCCTTTCTTCCTGTCATTCTTATATTTTTTCTGGTTTCTTGAGTCTTCTAATTTCTTCCCGTACTTCAGCACTTTTTTTTCCTACCTCTTTTGCAAATCCTTACAAAGATACTCTCCTCACCTTCTTTATCACCTTCCATTCTGCTTACGGGCTTTGAAATCACACAAAAGCAACTATTCTTTCTGGTTTACTTTGCTGGTTCAGTTTAGGGTTACTTAAGACAACTATCATAGATGCCAGTTACAGGCTGCACTGGTTACATTAGAACTGCATGTGCAACGATTCTGTCTTGATTAACCTGGTATTAGACTTTGCGATACTGCGGTCTCCTTAGCTGTCATTCTAGAACATCGATCTTATTTCTGTAACTGTGTCTGAAATTAACACGAAAAGTCAACACATAGCATGTATTTGTCTGACTTGTGCAATGCCTTTAAGCTAATTCCCTGAAAAACAAGTGAAACATAAACTCTGATTTAAACAATTTAACATAAACAACTGAAGCTCACAGGAGTTTTACTGTGAATGTAAAACAACATGCAAGCAAAAAGGTTATAATATTTTCATCAAGCTCTAGAAAAGGGAGTAATATGAAGTATGTAGGACAGAAAAGCAAAATTACTTTCCAAGATCTTACTTTGGTTTTAATAGAAAATTCTCATTCTCTCCAAACTTAGAAACTGTTGTGCTCTTTTTCTGAAAGAGTCAAGCTATGCTGTAGGAAAATATAGGACCAACATTACTACTTTTATGTAAGCAGCTGTATGGGACCATGCCAGGAAGCTTTCTTGCACTGCCAGCAACCAGCAAGTGTATTCAGCTCTCAGCAAGCATCTTTTGTCAGAGATCTGCAGGCTTTATCACTTGCCAAGAGAAAATTTCAAACTCAATTTTTCCAAATCCTTACCTCCTGTTCATTAACATTCTCATCTCTCCTGCATCTCAACTCCCATTCCCTTTGAAGTCTCAGCTCTGTTACAGATTATTTTGCACCATATCTATTCTGCTTCCAAGCCTCCTGAATGTAACTAAACACTTCCTCAAGAAAGCTTATCAGAAGAAATTGATTACATTTTTTTCAATACTGACTCTTATATTTTTAATCCACATTTTTTGTGAAGAAGATTCATGAGTAGAATTTTATGGTTTTTTTCTCTTGAAATATAGTGCTGAAAAAATGGTTTTGCAGCATTATGTCTGCTTCTGTGTGTATTTGTCAGCTGACATTTCACTGACCATCTTGAGGATTTTAATGCATTTCAAGACACTTGAGAATGACAGTATCACTAATCTAAAAAGAGATGATGCAGAAAGATCCCATGCCAACTTCTGGCTATCCTCTACACCTAGGTTTCATGTAGGGATTCAAACACCTGTTCTACTTTAAATCCTGTACTGATTTCTATAATCATGACAGATGTTTAGGAATTATCAAACCAAGATGAAATAAAACATAGGGATAAAGAACAAAGACAAATTCACATATCTGTATGAAACCAAATTTTGACATACATCTACATGTGATATTTAAACTTGCAGTCTTTTCTATTTAATTACTGGTTTCAAATCTACTATTTTTAAGGTGCTAACACATTTCATAGTTTCTTACTCAATTATACATTTGTTATTCACATATTAACTCAAACTTTGGCAAATACACAGAAATAGCAGAGGTGCATTTGGCATCAAGAATCTCCTGTAACTTCTTACGAAACCACTTTGAGCTAAAGTTGTAGCCGACTCTCTCAGTCTAGGTCTAGTCCAAAGCTCTAGGTCTTGTCCCTAATATAGACCAAGACAACTTTGAAGCCTGCAGACACAGTCTACCTGGATCTCCATTAGATCCTGTCCTGGTTCCAGTCAGAGCAGGGTTAATTTTTTGCAGTAGCCAGGAGGGGGCATGTCAAGGACCCAGAGGTTATTCTATACCACCTCACATCGTTGCCAGGAGTAGGGGAAAGGGACTCTCTTAGGAGAAGAGGTTTCTTCCAGTCAAGAAAATAGGACAGAGGAGCTGTCTGGTATTGCCTATTGTTGGGGAGTTTCTGTGTGAATTGTTTCTTTTCTTACACCCTCTGTCATTAGTATTTTTGCTGTTACTGTTTGTTTTCTTATCTCATTGCTGTTTCCAGTAAACTGTTCTTCTCTCAACCTGTGATCTTTACCTTTTATGCCTGCAATTCTCCTCTCCACCCTGGTTCAGGAGGGGAAGGAGAGAGGAAAAGCAGGGGAGCAAGACAGTGGTACGTGGTTTGGAGAGTCTCAGTGAGGGCACTGAATTGGAGAAAATCATTCCTAAACCAGGACAGTCTTATTTGTCACCCAATGTGAGGCTGAAAGGGTTAAGATAACAACAGATCTGCCCAGAGTGGGTTGGAAACAAATTTAATCTAAGCATTTGTTGTATTAGATACAGAGCCACTGGCCAACGTTTTTTTGTCTGTTCATGTGGATGTGGTACCTAAGCCTGTATATGTTTCCCTTTATATACTATGTGTCCATCACAGTGCTCTTTTTCAGAGCAGGGAGAGAGATCAGGATTGCTTTGTTGATGTACTGTGGGATATCAGTTTATGGCATGATAGCAGCAAGGGAAATGAGGGTCATTTGGGATGTGTATGCAGTGCTGTTCTCCTACTCTTACCCTGAGCGCTACCTTTGGGAGTCCATTAAAAATTATACACGGTCTGTGGGGGGAACAGGGGAGAATGATTTTCCCCAGCTTTTCACCCTCTTTTCCTCCTTCAGGCCTATTACAACAGCTTTTGAGAATTCCGAATTTCCTTTGGGTGTTAAGGAAAACATGTTCTTGTTGCTAAGTCTGCCAGGTCTCCTCAGTGTAGTCCACATCATGTTTAGAGTTATAAAGGAAATTTTTTGGAAGGTCTTTCAGAGATCTGTCCCAGAAGTAGATAGTCATGAGTGCCATGAAATGTGGGAGGATGTGGGGCAGTATTTGGAGGATTTCTCTCCTCCAATGGTTTGGAAGTTCACTCCTGAACAACTACACGACCCTGTTAAAGTGATAAAATATATGGAACAAAAAATGTTGTGTCAGCTCCAAAGAATAACAAAACTGTGCAATGTGTTGAACCCTGGATAGTATTTATCAGACACTGCTTAGGAAAGCAGACCAACAGGCACTGTGGCCATTCAAACTGCAGCTGAATCAGAAGAACAACCTCTGTTGGTAGCAGTAGTCACTATACAGGAGAAGAAATTCAAGACAAAATCAGTTTGCTTAGTGAGGAATGAAGAGGAAGCAGGGCCCTCAGAATAGGAGGAAGAGACAGGGCCAGAGAGAATCACCCAATCACTATCACTGGGTGAGCTGCAAGATATACAAAAAGATTTCAGCCACCACTTGGGTGACCCTCTGGTGACCTGGCTGCTGTCCCAGGATATGGGCATTGACAAGGGAATTGGAAGAAGGAGAGAAACTGTCAGCATCTGGAGGCAACTCCTGTCAAGTGACAGGGAAAGCTATTCTCTTAAGGATGATCTAGTAATGCTCCCAAGCAGGCAGAACACCGTGGAGAAAGGTATCTAGTACATGAGAGAATTAGCTGTGCTGAAGGTAATCTATAGGGATTCAAATAATGAGCAAACCCCTGTAGATCCAGATAAGGTCAAGTGTACACAATCCATGTGGTGGATGTTTGTATGGAGTGTGCCGTTGTTGTACACCCACTCATTGGCACTGGTATCAATGAAAGAAGGACAAGTAGTGCTTCAGGTGACTACCTGACTCCAATACGATGATCATCTTTTTTCTCCCTATCAGCCTGTGCCCCTGCCGTGTTTCAGGAATGGTATTCCTCAAGTTAGTGCTCTCACTAAAATGAAAAATCACAAGCCACTCCCATCTCTTAACCCCTCCAGTGAGAGAGACAAAAGGCAGAGATCCTGAGCTAAGAACAACTTACTGGAAACAGCAATGAGATAAAAAAACTAACAGTAACAGCAGCAGTATAAATAACAAAAGTATACAAAAAGAGAGTGATTTATAGCCCAAAATTCCTCACTGACTGGGACAATGACAAAATGGTTCACATCCAAGCTTTTCCCCTCAGTACAAGACAATGAAGAACAATGGTGGACAAACCCTCAGGTCAGGACCAGCATCATCCCACAACTCCATTCACCATTTGCTCAAAGAAATGCCCCTCTTCTGGGAAGTGAGAGACAGTTCCTTTTCGCCACCCCCCCACCATGATGTAAGAAGGAATGGAATAGCACAATGTCTTGGCCATGCCCACACCCCTCACAGCTACTGTGAAAAATTAATCTTATACTTGGCTGAAACTAGGACAGCCTTGGCTGTGAACAGACTTGAAGGACTCGGGCAAGTTAGAGAGGAAATGTCCCATGCCCCACCATTATGGACCAGAGTCTCCACTATTGGGACCAAGAGCCCTCTCGCTAGGGAGAGAGTACCCACCACGAGGTAACCTGTGGTTTTACCTGCATGAACATGGAAAAGACATGAGGAAGTAGGACAGAAAACACACCTCTCTCCTAGCAGCATAGGTACATGAATTGAAAGGAAGAACAACCACCACAGGAAATTCTTAAGGATAAAAGCTACTCCAATTTCCAGTGGGCAAGCCCTCAGACAAGAATAGGAGAACTGATGTTACTTCTGATTCTCTTAAAGGGATCTGCAGTTTATATTTACAAGAAGTGAGCAATGAATACTATGTCCAGGACTAAAGGGGCCCTGCCTCTAGCCAGGTGGAGGTAAGGGACAACTGGATCCAATGACCTAGCACATCAGACCCTGTTGTGGTTTGGCTGTTTGGGATTTTTCCCACCCCAGCCTCAGAGCGCAGGCATTCCTGGTCTTTCCCCTCCCTCTCCGGCTGGTGGGAGGTCGTGGGGCAGCCCCATGTGGGGAGTGTGGCACTGCCTTCCCGGCACCTGCCCGGCTCCAGAACAGTGCAAGCCATGGGGGTGTGCAGCCAAAGCCAGTAGTGCGGTGCAGTGGGATGTGGGCGAGGGTGTGTCCATGCCCAGTCCCAGCGCAGGGGTCACAGTCAGAGTGCATGTGGGCGCAGCGAGGAGAGAGAGAGAGGGGAGGTGGGGCATGGGCCTTGCCCACAGGCTCCCCCTGTGTGGGTGGTCTGCAGGGCCCGGTGCGGTGACCGGGCTGGGCGGGAGCCCCAGGGAGGGTTTCCCCTTTTCTTTGTGGAGGGCCGGCAGAGACAGGTGCCTGGTGGAGTGGCATGACCAATCCCAGGGGGCTGACAGGAGCTGAGGGAGAGGCGTAGCCAGGGTTGGGCTGGTTGGAGTCGCAGCAGTGCCAGTGGTGCGGGCCACCACCATTCCCGGGCAGGGAAAGCACTGCAGGATGCACGAGAGCGCAAGCCCTGGGCTGGCACTAGCATGGGGGCTGATGGTTTGGGAGGAAATGGAACTAGGGAACATTTAAAAAATCCACAGGCAGGCCATCTTACTCTCTTGGGATCTGGCAACTGCAGCATGCAAGTGTGCCCTATCTCAACTCCCAGAAAGCAGTGGCAACAAGTGGCGTGGCTTTCATCCCCACTCTCCCTCGGCTTCCCCAGCACGTGAACACTTTCCTGCCATTTCTTTCAGAAGACAAGTGGCAGTGGGTACCTACATTTTCTATTGGCTCATCACCGCAACCCCCAAAACCACTGCCCATCATTTTCCACCCCCCAGAGGACTTCCCGACTGCATTGCTGGTTTGTTTGCTGTTGATCCTGACACCAGCAATACCCCCCGGCTGGCATGATCGCCTCCACCACTGGGCTAACACGTGCCATGTTCCCTCCTCAGTGCAAGCAGTGAGAGATGTTTGTAGTCCTCAGGAAGCCCCAGATGTTTTTTGTTTCTCCAGCGGCCACCATCTTGGTTCTTCTTCGACTGCTTCCCTATCTCCCAAAGGCACGTGGGCATCCCCTGGTGGTCATCAGACAGCAATTACAGCCTCTGCTTCCCAAAAGGGGTGTGCAGGGTGCCCCCTACAGCATCACAGCTATCGCTGCACCCAGGTATATACAGAGAAAGGGGTAGTTCTTGTTCTTGGTTATTTCGTGGTTTTGTTTTCTGTTTCTCATTTAAATACATATATACACATATATATACATAAAATACATATCTAGAGAAATTTATATAATAAAGGTTGTTAGCTCTCTCTATATTATCTTGTCTCGTATTATTAAATTTAAAGTGCATAACCATCCATTAAACCAGGACGATTAATTGGCGCCCAACGTGGGGCTCGAACTCACGATCCTGAGATTAAGAGGCTCGTGTTCTACCAACTAAGCTACCCAGCCCACAAGAGTATAAGGGTTCAGTTGACACCAGTAGGCAATGTACCCTGATGCCATCAAGATATGTAGGGGCAGAATCCATCTGGTGTGACAGGGGCATCCTGACAGCCAACTGTACTGGAAGCTGAGGTGAGCCTGACTGGGAACGAATGGAAAAAACACCTGTTATGGTGTAGCAGAGTATTTTAAAATGTTCCTTTGTACTTGATAAACAAAATAAAACCCTTGGGAAGGCGGAGGGGAAGGGAGAACTCACGGTGTGGTGGCCCCAGGCTCGTGGTGCTTGGGGGGATACAGCACAAGAAGTCTATGAGAAAGGAGAAAAGGTCATCCAGATTCTCCTAAAAGCCTGTTTTGCCATCAAGCGAAGCAAAGTCAAGGGACTTGCCAAAGAGATCCACTTCCTGGGAGTCAAGTGGCAGGATGGATGATGACAGATTCCAACAGAGGTAATCAACAAAATCACAGCCATGTCTCCACTGACCAGCAAGAAAGAGCCACAAGCATTCCTAGGTGCCATAGGTTTTTCAAGAATGCATATCGCAGAGCACAGCCAAATCATGAGCCCTTGCTACCTGGTAACTAGGACAAAGAACAATTTCCACTGGGGCCCGGAGCAACAACAAGCCTTTGAACAAATAAAACATGAAATTGCCCATGCAGTAGCTCTTGGACCAGTCAGGAGACAGCCATATGTAAAGAGCATGCTCTACTCTGCAGGTGGGGACAGGGGTCTTTCCTGGAGCCTCTGGCAGAAGGTACCTGGTGAGACCTGTGGCTGACCACTTTGATTCTGGAGTCGAAGCTACAGGGAATCTGAGGCCAACTACACACCAACAGAGAAGGAAATCTTAGCAGCCTACAAAGGAATTCAGGCTGCTTCAGAAGTAGTTGGCACAGAGACACAGCTCCTCCCGTCACCCTGACTACCAGTCCTGGGCTAAGTGTTTAAAGGAAAGACTCTCTCTACGCATCATGCTACTGACACCACCTGGAGCAAGTGGATTGTCCTGATCACAAAGTGCGCTCGCATTGGAAGCCCTAGCCACCCTAGAATATTGGAAATCATCACTAATTGGCCTGAAGGTGAGAACTTTGATTTGGCAGAGGAGAACAAAAAAGAAAAGGTAACACGTGCAGAAGAAGCTCTACCATACAATCAGCTGCTGGATGATGAAAAGTGCTATGCCTTTTTTACTGATGGTTCCTGCCATCTCGT